>OY829915.1:264844841-265444841 GCA_963691935.1 Nephrotoma guestfalica | reverse complement strand
CATTATTTCATCATCCAAACTTTCTGGTTCTGCTTCTATTTGGAACAATATTTCCAATAACCACTTGCCAAAATTAAGCATTTCCGTTTTTGACGAATATGGCATAGAAACTCCCGACTGAGTTTGATTTGGTTTTTGTATTTCGATCTTTAAAATACCGCGCCAAAGATACTAAATTAATATTTCTACGTTCTAGCGCCCTACTTATTACTGAGCTGAATAAACTTTTGCTGATTTTCGTATTTAGCTGATCAATTTGGCCGTAATTATTGTAGCGTATTTTCGTCCCAAAGCTTCCACTGCTACTTGCACGGGTGACAAATCATCACAAATATCTTTAAGCATTATTTCAGAAACATTTTCGAGCATATTTAATTTCTCCGTAAATCATCTAGTGCTTTTTTTACGCAATCAATGAGCTTTAAAAATCGTTGAATCATAAGTAGTAAAGTATTCCAACGAGTTTTAGAGTCTAAAATTAGTATAATCTCAACATTGAACGTTTGCCTAACACATACTGCCGTGAAATTGTATTGGGTACAGGGGAACGCTTGAAAAGTGTGTAACATTGCGAACTGAATTAATGCAAACCTCAATTGGGATGTCAGAATATTCAACTTCCTAATATTCTTCATTTTCGAGTTCATCATCATATTGGATATCACAATCAGATTCGTCGAATTCCTTTATTTCTATTGTTGCTTCCACTAATCGGGATGATTTTTTAAAGTAGTAACAATAATTTATAAATTACTGGTATTTTTATTTTATTTTTATACGAGGTTTTAGTACAACCAAACTTTTTTTTTATCCCTGCAATCTATTCTGGGGCCAAGGTTCTCCCAACTCTTTCGCAGTTTGCTTTTTCCGTCCTTACTTTTACGCCAGTATCGGCCAATTCGAGGACGTATGGTTATAGGTCCGATTTTATCACCATCTGCACATTGCATAGCTCCATGCCAACCTATACTGGCATGGAAAATAGGTCGACCCATGAGTTTTGCACTCCGACAGGGGGTCATAGATGTGTTCCATTTCATGACAGATCGTAATCTGTTGGTGAAAATTCCCTTTGTATCCTGCCCCTATCGGGATTCGAACCCGATACCTCCCGATGCAATAGCCGAAGCTTAACCATTGTGCTATTTGGTCGGTTATAACCAAACTTAGTTTATCTTCTTGTGTAAAATTTATGTTAAATCGTTTCAAATGAAGTTTACAAAATTATTTTCGTGTTTGTGGTTTTCATTGAAAATCCCAATTATTAAAATCTGGTTTCAACTGGTTTGCAAATCACAAAAAGAAAACTGTATGCATATTACTTTACTTTATGAAAGTGGACAAACTATTGAAATAATACGTAAGCCGCATACAAATCGAATAATTTACCCTTTCTGACCTGACAGTTACGTTTAACGGGAATTCTTTCCATAGATATGAAAATTATATGGACCTTTCTGACGAAAAAATCGGTTACTTGCAGCTGCAGAAGGAGTACCACATTTCTATCGAAACTTTTTAAATAGGAAATCGTAGTTGCCTTTAATCCGTCCAAAAATTCCTTTATGAAATTATAAATATTTTTTAACAGGTGGAAAACTATTAGACGATTCGCTAAACATTAAAAACCAGAGATTTTGTGTTGAAGTAATACTAAAATTCGTGGGTGGAAAGTGGTCCTTCACACAAATAAAAAATAATTTGTACTGAGTAAACCAAATATTTATATTATTGGTATCAAATATTGATAGAGTTCATACAATTGGCTATAGTTATTCAGATTAGCTTATTGTTAAAGACGGGTTAAAGGTTAATCAAAATAATTTTCATACAGTTCTGGATAGCTTTAAGAGTAAGTACTACTAGCTTAGTAATTTTTTTGAAGAATGAGACAAAGAACAACTATTAAAGCAGCTTCTTATTTCTAAAGTGACAACTGCATAGTTCATGGTTCCGAGCGGAAGTAAATACATATTTGTTGCTTGACTCTTAAAACCGCCACATGTTATTTCGCAATTTAAACGATAAACAATTTCTACATATTGTCGTTCTGTATTTGGATTCCACGAATCAAATAAATTCCGCAAGAAGAAGCCCCTTTAATATGTTAAACCAGTTAAACATACAAAATTGGCTTGCGTTGTATTATGTACATAGTAAATCAAAGCAAACACCAAAAATTAATTTATGTATCTAAGTTGAATCTGTGAATAGCCTAAACATATAAATCGTAACTATCATAATAAATTAGTTGTAATGATGCTCATTAACCGCGAGTAATCATTCGTTTAATCTAATTAAACATTTTGAAGACAAATTAATTATCTTTACTTTTTTAGATTGTAATCGAAATATATAGAACATACGAGTACATACATGTATGTGTACATACAACTTTACATATGTATGCATAATAAAAATTTGTAATTCGATTTTAAGTCTTGCGAGTGTAAATTAATATTATTTTGTGTTGTACTGAATTGAATTATGTTCAAAAAATTAGTTAGACTATCTATTCGTGACTTGAAATTTTCCAAACTAAACACTGGTAGCAAGAATACTAACAATAACAATAATGATAATAATAAATAATTTTGCGTTCATATAATAGAAAAACGAAGCGACGCGGCGAGCAATAACTTGGTATGTACGAGTACTGTATATGTGCTGTAGTAAAACGTGGAAATTAAAATAAAGTATTAAATGTATGATAAATGACATGACACAACTAATTGCATTTTCAATTATACACAGACAATAATAATTATAATAATTTTTAGTGTTTTTTAATTCTGTTTGCTTTTTTTATTTTTGTTGGCAAATTATCATTTAAATATTTCTGCGTTTGCTTAGGAGGAAATGACATATAACATGGCGAGATATAAGAAGGATTTTAATTTAGTATTTCTTGTTGCCAAAAAACAAGAAGTAACAAACGCGACGATGAAAAAAGACTAGGTTTGAATGACGTCTAACATGGTTTTCTGCGGTTAGAAAATCGAGTTACTCTGTGTCAAATTAATTTTAAAATTTGTAGAGGATCCCAAAAAATAATGTAAATATGTTAAAATACCACAAAGGTTTTGAAGTGATTTTTCCTGTATACCACGCGACTATTTCAGCGCATTCCAAACTCGACCCACTATTTTATACACTTTGTAATTTTATAAAACATTAAAATATAATTTAAAGTGGCCTTAAATAATGGTTTGACAATAAACATGAAATTATAATAAAAAAAACATATTTTTTAATGGATGGAACATGTGGATATGGAGAAAGTTTATGACTCAAAATTATGTTAGAAAAATATTATATGAATATGAACACACAGAATGTATATAGTCGGATTCTCATTTCTCCGTCCCATATGTTCTAACATAAACAGTGTTTGCAGGTACATACATACTCGTACATACACTAAAAAATATTTTTTAATTGATTTCGTTAATAAAAATAATCCGCGCGCATAAAATCAAAACAGAACTAAAAATTCCAAAGTTCAATCAAATTAACACAACGTACAGTTTTTTTTTGTGTTTAATGCAATTAACGACAAACTGCAAAAAAAAATTCTTGCAACTTGTTAATCACAATTTTCATTGCACACAAAAAAGAGAAAAATCTGAAATTTCCCACAAAAAAACTGTACAAGAGATCATTCCATTCCATTTAAAATATTTTCTTACAGTGTTTTTGTAATATTTTCCGTTTGCTGTTTGATGTTGTAACTCGCTTGCTTCATGTGTAGATTGTGCAAGTTTTGTTTTAACACATTAGGAAACTGTGTTCCATACAAATACGGAGTTGGCAATTTTTTTCAAATATATATTTAATATTATATACCTTTAATATAGGTGCAAAATTATCTATTTAAGATAAATGAAATGCACATTAGGCTCCTAAAACTAAAGTATGGTACTATGGTAGCCAACTATTCACAAATTAATTTTTTAAATTGAGTGCATTTTACCTGTAGGTTTTCAGAACAATTAATACTACAATACAACTACTAGTGTGTAGAAGACTGAGAGACAGTTTTTACAATAAAGATGTTATGTTAAACGAAAAATTATACAACAATTAAAATTTTAAAATGACATACAATTACATAATTTTAAACAATTAAAACTTACAAAACTATTATAAAGTTTTTTTTTGCAATTTTTTATTGTTTCAAATTTATGTCATTTTAGCTTGCGGTTGTTTTATGAATAAACGATGGTGACGAAGTTTATGAAGTTGGTTAGGCACAAAGCATTTTTGACTTACATCTTCTTGTTCATTGTGAATTTCAGGCAAAACAAAATCTTTTATCAACTAATCAGGATAAGGACAGTTGCACTAACCGAAACCATCGCATATAGAATGTTGCTATAATAGTTTATATGATAACAATAAATTATCCGATACCTAAAATAAGGCGAGCATCTCTCTCGTATGCATAAGTACAACACATTAATTGTCAAATTAAAACCAAAATGAACGAATTATCCCTCTTATTTGCATTTTAGTTTAGTCCAGAAAAATCATAGAGAAATGCAATTTTGGAAAATTGCATTAAATGCACGTTTCAATTGTTTTATTGAAGCAATAATTTTTAAAATAGTATTTTCAAAATAAAACCAAAACCCAGCATTATCAATTGCAGTTCATTATTTGATATCAAATGGTAACAACAACAACAACACCAACACGACCCTCAATTTGAAAAATAATGAATATTTTCCAAGCTGAAAAGTGTAATATTAAATGGAAAATTGAATTTTTATTTTTCAGCAATTGTAAAATGCAATGTGCAATGTGTATGCAAATAAATATAAAAATTTTAATGCAATCAACCCAAAAAGTGCATCTAGAATATAAATTACTAGTATTCTATCTGTATGGTAATTATATAAATTTTTGCCTTGATTGGAATGGATTATTTGGGGTGGTAGAACAGTTTCGGGGGTCCTCACAAGTATACCTCAATTAACATATACTGTATGTAGAAAACCATTTTATTTATTGTGAATTGTGGTTTTTCTCTTGTTATTTATATAATTGTGAATCAAAAAATAAAAGTTTCAATTTTTCAATGGGATTGGAACTTGAAATTAAGGGGCGGTTGTTCTATATTTGTGCAAATTAACTTAATAATTTATAATTTTCAACAAACTTTGAAAACGGTAAGCCTTTCAAATTACCCCAAAACTCGTACGAAGGCAAGGTTTATAAAAAAATACAATATAAGGAATGATATTGCTTATAGATTGAAAGTCTTGCCAAATAATTAAGAGAAATATTTGTAAAAAAATAATTTATACATTTTTTGTTATTTTCCCCAAGCAAATAACCTCCAAATTTATAACTATGTATCATGCAACAACTGTGCAAATTTTGCAACATTAGCTTCAACAATAAAAATTTGATGCAAACGCATCGTATAGTCTTTCTGTGTAATCTGAACTGATATAAACTGTTAACATCTTTATATTGTTGTGATTGTGTAATCATTAAATTTTTCAACGCAATTCCAGATATTGTGATAGCAAAAGCTACCTTCCTTAAAACATAAAATTACCGCTTCTCGTATTGGTTTGTCATTCGATCGCTGGCATCCGTGCAGGATTCTGATTGGAATAATATTTTTCCTTGGGCCAACGATTGTTTTAAATTTTTCTATTGCCGTTTAAAAAAATGTTTATAAAACCAGTTTTAGTAATTTGAGCCTGTCAGGCCTATAGAAGCAGCTCTACAGAATCTGAAGAGATGGGTGTGAAATTGTTTACTTTAAGTGTAACTATATGAATTCCCAGAAAGTACAGAAATGTTTTCATTTTAAAAGTTAGTATAGATAAAATAAGTTTGGGAGACCGAATTTTGCCTGGTCCAATGAAAAATATAAAACAATTTCGGTATTTAATTAATAAGTAATAGAATGCACGAGTGTAATAAACAAATGTTCATGTGTCAAAATTTCAGTTACTACCGTTGGTTTTGAATCCATTTTAAAATCGATTAACAAATTTGTCTAAATCTGAATCTGTTAAACAACATAATTCCCATGAAGTGAGAACTTGAGTGTCGGATGTGGAATTTAGTGTGGTCGACTAGGCAAGGTACAATTAGCTATATTGTAACAAAGACGGTCAAAGGCGAGAAGGGGATTTGTCTGTCTTTTCCAATGAACAAATTTCAATATTTTATCGTTCTTGCAAAGTCATTTATTTTTTGTTGAGATTTCTGTGTGCCGGTATAAAATTTCAATCTATTTCTATTTAATGTGTTATTCGACCGCTTGTATACTCTAATCAAATAAAGTAAATAAAATTAGAACATGAAAATGTTGCTCTCGATAGCAGGATAAGTAGAGTGCTTGCTCTGTTATTTGAGGGTCCCGGGTTCGATTTCTGGTGGTGATCAGACCAAAAGTTACGACTGCGTGTTTTTAATGTGTCTTATGTTATATTATATGTATGTTTTCTAAATATCTCAAACCATAGTTGTAGGCCTTCCTCAATATTTTGTTTAACCCGAACGAACCATTGGTCCTCAATTTAAGCGAGGAAGAAGAAAATCTCAAGGAATAGGCTATAGGACAAAAACTAATACAATGAGTGTCATTCTCAGGCATTCGAAATTCTAGATTAATGACAATTTTTGCGTGACTATTTTATGAGCACAAAATTAAAATACTCCAAAGTCGCTTTATTTGTTCAACTAACAATAAATTAATTCCTTCTTAAATTTCACAACTAAATTGACGTTTTAAACCAGTAATTTTTTCTAAAAGTCGTCGAAAATGTGTAGTTTGTGTTTGTCATTTGATCAAAATACTACTCAGGAATTGCAATTAATAAAAATAAAAAGTTGTAAAACTGCTTTTTCTGAATGCAGAGTTTCGTTTCCATAGAACTCTAAATTAAAATAATCTAAATCATGATACTTAAAATTGTATTTACTAAATTTTCTAAATAAATTAATACAGTGGTCATGTTATTATTCAATATGATATGAAACTAATTTTACACATACATAGACACGAGCCGCACTTGAATTTTGCGAGGAAAGGCAAGTGGTGCAGCTTCAGTTTTGTTGCAAAACGCAGTGTATGGAAAGACTAGTATTAGTTAGTAGTAGTTAGATTAAATGGAGTGCAAAAACTGTAGTAATAAATTGCACTGCTTTACCTGCAAAAATAAGTTTTTGAATGCAATAAAATTCTTGAATACACCAACTGAACTAGGAAATAAAGTGGCATATAAATCTAAATGAAACTAAATATGTACACGTTTAATTTACAAACAACTGAAAAACAAGTAAACAGTTTATGAAAAATCAAGAAATGTCACATGCTTGGCACTAACCAAGAGTAATGGCATGACGTTAGACGCTTATGTTGGAATACAAATGTCAAAAAGAAAAGATATAAATTATAGTGAAAGAGAGAGAAAGGGAAACATGTATTGGTAACACTCATTTATCTAAACACAATAAACTTGAGATCTACAAACAAATATTGAAATCTGCTTAGCCGTAAGGCATTCAGTTGTGGGGATGTACCAAGAAAAGTAAAAAAAAAGGTTTCAAAATAAAATACAATCAACTCTCCAAGAACAAGGTAGTCGAAGAACACGGATACCTTCCCTCGAATTACACGGTAACACGCGATTTTCGTTGATTCACTTTTAGTTTGTTTTTTGTATGCCATATAACAAAAAAAAAACGTAACGTTTTTATTTATTTTCACACTCCCGTTTTTTTGTAGCCTCGAACAACACCGTTTCAAAGAACACGGAACCAATTAATCGTGTTCTTGGAGGGTTTCCTGTGCTGATAAACGCAGCCTGATAAACTTATCAACGCTCCCTGATAAATTTTGAAATGGCGACAACCATAGGGATTTTGGAATAGAACCTGTTATCAATTAAATTACAAAATTCGAAAAATATCATGGACAAAGTCCATTGTAGTCAACTCAAGGACAAAAAGAACATAATTAAAAGACATAAATGAGTAAAATCTCTTGAGATAGTGTCAAATAATTGAAAATAATTCTTGCTACGGTTCGTACAATCATAACCAAGCAACTGTGTCAAAACAGAAGAAACCTCGATTGATGAGTAATTCAAGTGAGACTAAATGTGCTTAGTAGTCTTAAGATTAAATTGTGATTGTAGTCGTATTTTTTACGTAAATTTTTATTGTGCAAGTTGTGATGTATTTATCACTTTTCAAATCGAGATAACTTCAATTTTTGAACCCACTCTTAAAACTAAAAACCCTCTAATTAGCAACACGACCAGAATATAAGGTGCATTCTTTTCAAACAGTGCTTATTCTGTGAAGAAACCCATCTGCGTTTTAATGCCCTACTAAATAACAAAACATCAAATTTTTGCTTGTTTTGATCCTACAGAAACAAATCATTCATATACCATAAGAAAGACACATGTTCTGGTGCAGCAAATAGATAAATGAGTGTAACGTGTTGTCGTCGCAACACCAAAGTTGAAGAGATGCAAAGCAAATTTTAAAAAAACCTCTTTGAATTAAACAACGAGACTTACTCGTAGCTTCAGAATGCTGAAATTATATTTTTACCTAGAACAGTTAAACAAGAAAAGGTTTTTAAATGTCTTTAAGTACGGAACGCGTGAATATTCATAAGGGAAAATGACGGGAGTGACAGAGTGGAAATCAGAGAGAGAGAAAGAAGACATCAACGTCACAAAATTTATTTTTTTATTAATTTTTCAAAACACTATTTCCTTTTTATATGTCTATTGTAACTTGTGATGATCGTACTCAATCCTTGAATCTCTCTTCAACGAATAAATATTCGCCCCTACTTACAAAGATGGAAACAACTTGGAGATAGTTTTGAAGATAAATATTTTACCAAATTGACCTAGAAACCTTAAATTAATT
Organism: Nephrotoma guestfalica; assembly: GCA_963691935.1. NCBI lineage: Eukaryota > Metazoa > Arthropoda > Insecta > Diptera > Tipulidae > Nephrotoma > Nephrotoma guestfalica. The sequence goes on along the minus strand of OY829915.1, from coordinate 265,435,925 downwards.
GATCGGATAAAAATCTTCGAGTACAAAATAAATTCAACAAAAATTTTACCAACTTAATGACAACTGGGGAGCGAATTTTAAATGGTAATGTAGAAAACCCTCTATTGCTTCCATCGAAGCTCAGAATAATAATATTTTAGAGAAGGAACAAAAATTGTAAAGGAAGTATCTCGTGCCCAACTGATCGGTTTTTATTAATTCGATTACAATAACATAAGCCACTCGTCGGAACTGTATCCAAAAAGAGATTTATCAAAACGGTAAAAGGATCCAAAAGTATAAAGTTTAAGGACATTTAAACGTGATTTTTAAACAACATAATATTTGCTTAATTTCGTAATACAGAAGGCAGAACGAGCTTATTTCTTAATCAAATCCACTACGATAAAATTGTAAATTCACTTTTTTTATGAAGTTCGGAAATATGGGCAACTTGGCGAAACTATACACCATTAGACAACCGATTTTTAAGAAAATGGGTATGTAGGACCAAAATCGGGTTCTAATTATTTGTATGTGAAGTTCTCGAATGTTAATAATGGTTCGTGGAAAACAATTAAACTTTTAATATTATTCGAAAATAAGTCCGAAATGAGATTTTGCAATGTTTCTCTATTAACATTTGGAGGATAGTCAACTGGAACGGAACTTGATCCTTATGCTTAACAAATTTTGATGGAATTTATCATGTGAATAGAGAACTGGTCGTTTTTCAGCCGATTTGGTTGAACTTTTTCTAAGCAATAATCTAAGATAATCTATAACATACAACGTACTCGTACTGGTTTTGAAAAGAACTGGCTATTTGAATAATATAATAGGGGTTTCCCGTTCAAGTTAGAAGTATGTGTTTCATAATTTTGACCAAAAACTAATACATTTTACATAAGTGATTTTTGTATAGTGGAACATCTGTTCTCGGGAAATTACATGTATTCAATTATTGGTGTTCCATCTGTGATTTTCTTTAAACTCAAAACCATATTTATTATGAGGTGGCAACCCGAAATTTTTTTGACAAATGAAAAGTCAAAACTATGCCATTTTTAGCCATGTGTTCGTTTACAAACGTAAAAAACATTTCGTAAATTACATGCGATAATTTAGGTCAACATGGACATCCTACAGAGCCTGGAATTCGCAAAATTGTTCAACGTTTTGAAGAAACCGAATCAGTTGCAGCTCGTAGAGCATATGAACACCATGGTACAGTTCGTACTCGCGACAGTAATAACTATAAGTGAAAATATTCGTGAAAAGCTAAGCATCTCTTTGAGGCGTTTGTTAATTGAATTTTTGTGGTCAAAATTAGATGAAATTGTTGAAGATGATCTTCAGTTTCAACAAAATCACTCGATTTATTAGCAACCAAATTCGATGATCGCATAATTTCAAGAAATTCTGAAGTCAATTGCTCACCAAGATCATGCAATTTGACACCGTTAGATTATTTTCTTTCGAATTTTTTTGAACAGTAAAGTATATAATAGCAATGATCAACAAACAATTCAAGATTTTAAGAACAACGTTCGAGCTGAAATTGACGCCATTGAACTGCTTTTATTGCAAAAATCATTAAAAATTTTGAAGGTCTGAACAGGAGCCGTGGTGATGGCCACATGAACGGTGTTGTATTCCATTCATAAATGGCATGGTACTAACTTTCATTTAGATTCCCATTTTGTTTACCAAAACTAAATTTTTTCAAATTTCGTTAAAAACCTAGTTGGCCATGTTTCAAAATCATTTTATAATTTTAGAAATCATTTTAAAACCTCCTTCCGATCCTATATACGGGTTTTCGGCTAAGAAATAGCCCAGTAGAACCCAGCAAGTAATATTACAGACGTCACCATAAAGAAGAAAAATCATTTGAAAGACTCATTGCGGTTTAGTATACCGAGTATCATTCGAAAATTGGTTGAGAAATGATTTGGTTCCGCAGTTGATGGTTATAGTTAGGCAAAATTACTTTCTGAAACATTCAAAATGGAGCAATCTAGTTTTTAAATGAGCTTTTGTAGTGGAACCCTATCTGTCCTGGATCAATAAGGCAATATTGAATTTTGGAAAACTTCTAAAACGATTTATTGTTGGTATTGCATTTTTTAGAAACCGTTTCATATTTTCATTTACAATTTCGAATAAATTATTTTAACATTACGAAGAGAAATTATCCGAAAATTGGATGTTGAATTTCTGACGGATCTAGACGAATTAACCCCGCCTAACGATTTTTAGCGTGTTCATATCTATCCACCCGTCTGTCCTTCTTGGTCAGTTTCAACATTAAGCGACTATGATTTAAACGATTTGTTAAGAACTTTTTAAAAAAAAATTTACCGCAAATAAAGCAATTTTCGCATCTACTCAAATGGTTCAAAGATAAGTTCAAATAACTTTTCTACAAAATTGAATAGATCTAATAATTTCGGTTAGACAACGAACTCAATTATTTTAAGAGCAAATAATTTTATTTTATTCGCTAGTATTTCTGTATATATACTCATATACAGGATGTCCCAGGAATGGACGAGCAAACAGAGCAGGATGATAGCGAAGCTCATTTCCAACAAAAACAGCCAAGTAAACTTGTTTCGACTTGTTGATGGTGCAAAAGTTATTCCACTTTTAGTGTTTTTTAGTGAAATCGCATGCGCAAGCTGTATTATCTTCTGTCAAATAAAAACAATGGGTTTGTAAGGTCGTTTTGTTTCCCAAAAATATTTGTTGATGTTTAAGTGACGCCAGCGGGAAAATAATGTACTCCAGGAAATTATGATTTTAAAATGATATCACGCACCGTGCTATTCACAACAGAATGTTGTTCACCAATTTTTCTCACAAAATACGTTTTGTTTATTAAAATGCACTTAACAAAATTTCGAGTTCGAAAATAGATGCTTTGTCAAAAATAAAACAAAATGAATGAAATAAATTTGTTTTATTAATTTTAAATATTATAATAAGTGTTCGAAGTGTTTACTATTTGCCAAAATACATAATCGGCATCGCCGTATAAAATTGTGCTTAATCCGTCGAAACGCGTTTGTTATTTTTAATAATATTTAACACTTGGATTATAGGTTGCCACATCTCCGGCTCGGTTTGGTTTACTCTTTCATAAAACAGATCTTTATAATAACCTCACAGAGAAAAGTATAAAGGATTTAGATCAGGAGACCCAATCCAGCGTCTCGAATAATTTGCGTTGGGATGTTGTCTCATTACTAGTGCATAATGAGGGGGAGCTCCATCATGATGCAGCCTTCAACATGTTTGTAGGGACGCGCTATCAATTTTCGGTCTACAATTCCCACCCACATGTTCATTCCAAATTGGTGTTGAAACCGACTATGCCGCACTACTTTTGGATTTACGCGGGCCCAATAGTGCAAATTATGGATATTGAATATACCCTCGCTTTTAAAACATGTGTCATCACTCCATAAAATGTTGTTTAAAAATTGCGAATTTTCCTGGCATTGACGCAGCATTTTTTGACAACAGTGCACTCTTTTTTCATGGGCAGCAGGTAAAAGATCTTGTACACGTTCCACATGGTAAGGGTGCAACTGATTTCTTTTTAAAATAAGATCCAACTGGATCGTGGCACTCCCGAACGTCTTGATAAACAACGAACACTTATAGATAGGTCATCTGTCACCATTCCAATTACTCTATCTTCGTCTATATCAAGTTGACTAGATATTCCATCTCTTCTCGAATAACCAGGGACTTCCCCTTCACTGTACATTTGATGTACGTTTTAAAATGCTCTGTAATCAGGAAAGCGCTCTCGATTTGAATATCGTCTCTGGTATTTTCTTGCTGCAGCTCGAGCGTTGCCATTACATAAACCGTAAATGAAATGCATTTTTGCATATTCGCGGTGGGAATACGCAACATGGCTTATAGAAATTATAAAAGTTCGAGTATGTTTGAATTACAAAATGTTTTTCTTTTTATAGCACAAATTTTATTTAATTCGGGCTACTAGATTTAGAATTGCTTAAAAAATTGGTGTACTTTAGTTTACCATTGTGGTCATTATTTTGTTTTAGTTCTGATAAAAAACCTATCTTTTTGTTTATTAAAAAGGACTTACTTTGTGAACAAAACTGATACATAAAATATAAAAATTACTGTTGTGAATATCCCTAGGCTGATACTAGGTCAACTTGTGCTGATACTAGGTCAACTTTATGTAGTACATTGTTTTCTCGCTGGCGTCACTTAAACATCAACAAAAAAAATTTGGAAAATAAAAAGATTGTAAAAACCATTGTTTTTATTTGACAGAAGATAATACTAAATGATTTTATTTTAGATCGTATTAAAAGACAAAGTTAAACAAAAGAACTCTTGGTTTTATTAAATTAATTTTTTGGTGGACGCGTGCGATTCCTCTAAAAGTGGAATTACTTTTGCACCATCAACAATGCGAAACAGTTTTACTTATGGCTGTTTTGGCCCCTATCATCCTGCTCCGTTTGATCGTCCACTTCTATGACACCCTGTATAATCGTAGTGTATTCCCGACTAGAACGTCAAGACAATTTATATGACTGGAAAGAGGTTTCGCGCCCTCATAATGGTTAAGATAATTTACCTTTGTGTCTTCATTATGTTGGTTTATTAACGCGGCGTTAATGAGCTGGTCCAACAACACATTTGCTGTGTTCAAATATAAATTTGCGCAGTGTACTGGGTGGGAAATAGCATGAATTAAATTTCACTTTGGATTTGTCTAAATGACATGCGAAAACGGTTACAAAACTTGAACTATATATTTTTGCAAACCAATTATTTGGGGCAATCCTATCGAGTGCGCAGTATAAACGAACCTTTCCTAGAATAACTAAATAATGATGAACACGTAAATTTCACATTTTTATGCGCACAAGTGAAAGTAATTATGCATATTATGCACACACAAATATCTCGTAATATGTATGTTTACAACGCTGCATTTATCTTTATACAAAAAATTGCAATTAAAAATAATATAATTATTGTAATTATAGTATATATAAAATTTATAAAAGTTATAAAATAATAAAAAATAATTAAGAAATTCTTGTTAACACTATATGGAAAATTATACGATAATTATAGGTTGCTAAAGATGCACGAGGTATTGCAAGTGCGATTGGAATTTGAATAATCTTTATGCTAAATAGTTTTATTGATTGTTGATGAATTGCCAATCTAATAAGTTTTCCCCCCCTTTTGAACTTTAGATCGCTTATATACAATATGAATGTAAGCTTATCTCGAATCAACAAATTTATTTTAGCTCGTATTATACAAAACTCCAATTCATCATCCCAATCCCAGACCTCATATCGTGCATTCCAATTTAACATTTCTTTCTAACATTTGACACGCTTGTCAAACCAAACCCCAAACCAAAATAAAAACTAAAAATAAAAATTCAAAAACCATAAAATAATTTCTATATACTCGTATACTTGACACAAAAGGTGTGTCAAAAAACCCATCTACAAATTAATCAAAAAAAAAACAAAAAGTAATTGATGGTGATCTTGAAAAGATTGATTTTCTTTTGTGAAGATCATCTCAATTGAAACAATTTGTTTACATAATTTCATAAATATTGCACGATACTAACAGTTTAGTAGTAGGGACGTTGAAAATTATAATTACGATTTTTATTTTCATACCATTTCCTCTTTGTTCGCCCAATTCATAAATTTTATGTGAAATAGCGTTAAAATTGATTTTCCAATTTGATTAATTTTTATTCAGTCGGAAATTTTCAATATTTAGTTTTGGTCGGTTCTGAAACACGAGACAGGATATAAACCAATTATTTTATGCTGCCGGTTTATAAATGAGCCATATTTTATTTATTATTTATAATTTAATGTTCGTTTATTTTATTTGTATTTTTTTCAATTAAAACAATTAGCGGTGCGAATTCGAAGTGCAAATGTATGTGTGTGTGTCTGTTATATGTATTTTATAGTGATGACGACGAGGGGAGTTTACGATTTTGAATATTTTGTGTTATGGTTTCGAATAATGTTATAAATTTTACTTTTAAAATATCAAATTTATTTAACTCATTATTATGGTTAATTAAATAAAATATTTAAAAATAAATATGCAATTATTTATTTATATTTTAAATGATTACATGTGATGAATATTAAACGTGATTCAAGGTTTTCTGCATATATTTGTGTGCACTGACTAGCGTATGTCATATGTGTCATAAATGAATTGATGACAATGAATGGTTTTATGTAGAATTAAACATATGCAATTTATGTTTGAGTATTATATTAATTCATCATACCAATTTGACCTAGTTTTTATAAACCTTAAATATCAACATGTTCGTGTTAATCCCATAGCTTTAAGTAGAACCGAAGCATAACAGGCCCTGGCTATCAAATGTGTGCATCACCTCTCAGAACTTTGTATTAGCTCGGATAGTATTATTCTGTATTTTTTTGTAAGAGGGACTTATACTTATTACTACTGATCTTTACAGAAGATTGACGGACTGGCTTGCCAACATTCCAACCAGACCTGTCGCATCGTCTATTTAACATTTTGTATGAATAATTTTTTAAATCCTTCTATGTTGGATGATTCGTTGAAGTGGTAAGCGAGTTATTTCAAAGTAATAACTGTATATAAAAATAGCTAATCAATTTAGTAATTTTAGGAATATGTCATTCTAAGTGTCGAATGAACTTACTTATTCAATTAAGATGCTTGTTAGATCATTTCAAGAAGCAAACCATCACAAAAAATCTGAAGGTGCATCTTCGCCTTCTGCCACATCCAAAAACAAATGCAACTGACAAACTGCAATACGTAATGTTTCTGTGCGATTGATTGGCTATAATAATACATGAACAAATTACGCCTGGAGTTGAAAATAACCTCGCGAAAATATTAAAACCAAACAGAATTATTGATTAAATATAAAATTTTGTAAATTTTGTTCGGTCTTACTATTTAAATTTAGAGCTTACATAATCAGGTTTGCCGTGAGGATCAAATACACGAAGTTAGGAATATTATAACGACTTCCTGAAAATAAATAATATCACTTCATCCAAGAACTGATCTGATGAACCCAATTTGTGAAACGTAATTTCGAAAATGAACATAATTTCACTCATAAACTCCACGAGCTAAATAGTGTATCGCATGGTACCTTAAATAGAACTATGGGCCTCTAAACTGTAATCGACGTTTGCATAGTTAATACACTGCGATTCGTGTCGATTAATTTTTGTACGAATTTTGAAGTTACCTCGAGTTTTAGAATTCCCAGTCGCAAGCAATTTTATCATGTAAATCCACCTAATATTCTTTCCTTTAATATTTATACCAATTTATCGTAGAACCCACAGTTCTAGTTTCTTATGAATTTGATTACTATAAAAGCAATTGATAACATAAGACTGAATTTTCCTCCCCCAATCAATATAATGGCCATGACACAACACTCAACATTTAAATTATGTTTGCTCCTCGGAAATTATTGATTTTTATAGCTCATCATGGACATAAACGGGCTCTTTGTGGTGGCCTCACTTTATTTGAGATAAGAGATGATTTTGATCCTTCTTTAAAGTCGATTTCGATAGGGTACGTCCCAAACGGTATACAGAAATTCTTATTATGGAAGAATCGTATCATCCTCAATGCGAGTTGCACCAATCGTTATGACTTATGGTCAATTGATTGATTGAAATCTATTGGTTTTAAATAATAAAAATGTGGTATAAAACGGTATAACGCTTTGAGCTATAACCCGCTTATAATGAATTGCATAATGGACCTCACAGTAAAACTTCCATATTCAAAAAAATATTTTGCAATTGCAAATAATTCGAACCTTTGTTCATATGAATATCATATATGACGAAAAATAATCTTTTCTATAGAGAAAATCAGACCATTTTTGAGATTTTTTCATGATACACAATAAAGCAGAAACTTAAAACTGTTCTGATTTGCTTCAAATTAGGTAAGAAATATTCGTAAATTGGTCTTACAGACCGAAGTTAAATAAGTTTGATGAGCATTTATTATTGCATGGTTTACTGTACTGAACGACTAAATAGTATGGCCAATATGTTGGCTTGTTGACATAACCCAGTTGGAAATTTGTCAGCATGCATGTGAATAATAGTTTTTATCATCATGTTGGCTAAATGACTAATTAATGACACGTCACGACGGCAATTGTGAGTCATGCAATATATATTTGCTATTTCATAACAATGTCTTAAGCGAAACATAAGTGACAAGTCTTCGATGTTTCTGGTATTATATCACTTGATGGTATCAGTAAACAATTCAGAAATATAAAAGATTTACATTTCATTTTATGTACACTCTTTGTCGCAACGCCATCGGAATTAATATTTTTTGTATGCGGTGATAAGATTTTATTTATCGAATTGGTAAGTAAACATTTTATAATTGTTTTATTAGGAAAATTTAAGTAAAACAGATTTTCTAATTTTTTTATATTCAACAAAAATGCAAACTGCAGCCATTTGCAAAGTAACACATACCAAAACTTATTTCAAACATGCAATCATACGGTTCACCTTAGAAATGTCACATACAATTCACCTCACACATGTCACATAAGATTAATCTACAACTAATAATATAATATACGATTCACCTTATAGTCATGTCATAAACGATTCATTCCAGATATGTCAATGACTTTCCTGCTGGGAAACAACCCGTATATTTTGTATCCCCTAACTTCACTTCAATATCCGGATACATTTTAGTGGCGTGACAACGCGCAAAATATTTTTTTACAGCTGCAATTATGATATTTGGAGTTTTTTACGTCAGTTGTTATTTATAAGTAATCGTGTGGCTGAATTTATGCCTAAAACACAAGACTCTACGAAGTTGAATAAGCCAAAATTGATTTTTGTTATTTAGCACATACTCGTATATTGTTTGTTTACAGCAAGTATCCGGAAAAATTCCAAGAAATAGTTTAGTAAAAACATATACGAATATTTTGGGGTTTGCACGTATTCACTACAAAATATCGGGATAATTTTTAGCCGCTTATGGTGATATTTTTATTGTAAGATAAAAACACCAAAATAGAATAAAAATCTATCTGACTATCTGACTCTTTCTACTCCATTCCGCGACTGTATAACAGTTAGCCTAGGTATCATGGGCCACGGTTTGGTTATCAAGTTTAAATTTGGCAGATTTGATAATTTTTGACTCTTGAGAAGAGATAATCGGTCACACCGGTGAGGTATAGTCCCACATACGGTTACAATTAATGGTATAGATTTCTTGGCCTCGTTGTAAATTTTCAATTTTTTAATTATTTTTTAATTAGTACAATCAAAGAGTATCTAATATTATAAAGAGTAACGAAACAGAGCAAATATTACATAATCTTTGATACAATTCAATATATGTGATCTGGTCTATGAAAAGGGGGCTTACGTGCCAAAACAAGTTATCGAGAAAACAGCTGTTAAAGGTAAAAAAAACTAGTTGCGTCAGTCTCGCGTTAGTTGTTCCCTTTTATCTGTGTTGTCTGGTGTCTAACTATATTCAAGGACGTTAAGTGTTGTTTCTGCTCACAATATTACGACGAAGAAAAGTACAAAACTACTTAGTAATATTTTTCTGGCATATAATAATGTATTTTGTATCTTTAAAATGTTTTTTATGTTTTTCGTATTTGTACTTTGCTTTCTCTTCATGTTTAGTAGATTTTTCCACAAATTATGGCTTTCGTCTCATACTCTATCCGAATCGGCAAAACAGTGGAACATATTTTTTTGACAGCTAAGCCCCCTTTCCATAAAGCAGGTCGGTCACATATACACAAGAAAGAAAAAGATTCAGTTTGGCTCAAACACATTAAAATTTTCAAAGTTTGCAACATTTTGAGGTTATGGGTAGCACGATAAAACAAACCAACATAGTTGCATCGAATGGAATATGGAATGAGCGATCCCTGCTATCACCCTTAAGACTGCTGGCTGAAGCCTGAATTATTTCAACCCTAAAAATTAATACCTTCAACTCAACTACTATATTGATATTATTTTGTGCGGATTTGGAGAGCAGCACATATTATTAAAGAAACTTCAAGTGATCATCAAAATAGTTCTAACAAGAATATACACATACAATATTTAGAATCTTTTAGTCGATTTCTATTTTTAACGTTAACATTGTCATTAAATGACATGTGTCATTAAAATGACCTTGTCAATATGACATAAAAATTGGTCCGTTATACGCTATACCTCAACAGCCGTTTCGATATAATCGTATCGATTACTAGGCACTACTTTTATGGTTTGCAAAGTGATGGCCGAGAAGTGCTCAATACGGGTAAGCTTTAGGGTAAAGCGAAATAGAACGAAGAAATTTGCCCGATTAAGCGAGCATCTAAAGCAAATTTTCTTCATTTATTCATTTCGAATCCCCGATCAATTCATACATATTTGTGATTTCGAGTTAAATTCAATTTTATTTTCAACTGAACGATTTATTAACTTTATCTAAATATTTATTATACGCATGTACATCTACATTATAAATAAGATTTGTTTTACTTTGGTAATTAATTGTTTAGCTTGTTCGAGCTTTATTTCAATTTTCACCGGTGTATGTAGGTTTAAAGGCTGCCAATTGAACGCCTTCGTTTGATCAAAACATTTTAAACACCCGTAACTAATTTAGCAAAAAGTGATAGAAATCTAACAACCGAAGTACTACTACAACGTTAAAATCAAAATGCGGCATCGGTGCTGAAGTATCATTTTGGTAATTCTTTCTAACTAAAAATGGGTCACAAAGAAAGTCAGTTGCTTTAGTATTCATTTGATACTTTGTCGTATTGCTCTAATTTTGTTTACATATATTTACTGTACTTAGGTAATAAATCTAATAATAATAAATTAGCTCTTGTTATTGTTTTCCAGCTGGGATTTACGGTGCTGCTAGGAAAAACTGTTGGTTTAATACTTTTATTCTGTCACAACATATACACATTCTAAATAATCCAATAAATAATTGAATACTAAATCCGTTATAACTGCACTACAAACGCGATTCTATGGTGTAACTTTCGAATTTTCCTAGATTTAACATAAATCTAAATTGATGAAGTCATTACAATTTTTATATATAATTTTGTAAAAAAAAAATAATTGAATCCCTACATCAAAGCCCATCAATTCAAACAAAAATTTCAAATCGTCTTAAAAAATTGTTAAAAATCAAAATAAAGTTGTATAAATCTTTGTGTCTCTTGTTGTTTACACAAGTGAAATTCCAAACAACATAAAAAATATAGGAGGTGATCACCGCATGATCTCCATATGATCTTCAATTTTAATTATTTATGTTTTTTCTTGTAACTTTGATTGATGAATTTATCGAAAATTATCAATGGAGCAATAAAACTCATTGAACCTTTTATTGTGTGTGGATCGTACGCGATGAGTAAATTTTTTATTTTTAGAGTTCTTAATTCGATGACAAATAGTGGTACAAACAAAGTGCTATTAAATTTTCCAATAACCTGCAGAAAAATTACTAAACTCTTAAAGCTTATTTTAATTGTATACCCTGTTAAGATCATTTCGGTGTTAAAGGAAACGGATATTTTAATAACAATATCTTAAGGTTTTTCTGTTAAACACTTACATTATATTGTTTTCACGTATTTTCTAAATTATGTGGGTCATTTTAAATTTAATTAAGTATTTTTGTATTTTGCTTTTATATATTTTGCATAAGATCACGATCATCGATCGTAACGAAAAATATTTTATTTATACAACACATTTTAATTTTTAATAGAATTTATTATTATTGTTATTATTGTTATTCTTTTATTCATACAACGTATGTATGTATATTGTATGAACATACTCAAGAAAATTGTCGTCATTTTATAATTAAAAAAAGTTTTAATTACTTACAGTGTATAAAAATAAATAATTTAATAAATGAATGATCACATACCCATTACCCATGATGATCTTATACAGGTGGATTGTTCTTTTTTATTTTATTTAGTTAATTTAGGTGGTTTTACATTACAAAATAAAACACTTACACTTTACTTAAATATTGTTTTATGTGTAGTACATTGGCATGTATATTGAATGTATTATTTATTCAAATTTTGTACTTACATAAAAATTAAGAAATTTACTTAAGAAAGCTTTTTAAATATTATATTTTAAATGCAGGTGGAATAATTGAATTGAAAAAATAACAAAAATAAATTTGTCTTGTACATACATACATTTTTTTGCCATGAAGATGAAAGTCGTCTAAAGTTGGAACGACTTGAAGATAGATAATTGATTTGTTTTTAACATGAAAAATTTAAATTTTATTGAAAAATAATTTTTCATTTTCCATTTTGCTCGTACGTCTGTTTGTGTGTTTTCTTCTGGTGTCTCAATTTGAATATGATGAATTGACGAATTTTGGGGATATATTTTAAAATGTACAACATGTTGTAATGCTGATATTGATTACATGTTTTTTTATTGTTTTGTTTTACATAAATTTGATTAATTTATTTTAAATGGAAAACATTTGTTTATGATCGCACAATAATTTTCTTTATTTATTAGTTATATAAGGATGCAGACGTTGATTACTGTAATCAAATTGACATATTATGTCCAAATTTGCATTGGACACACGATCGTTTTATCGATTTTATCACTTAAAATTATAGCGCAAAATGGTTGCGTGATTGTTTCGATTTAGAATAAAAATGGTAAAAGTCGTATAGACATTATATACATTCATATAGGTACATGTATTGTATAACACAGTACTTATAATTGAAAAGTATTGACAGAATATGAAAGTGTAACATTAAACTTCGTTTTATTAAGCACAGTAGCTTAATATGCCGAAATTCGCGTATTCATAGGATGTGCAACAATGTTAACAAATTAGGTAGTGGCCGGTTTTATACTACCGTTAAACCAAATTAATATCACAGGTCATATTATATTTGTGGCTAAAGTTTTAAAGCTCACTGTGTGACCCTTCGTGCGAGCTGCTATTGTAAAATCTGTTGAAGGCAATTTTTCTTGTCCTAGTTTCCTACAAATTTCGTACATCAAGATTTACCGACACAAAAAAACAAGGTGAAAATATAATTTTATTTTTTCCAGATCTAATCAAATGGCCAGAGAGTTCAGAAATATTTTGAATTGTAATTGTATTTTGAAAACAATTATCTCAGTTTGTTTTATTAGGTATATCATTTTTCTCATCAATAGATTACTTTAATCGTTGCTTTAAAAGGCTGCCCATTTAATGTCAGATAATTGCCTTTCAATTGTTTGTAAGCATTGCAAATTGTCGAATGGCCAGAAACAAAGCAAACTATTCCAAATGAGCAAAGGTTTAGTCAGAAACATTAAACGTTTAGAAACACCAAATTTTGGTTCATTCGTACTTGTTGATCTTTTCTTAGTTTACATAATTAGCTTGTTTCATCACAGGGCCTATGACCAAGATAAATCAGAAAACCTTTATATACCGCATTCGGAAGAAAAAATTTACTATGATTTTCACGCCAGTCCAAAATAAGAAAATATATTTGTTTATTAACTTTACAATCGTTTCTGTGGTCGAAGCACTCCCAACTCTTTATCGGTTCTTTTTTAACGTCCTACCTTACGCAGTAGCCAAATGGAGGACGTACGGCTATAGGTCCGATTTACGTAGAACCATCTGCGCATTGGATAGCTCCATTCTAGACTATGCTACTGACTTGGAAGATGTGTCGGCTCACGAGTTCTGCACTCCGACAGGGAGTCATAGTTGTATTCATTTTCCTCACCGATCGTAATCAGATGATGAAAAAACTCTTTGACATCCTGCCCCTGTCGGGATTCGAATCCGGTACTTATTTTATCAATCATTCATGTAAGATTTCATAAACGAATCTTACGTAACTGCCCCAAATAAATTGTGTGTGATAAATCGGAGATGCATCGTGTATGTCTGAGATAAATTTTAGGTTTGTATTGGGAGTATAACTTTTTTTTTGCAGTAAAAACACGTTTATTTCGTTTAAGAAATGGTAAATTTTATTTTAATCAAAATATTTTCCATCGTTATCCATGGATTCCATCGAAAAAAAATTGTTAGTCTTTTGATGCGATCCATTCGTCGAGCCATTTTTTGATTTCTTCGTGGTTTGTGAAGTGTTGGTCTTGAAGATTGCTTTGCATTGATCGGAACAAACAGTAATCTGATGAGGCACAATCTGGTGAATAGGGAACATGCGATAGAATTTCTCATTTAAATACTTCCAGCGTATGTTTTACTTGTTTTGCGACATGTGGTCGAGCATTATCGTTCAGCAAAATCACTTTACGCTGTTTGTTGGCTAAAATCTATTAATTGGTTAAAATCTATCAACTGTTGTTGGTAACGTTCACCAGTAATAGTTTCGTTCGGTTTTAGCAGCTCGTAGTACACCACTCCGTTCTGATCCCACCAAATGCACAACATAACCTTACTTCCATGAATGTTTCGTTTTCCTGTTGATGTGGATGGTTCGCCTGGATGAATCCATGGTTTTTTGTTTAGGGTTATTATAGTAAATCCATTTTTCATCGCCAGTCAAAGTAAGTGACAAAAAATGCTATCTCCGGTGTCTTGTAAGCAAAGAATTGCAAACCATTAAATGATTTTCAATGTTGGCTTCAGTTATTCATATGGTACCCATGAAGGAAAATGAAGGAAATTTTGAATCATTTTCATGGCATGTACACGTTTGCTTATGGCTGCTTGAGTAACATTTAACTGTTCTGCAAGTTTTTTTCTGTTTGAGCTGAGTTTTCCTTCAATAATGCTTCCAATTCTTCATTTTCGAATTAGTTTGGTTGAACAGAACGTTCTTTGTCACTGACATCAAAATCACCACTTTTGAATCGTTTAAAGCAGTTTTCGCAAGTCTGCTGAGTTGGTGCCTGTTTACCGTAAGTTTCTTGAAGCAAACTAAGACTAAAAGTAATGCTTCCCGCAAATGTTTTTTGTTGGTACGAAATTCGACAGGTTTAAACGGGATTAAAAAATATGTTGTTTACGCTTTCACGAATAATGACAAACTCAGTTTTAATGTGGAATGTCAACACTTTAAAACTCCGAACTCGTCATTGTAAAAGAATGTTTATTACTAACGTCATGCCATCTCTTAGAAAATCCAAAAAACTCAGTTTTTTGAGTTATACACCCAATATATTGACATATGTAATAAAACTATTTTATTTTAATGAAGAATAACATTATTAATTAATTTAAAAAAATTACAAATAATATTGGTTATACAAATAAAATACGATTTAATGAAAGTATTTCATTTTTATAATTTTCCTAATAAAACAGTACCACAATGTTTACTTACCAATTCGAAAAACAAAATGTTAACGCATACAAAAATATTTTTTTTTTCAATTATTAAATTTATTTATTTATTCAATATGACAACTGATTCAGAAGAGATCATCTAGTAATTTATCTATCTTAAATTAGTTTCTCGGTTTAAGATGAGTAACCTAGTGGTTACACATTTTACAATACTCTCTTATTCTAATTAGAACTACCCAGCTCCAGCGGTTTCTGCCTTTGGAGTCTCCTCGCTCCATTGGTGATGTCCACCATACGACGGATCTCTGCATTTTCATGTCGAGATAATCGCTGTACGTACGAGTATTTTCTTGCTTGTATTTTTTATTTCATCGGTGATGTATTTCATCTTTAAGTCCATATGACGGTTGTCATTCTTAATGTACCATAGAGCATTGACCATTACTCGCAGCACTTTAATTTGGAAGGATTGTATCATTTGTACATTGTTTTTCTTCACACAACCCCAAAATTGGATACCATAGGTTCATACTGGTTTTAGCATTGCCTGTCTAGAAGCAATTTGTTGTGTATTGAGAGCTCAGAATTTCTACCCTTGAGCCAGTACATTTTCCAATATTTGATGTTTAACTCTTCCTTTTCTTCTTGATGTGTTCTTTCATCTTAGCTTAGCATCGAGGGACATGCCAAGGTATTTAGCTGTATTTACATATGGAATTTGGTTTGAGTTGAGAACCAAAGGAATACAGTTTTCATTTTGGTTTGTAAAGTTGACTTGTACTGATTTGGCTTCATTTAATAAGATGCGCTGTTTTTTAGTCCAGTTGCTCATAGTGTTAACTGCATTTTGAAATTTACTTGTTGCTTCCGCATCTTTTCCAATTGCTAGGATAGCTGTATCGTCTGCAAATGTGTCTACTGGAGTACCTTGAATAGTAGGTAAGTGTCTCCTATAAGAATAAACAGAATAGGTCCAAGTATGCCACCTTGTGGTATACCTGCTGATATTTTTTTTAGTTCAAAGAATTCGTGTTCAAATTTGACTCTAAAGTGTCAATCTGCTATGTAGGATTTAAGAATTTGATAAAATTGCTTAGGCAGGTCTCGATGCAGTTTAAATTCAAGCCCTTGGTGCCAAACTTTGTCGAAACCTTGAGCTACATCTGAGAAAATACTGAAGCATATCTTCTTATTCTCAAGTGCATCCTCAATGATACCCGTTGTTCTGTGGACTTGTTCAACTATGTACAGTGATTTTCTCTAAACCCAAATTGGTGTGGTGGAATTAAACGTCTCTCTTCTATTATAGGTTTGAGCCTCTTCAGCAACAGTTTTTCAAATATTTTTGATATGACCGGAAGTAGTGATGTCGGTTTATATGATATTTTTATCGTTTGTTAGTTTACCTGGTTTCGGAATCATAATTACTTCAGCCACCTTCCAGTGACATGGAATATAATTCAATCTGAATACCGCATTAATTATTTGCACTAATTTACGTAATGTTACGGCACAGAGCATTCCAAGCTATCCGTTTCATTTTATTATGTCAATTGAAGTACTTACGGTTTCGAAATTTTACTGTGAAAAGATGTAACATTCTTGGTAACAGTTGATCACTACAGGGATTATTTCGAACTTTTTCTGTCTCTCTAGCTATCATGTGCCATGAAGGGATTTTGCCGTCTGAACTATAGTCCACCATCCGTCTCAATTCATGCGCATGTCTAGTTCGACTGCGGGTCTTCCGCACACCGGCTGGTTGTTGATGGAACACTTTATTAATCATCCGTTGTTGTGGAGTCCTTGCAACGTGGCCGAACTATCTAGCTCGATTGGATTTAATGAATCCGATGATATGACTACCTCCGATAAGTTGCTTTCTCTCGTATTTCATACGAATCCGATATTCGTTGTTCGCAACTTTAATTAGATAACAGTCTATAATCGTTAGAGGTCATGGTCCAGCTATCGCTTCCGAAAGCCAGCACAGGTCTTATGAGTGTTTTATAAAATGCGAGCTGGCACCACTGTGATAGATATTTAGATCGCAACAGTTTCGATTTGGGGTAGAAAACTAGTTGGGCAGTGATTCGGGCTTTTATTTCTGCCTGCATATTATTCGACGATGTTATAATTGATCCGAGGTATTTAAAGTTTTCAACGCTATCAAAATTATGGTCACCAATTCCGAGATTTATCATGGAAATATTCCTGGGTGTTGCTAAAAATTTGGTTTTTCTAGTGTTCTCCTCCAAAAAACATCTTCTTACGCAGCGATCGAGCGGTATGAAGCGATGATTATTTCGAATTAGACATCAAGATATGTCTATAAAGTCAATTTGTAAACGCATCTTTGGAACATGCGGTATTCCTTAGCATGTATACATGCTAGTACATGCTAGTTAGTATACTAACCGAAAACGGCACAAACTTCGCAAATGAGAAATTTAGAGAATTGCTTCTGAAGTTGGGATTTTCTGTGATAACGTTGGCCCAAGTAACGTTGGCTTTACACATTGGACAACCAGTACTATTCATACTCACCCAGAAAGCAATAAAGCATTGTTCAGTGGCGTCTTTGAAAATAAATGAACAAATTATATAAGTTAACGTCAAGGATTGAAGTTTTGTTTTTGAGTTATCGTTTTATTGCACGAATTCCAAATCATTTTTGAAACGTTTTCGCATAGTTTGCATCATTTGCAATATAATTTATCGAAAATAACTTTGACACACAGAAATACATTGATAAACGGAAAAATTTACACATATTTTAAATAAAAATAATTAATTATGCACTTTTGTTATCTATTAAGCACTTTTAGTTAATTATCTAAAAATCAGTTGGCACTTAAACGGTTAATGTAACCGCCACAACATCTCTTCTGATTATCTGTACTCTGTTATGCCGTTCTGCTGAGCGACAGGGGCGATCTTTCGAATTAAGTTATCGTCATTATCTCGTTATACCCATTTGAAAAATTTAAACGATATTCCCATGACATTTCTTACTACAGATATATTACATCTATGTATATCTGCGATACCCAAATTATTTGAACTAGTAATAAGCAACTCATTCAAAGCTGAGCTTCCGCGGTATTTATCACAAAATCAACATGGTTTTATGCCTAAACGATCAGTATCAACAAATCTCATAGAATTTACTAGCTATTCTATTAAAGAAATTGAGAAGAACAAACGATTTGATGTAATATACACCGACTTTGCGAAAGCTTTCGACTCCATCAGCCATTGTAAAACGTTGAAACACATTTGCAAGCTCGGATTTTCCAGTCAGTTTGTAGCCTGGTTCAAATCTTATTTGATTAATCGAATACAATATATTGAAATAGGAGGTAAACCATCGAATAGAGTACAAACAACCTCTGGTGTACCACAATGCTCTCACATTGGCCCATGGATTTTCACAATCGTTATTAATGGTATTACTGAAGTAATAAAGCATTCCAATATCCTAATGTTCACAAATAAACTACAAGTCAATAAACTACAGTAAGTTATTGACAACCGGCGTTATGGTTCGAGTTTAACTCTCTGAGTCTTAATATTGGAAAGTGCAAATCTCTATCGTTTTACCGTAAAGCCAACCCTGTTACACAAGGCTACAGGATAAATGGTGTTCTCCTTCAGGTAGTAGTTGAGAGTCGGACGAGTAACATTTTTGATGTGGAAACAATTAAGATCCTGTATTGTGCTTACGTTCGATCCCAGCTGGAATATGATGTAAATGTATGGTGTCCATTCTACGAAGATCATATCCAAAGTATTGAGAAAATTCAAAAGAAGTGTATACGCTACTTGACCTGGAAAGACGGATGGGTTTATGATCATAACCATACCACGTAAACATACAGCGACAGCCACCATATTTAACCGGGTGCAAGACATACAACTTAACAACTCTAGAAAATAGACGCGAATTACTAAAAAGTACATTTACTGGTAATCTCCTACTAGGCCTAATTGACGCACCGGATGTGTTAAAGTCAATTAAAGTAAAAGTTCCTGGTAGACAGCAAAAAGATCATGACTTCCTCCACTTAGACAGACACAGAACCAATTATGGCGATAATGAACCAGTGAAGATGAAGTGTAAGAGTTTCAATATCATTAACTATTTAATTTTATGCCCTGCCCCTCAGTGATTTTTCTTGTTGTTTCAAATTTTCAAATTCATCGCGGATTTATTATACTTTGTATTTTTTCAAGTCAAATTTGTAGACTTATTTCAATATAAATAAATAAATGAACATTAATTAAATCATTTTACTAATTAATATCTACTGATTTTGTCCCCGTCAAAATTGCATTTTTGCAAAATTGCCAGACGAAATATTGTCACGGAGCGGGCGATATGTTCGTATGTACCATGTTGCAGTGAAATTATGTCCGATAATTTCTTTAACAATCTAATTTTATTAATATACAATTAACAACATATTTATATAGTACACATATTTTAATACATCCATTAGTTGTTATTTTATCTAAATACAAAACAACCAGAAAAATCAAATCGATACCAACGAACCATAAATGTTTTTTTTAAAAAAAATCTAAAAATACCAAATCAAACGAAACGAACTAAACGAAAATAGAGACGATAAACTTATATTCACCTCGTGGATTAATATAAGAATGGAGAATAAAAATTGACATTTCATATAGGCTATTTCATTTCAAAGCAGATAATATATATTGTTTAGTTTTTTGTGAAGTGAATCATGGCATCGACACCAAATGAATTATCTCTAGCAGAAATTCGAGAATTTATGCTGGTTAATCGTGGTAAAGTGACTAATCATGCTTTAGTTAAGCATTTTAAGAAGTTTTTAACCCATCCACGAACGCAAAGTAAGAGGTTTTAGTGTGTTTATATTGAATAAATAATTATATCATTCGTGTTGTTGTTGTGTATCTGTCAAATTTTTTGTGTGTGAATTGCAACTTGTTGATTTATTTTTATAAATTTGGACCTATTAAAAGGGTTACAATAAATGTTTTTACGCAAAACTAATTAAATGTGGTTTGAAAATATATATATCATATAATTTTGTGTAAGCAATTCTGTAAATGTGATTGAATTGTTATTTGACGGATGTCAATGTTCTTTTTCATTATGTTCAGGGAGTGGTAGACGTTATAACGCGGATGTATTTCCAGTGTCAGTGTGAGATAAATCAATGATATTGAAGTTATATTAATTAAATTGAGTTTCACGATGTCAATGAAAAATATTATTATTGAATACGTAACAATGTTTGAACAGTAAAATATTTTCAAAATTCAAAAAATCTCTTAATTTCGCTGTTAAAACATCTAGCTAGCATGCAATTTGCCAGCCGGAAAGCCTGGCTGCGCAATCAATTTTACCAAGCAATAAGTTTTTCATCGAAATTTTGTTTATTTTTGCGATTGCACAGTACAACACAAAATTTGCTGTACATTTTTATGTTGTATCCTCAACGAAAATAAAAAAATTAAATTGTGTTAAAAATTAAATTGCTGCCGTTGTACCATATATCTTATATACACTATATAGAATGAGAAGAAGGGACACATTCTCGTACGTCTAGCAAGCAAAATCGAAGCAAGAGTATAAAAAATACTCAGTGCTAGTACAGCTGCGAGTCCACCATTATTGAATCAAATTCTATTTGAATTATATTAAAATTTCAATTAAACTTTGTTTGATTTAAATTAATAACGATAATTTAACTGCAATTTTGATATACAAACCTTTAATATGTTGACAGTTCAATATCGCAACTATCATCGGAAACAGCTTTATTAGTTGTGTGTAAGCGCGATGGCAGGTTTCCGGTCGTATTTTTGTTCTTGCAACATTTGATAACTAACCAAAACAATAAATATTGCACATCAAATAATCATTTTTTCTTTTTTAATTGTTCCATTTAAAAAGTAATTACCGATTTCTTGCTTGCTACATTATGGAGCATGTACGCAGAAATCTGCGTTCCAACATTGTTCTTTAATTTAAGAAGTCGCAATAGTAGCTTACATAGGAAATGTTCGTTAAATTCAAAGCTCGATTAGGAGCACGCCTTTAGTCGTGGTACTTAAGTTCATTTACTGAAGAGTACAACAATAACCCTCTAAACAAGGTGAACCGTTTACTTATTATAAACGAAGACTACACTTCATACAATAGTTCAAACGAATCTTTTTGCTGTTTAGAAACAAACCGTTATGGTGTTCCTATCACAAGATAATTAGTATTTTTAGCGAAGTATTCGTTCGCATAATGTTCACTTTTAACGTCGCATTAACATATCAAAAAATCAATTTAATGATAACATTAGTTACAATTTAACGGTATCTCTTCATTTTAAAAATAATTCCAATCAATAATATAAGTATCCTGAGCTAACAAATACAAGTAAATCTTCTCAAAAGTTAGCATCAATAATTTTAAACATGTTAAAACGCAAACCCTTAAATATCTCGATTTAAAAAAGTGACTTAGCCCACTTTCAAAAGAAACGGTTCATTTAGAAATTTTATCATCACTCATTTAAATTAATGCAGTGATGCAGTAGTGATCTCCCAATATTAAAGTTATTAAAATTTTATGTACACATTTATGGTACACTATTTAGTGACAAATTCTTGTATAAGTCATCTCGTGTTAGTCGTGAATTAAATTCTTATACTGATTTGACTAATCAGCACGTATAATATAAACTGATTAATTGCTGGTGTAAAGTGCAGATTTTTTCACAAAGGCGAAATCACTGAGATTTCGTTATACATTTTACCATTCTCGCAAAGATTGTAAACGGTGCAAATTTTATTGTATCATCTGCATTGCAGGAAAGTCAAACAATTCCCGTTTGGTCGTAGCAGACTTTTCTGTGCTTTTTTTGTGAGTTATCAGGTATTTATCGCCTGTTAGTGGATTTATTGGGATCCTTACAATACCTGAACCGACCAAAAGCCATATGGTTTAATATTAATGTTTGCCGTTAAAACTAAAACTACCGGAAAATATGATCATTTAATCGTGACTTTGTACATATACAGCTAAGTGAAATTATATTGTCTTTTATTATCTTATAAGTTTTTTATGATTATTGCCAATTATTGTCTAAAGTAATTAGAAACTAAGTTTTACAAAACTAAAAGAAACAACCAAATATATTGCTAAGTTTTTAATTATCGTAATATTAGGTTCGCTAGGGGACCGATCCCTGATTTTATAGTAGCTCATAATTATCAATAAATTAAATTCTATATACTTTTATTTTAAATCGGTAAATGGGCGATGATTTGTGACACGAAAAATAGTTATTAATTTATTCATTCATTAATTTATAGATATGATTTCTGCATAAAGAAAATTTCTTGATTGTCCGTTATGCTTTTTAATTATTATTTATTGGTTTTCTTTGTCTTCTTTAACACAATTCTTCAAATTATCAATAAAAATTAAGCAGTGATTTAGAGTCATAAACAGAGGGAGGGAAGTGCTAAGATCACACTTCAACTGGGCGGCGTAAGCACTAGGTTCATCACATCTACGGCCTTACCAAATAGGTAATATGTGTTCATTTGAATGTTTTTAACTATAACTGTTCGATCGCTAAAATAAATGAAAAATTAATGGTTACGAATTAATTTAGTGCACATTATTTAAAAGTTAGTGTCGACAACCATAGGTTATTCATTTACTTTCCTTTCAAATCATTTACAACTGAAGCACCCACAAGTCTTTGGATATACTACAACAGTTTTTTGTCTTTGCTTCGAAATGTTAGTGAATCCTAATTTCCCGCTATTTTACCCCACACATGCTCAATGGGATTCAGGTCGGACTTGTACGGCGGTCAGTCCAACGCTTCAATTCTTGTATGATCAGTGAACGAATCATTGTATGTATACGCGAGTTATGCTGTATAAATGGGCTGCCTGGATAAAATATTCTTGCACTCGGTATCACCACATAATCGCGAATTCCTGTGTGTGCTATGTTATTGAATCGGCGAATTATTCGATATAATTCGCCTACACTTTCCTGACTAATTGCAACACCCCACAACAGATCGACCACTTTTTTGATCCTTTTGCACAATCTTTTCTCTATAGCTTGAGTTTTTGGGGTGCTAAAAAATATAAATTTTGTTCAAGGGCGGAATAAAACATTTTTTCGTCTGAGAATAAAACGTTGCTAAAATCTGCATCTCGACGAGGCTCCTCAAATACTAACCTCAATGATCTGTGCTCATCGGTAAGTTTCACTTTTACTGTCGGTCTGTGATGAGATATGTTGCTGGGCTAACTGGATTATATTTTAATTGCTATATTTGTCGGATTGATCTAATTTTTGAGGGGCCTTATTTACTCTAAATTTTAATTAGTTAATTTGCATTCAATGTTGAATCGTGACTCGGCTGAATTTGTATTAAATAAGGAGAGTAAATATATTTTACTTGTATAGCAATTATGAAAGCTCTTTTTTTAAGGGTTTTCTTTATTCCCATTTGTAGATAAATAGAAGATAGTGTTTTACTGCCTTTTATAACACTCTGTAGCCTATTTATATTTTAGAAATATGGAGTATTAAAGCATAATGAAGTACCACCAACAAACGAAAAATACGTGATTACGAAATCAAACCCCCATTTCAGTCCTATAAAGATAAAACTCAAACAAGTCACAACCAAGAATCGAATGTTTGACTTGTAAATAATACCAAATAATAGGAAATACATTAATAAATATATTATTCCTTGGTTATAAGTGATTAAAATTTATAATTGTTATTAATTATAATTAATAATTGAACTATATTGTGAGTATGTGAAATAGTAGTAAACTTCATATTTTACCACCTAATTTTTGTAGTCTAATAATGACTGCTTCATGTAATGTGTGCTTCGCCAACATCACTAAAGGAAGATTTCTTGGAATTAATTGTGGGGGCTCATGTGGAAAATTTTTTCACATTAAGTGTGCCCGCATATCCGATGAGCTTCAGCAGAACATTAATAATCGGTCCGCAAACTGGTTATGTGAAGATTGCCGCAACGGCAACGTCGAACCAATCTGTGGATTTTGCGAACAGTGTGCTTAGTTTATCTGATATCATGATCCAGCGTAAACTCACGAAAAAAAAAACTCACAGCGTTGGAAGAATTGAAAGCAATTGTAACATCGCTAATGTCGGAAAATGTCGCTATTAAGTCGAGAGTTCACTTTCTTGAAGATCAGTTGTTAAAGAACAACACAAAACTGCACCTCTTAGAAGCTCAATGCGATATTCCTAAACAAGGAGAGAATGCCAACCGAATTATAATTAGTGGCTTACCTTTGAAGTTCGGTGATATTAAAGGTTTGGTCATTAATGCCATCAAAAAATTTCAGGTGGAAATTTAACCCGATGATATAGTGTCAATTGAGCCAATTCACAGTAACATAAATAATCGTAGAAATAACAACACAACAATGTTTATTGTCAAATTAAATTCAGTTGACCTAAAAAGCAATAGTTTGGCACAAACACGTTAAATTAAATTTCTTTCCACCAAGGATTGGGATGAAATACTGCCGCAAAATCACCCAGAAAACGCATATACATAAAGCACCAGTGAACACCGTTCCAAACTCATTTATACCGAGAAGCTAAAAAAATTAAGTCAAAACACAATTTTAAATTTTTGTGGTGTAAAAATGGTCAAATTTATATACATAAATCTACAGAATCTGATGTTCATCGAATAAACTCATGCAAATAGCATTTGCATGCTATTTAATTGTTAATAGTTATTAATTATTTAGAATTTCACTTATCGGTCAATGTCACATACTACATATAGGGCGTCTCAGCAGGAACGCCGAATTTAAATTTGCCGCCATTTTGTTAATACGAGTTGAAAGGTGATTTTTTTTTGACAGTTGTCACGTACAGATCACGCGATTTAAGAATATGGAGAAGTATTCAAACCAACAACGTTTAATTATTGTAAAAACACATTACAAAAATTGTCAAAGTTTTGCGAAAACAGTTCGCCAATTACGTCAAATTTTCGGTGCGCCAAATGAATCGACAGTGAGGCGTTTAATTACAAAATTTGAGACCAAATTTACGCTGATAGATCAGAAGATCATTGTTAGTCGTCGTCCTTGTCGGTCACTCGAAAATATAGCCACAGTAAGGGAATCTGTGGCCGAGAATCCAGGAACTTGGGAGTGCGGTATCGCGAAATGTTAACGGAGTTTTTGTGGCCCGAATTGGATGTAATTGATGTGGAGGACATGTTTTTCCAACAAGACGGTGCGACCTGCCACACAAGACGTGAAACAATTGTGTTACTGCAAACTTAGTTTCCAGGCCGTGTCATTTCTCGATTTGGCGATCAACATTGGCCACCAAGCCATCATGCGATGTAACACCGATGGACTTTTTTCTTTGGGGCTATGTGAAGGGAAAGGTGTATGCGAATAAGCCTGAAACAGTTGAACATCTTAAAGAGAAAATTCGGCGCGTTACTGGTGAAATACAGTCACATTTATGCGAATTTTTTTATGGCGAACTTTCACCATTTTTGTAATGTGTTTTTACAATAATTAAACGTTGTTGGTTTGAATACTTCTCCATATTCTTAAATCGCGTGGTCTGTACGTGGCGACTGTCAAAACAAAAATGACCGTACAACTCGTATAACAAAATGGCGGCAAATTTAAATCCGGCGCTCTTGCTGAGACATCCTATACATACATTATTCAAATTATTGTTGTTTTGGTAAAAGAAAAAGTTTGAAATTAGAAAAATTTCATAAATTTTATTTTGTTTTTTTTATATTGATATTAAAACCTTATAAATGTTATTTTAGTCTAAGGGTCATGTCCTACTGCAATTATAAATGTTATTTTGGTATTTTAAAACTCGTACTACATTACTTTATACTATTATTTTATATGACTATATAAAAGACCGGTTTCG
Organism: Nephrotoma guestfalica; assembly: GCA_963691935.1. Classification (NCBI taxonomy): domain Eukaryota; kingdom Metazoa; phylum Arthropoda; class Insecta; order Diptera; family Tipulidae; genus Nephrotoma; species Nephrotoma guestfalica. The sequence continues at coordinate 265,409,512 of OY829915.1, read as the reverse complement.
AACGTTCGTCCTTTATCAATTTTTTAAAACTACTGAACGAATTACCAAAAATTCGTAATATTAAATTATATAATTTGTTGACATTCGTGTTAATTTTGTCATTTATAATGTTGGTATTATGCCGATTTTAAATTTCAAATTCTTCGTATCTGTCCATACGACTACCTTTCGTTAATTTGTGTAGAATTCGGAGATTTACATCTTCTCTAGGTGTTGACCATAATTTGATTTTTTGTGGTGTTAGTGGTTCGGTTGGTAACTTCTTGTGCATGTTCAGCAAATGTCTGTGTGAATGAACGTCCCGTTTGCCCAATATAAAACATGTCACAATTATTACAAATGAATTTGTAAACACCGCAATCAATTATTGCGTTAAGTGATTTTGGTTTTAATTTATTACGTAGATTGTGATTGTGTTTTATACGCAATTGTATATCCGTGATTGTGTAAAATGTTGCTAGTGTTGTGATTATACTCGATTGCAATATGTATTTTTTGTCGTTTTGTGTTTTGTTGTAGAAAGATGTCAGTCTGGATTGATGCATCTTTCTTTTGCATTTGTTATTGAGTTTGTGTATAATTTCTTCTGTGTATCCATTTTATATTGCGATTTGTTTGATTGTGTCAAGTTCCATTGCATAGTCGTTTTCATTCAATGGAATACTATTTAATCGGTACGAGTGATACGAAGTGTTGTCTTTATGTGGCTTGTTTGTGTTTCTTTTCTGTATACGTTGAATTGTTGTAAGTATTGGTAAAACTAATATTGGTATAATCGGACACGATATTGCTAATCCGTTGGCTAGTTTTTCCTATATAATCTAAGCGACGCCAATTTTCCTGCGTTGGATTATCCAGTGGATAAATACCCGTTATTCGTTGCTATTTGTAAAATTATATTAAGCTCTATGTCTGAATTTGAATTTGTCAAAGCGATGTTTATTAGTCTATCTATAAGTGAGTGGAAAGCTGACATTTTAATATTATGAGAATGGTTTGAAGAACTAGGGATTATTTTCCCGCGACTACGTGGGTTTCCGATAAATTTTCATGTCTAAAGAAGAATTAATCCTGGTTATTGTTATATCTAGAAAATTAATACATTTATTTGTTTCCCTTTCCAACGTAAAATCAATGGTGGGATACTGAAAATTTAACCAAGTAAGGAATGAGTTTAACAGTCTATCAGTTCCATTCCATAGGCATAGTAGGCAAAGTCGATTACTGTAACAAAATCCGTAAATGGATTAATTTAGCTACATAATTTAACCGTGAATTTTGAGCGTGAAAAACATCTACTCAAAATTAGTGTAGCACCAAACCAAATTCTTGAACGATTGTTTAAAGTGTATAAGGGCTCTTCTCTTTCGATTAGAACAGTAGAAAGATAGGTTGCTGAATTTAAACGTGGTCGTACAAGCCTTGAAGATGATCCACGTGAAGGACGTCCAAAAAGTGCATCAACATCAGAAATCGTAGCAAAAATAGAGCATATAGTTTTTGAAGATAGTCGATTAGTCGAGATATATTTATTAGAAGACCTAGCGATCTCAATAGGCAGTGGGAGCAATATTCTGACTGAAGTTTTGGGTTTCAGAAAACTGTCTGCACACTGAGTATCGCGTTCGCTGACAATGGGAGAGAAACACATTCGAATGCGACTTTCACAAAAGGATTGTGTGCTCCGTTTTATCACTATGGATGAGACTTGGGTCTACCACCATGATCCTGAATCAAAAAAAGAGGCTAAGGAATGGTAAGAACCCGGTAATTTGGCTCCGAAGCGGGTTAGGGCCGAAAAATCGGCCAAGAAGGTGTTAGCATCAGGTTTTCGAGATACACAAGGAATTTTGTTCGTGAATCATCTCCAAACTGGTAAAAAAATAAACTCAGATTATTATTCACTCTCTCACACAGCTCAAAAAACCATCGAGAAAATCATTGAATTATTAAAGTACGAATTGTTGCAACATCCACCCTATTCATCAAATTTAGCTTCCTCTGGCTTCTGGCTGTTCTCACATCTTAACAAATTCAAGCGTGGGAAACGATTTTCATCGAATGGCAGCTGTGAAAGCGTATTTCGACCGTCTTCCGAATTCTCACTTCAGAGATAGAATCCATTAATTAGAATATCACTGGAACAAGTATATTGAAGTTCAGGGAGATTATATTGAATAATAAAATGTATTTCAAACCATAAAATTGTGTTTTTCTTATCGAACGATAAAACTTACTGAGCCACCTGGTAAACATTCTTTTTATTATTGAAAATACACTAAACAAGCATATTTTTATTTTTTTTAATTCCAGATGAAGCACGTAAAAATTTTAAAATTTACGTCAATGTACTGGCTACCTCAAAAACCGAAGGTACTGAGAAATTCTTGCTGCTTCGTAAACGATATTACAATGAGTGCCCATCCGAGGATGCAGTTTCAGCAATGGCTGCTATTTCACCGATGAGTCCAGATTCAAAATCAATTTCGGACTGCGACTCACCATCTCGAGTTCCGCCGCCTTACCGTCCACCCCCTGAGCCAACTACTCCTACTACACCTATCACTCCTCATTTTCCAACGAGTAGTTCAGTTGTGTCAATAAATGGGCCGGATCGTTCGTCAAATATGCATTTTCGTGATTGTATCGATGAATTTAAAAATGCAATTACAGTATTGAAGCACGAGGATCCACCGCAGGTAATAGTGGAACCACAGGTAGAAATGGTACCGAATATTCCACCTCGAAAACGAAACAGCATTGAAAAACCACTATCTCGCGAATCTTCAGTAGATTTGCCCGACCTTACACAATCGCCACGAAATCGTGCGCCCTTAATTGAAGATCAACAAAATATAATAGGATTACTTGATGATGCTGACACACCAACTAAGATTAGTGTTAAACGAGCTACAGAAAAATTCAACCGTATTGCGTCTGAAGAAGAAGAGGCCGCAAAAATTGCATCCCCACCAGGCAAAATTGCTAAAAAACCTGAAAAGGTAAGTGACATTTTAATCTTAAGACAAAAATCTAAGAATTTTTTTTATTAATCAAAAAAACGGCATTTAAGAAAATTATAGACGTTGTAGAAAACAAAAATTTGATGGTTTGATAATTTTTTGTTTGAGGTCTATTGTGCATAAAATATGCTTACAAAATTTCGATATTATAAACTAATAACGGTTATTAAGTCGGGACAATTTAGGTTTATCGCGGTATTATAATGTTGGTTAGGACATCTTTTAAATTGTGTGTTATTTTCTATGGTCTTTAGAAGCGATAATTGTTGACTATAGATAAATTTTAAGTTTCTATACAACCCTTTAAGCAATTTCATTATAAATGGAAATAGTTTTCCCTCTCGCCCTATTATTATTACGACAAAAACAACTAACTTAAATCTTCAGATGATGATAGTCGAATCAAAAAAGTTATAAAACGAATTCTCTTTTAAAATATTTTTGGGTGATTAGTACCTGAGCGGTATTCATTTTTTAACAAATGTTAAATTTTTTATTTAAAATAAAAAATCAACTCAAAGTAATAAATTAATTAACTTTGAGATATATATATACATATATGTTTTCTTTGTGGTTATTTAATTGTTCGGATTATCCGTTCTTCGGATATAACATCACAGTTAAGAAATTGCTTTTCGTGTTGTTCAACAGTTGTAAGTTTTGTGGCTTTACCATCATTTGTACCGTACTTGGGAAATCGTCCATGATGCTCACGTGGTTTCCTTTGTAACACATGTACATGGTTTCCGATTTTGCACCGATTAGACTCTATATAAAACGATAAAAAAAAAATATTTTATGTATTATTAATTAATCAATTTATATGATGTGTTATGTGCATTGAATTTTTACCTTTACGTCAGAAGTTTTCTTTACTGGTGGTGTAGTTTCTGTTCGTGATGTGATAGTTGTTGTTGTTTTAGAATTATTAAGTGTGCTTAAGTTTTTTTTTTTTGATTTTGAAAAATTTTCATGTTTATTTATTTGATTTCTGTGGCAAAGTCCTAAATATAAAATGTTCTTTCCTGCATTAACATCCCTGTTCCATGTAATATTACATTTTGGGCAAAATTGATACCGATGGGGAGATTTTGATGTTATGTGTTCGTTGTGACAAGTGGCGCATAATTTTGTTTCTAGATTCGCCAATTTCCAAAACATCCGAATATTTTTTTAACGCTTTTAACAATTTCGGTTGTGGCGTTCTAACATATCCCTTAATTGGGGAATTAGATGCCACCTTTGTCGAACCAATTATAACAAGCGCTCGTTTATTTTCTTCAATTCCAATTATTTCTTTTGATAACTTATGACACGCCTTATCCACACATATATATTTTTTAAGTTTTAGTCTTGCCGCCTTCCTCTGGACACATTCACTTTGTCGCAAATTAAATTTTGATAATTGAGCTTTTGTATAATTTAAATAATCTTTTGACATTGGCGAATATTTATCGTTTGTAAATGTTGTCCATTTTTTTAATTTTGAAATTCTATTGTGAAATCCAGTCATTTGCGTAAATTTTGAACTTTTAATTTCGATAGGTTTATCATTTTTAATGCCCCCGAAAATTAATATTCGTCCAGGATCTAAACCTATTTTTATATCATAATTATTTATATTTTCACGAATTTTTTTTAAATTTTCAACCATTTCATCATCATTCTGATTTTTTTCCTCTTTTGTAACTTTTCTTTATTTTCGTCAGTTTTGGCCATAGAAAATGAAATTGCTACCCCATCGGTCATCATGGAAAAATCGAATTTTTTTGTTTCTATAAATTTAAAATATTTTCGCCATTCCAAATCCCTGTCAAACTGTTTCCATGGACCCTTGTATAATTTTTGAGAGCATAATAATTGATGAAGTGCAAGAAAATCGTATCGTACGTGATGCCGTCCAAATTTTTAAATCGGAATTAATGTGAAATTTTTTAATTGTTTTTCCTCATTATACCGTTGTAAATTATAAAAAATTTTGATATATTTAAAATAAGTTAGTTTATTTTTCAATTCTATAAATTTTACTCCATCCCAATTTAAATATAAAAACTATAAGAAAATATCGCCTATCAGCAAAAGCAGGAAAACAAAATTGTGTTACGGTTTGACGAAATAGTGTTTATTAAAAAAATTATAAGTCCAACCACAAGTCGTATCGTCGTATCGTCGTATCAATGACTTAATGAAGATAAAATAACCACAACGTTGAGTTTAAATTAGTGTTACATTATATTCTGAAAATATTATCCATTTGATCATTATAATTTTACTCAGCATTATTTAATCTTCTTATTTTTTACGGTTAAAATTCTTTGAAATAGTATTTGCAAATATTATCATATCACATATGATCTAGACCTAGGCATAATAAAACGGTATAAAGGGTATTCGGGTTTGGGATGCTAATTCTTTACGGGGTAATTTTTAAAGTTTCCATGGGAAACATAGAGCAGCCAACTTAGACTAAGTCTTGCTAAGACTTTATTTTAGGTTCAAGTGGTTATCTTGCAGCTTCATCTGTTGAGTGCTATAATTCTTTAAAGTGAAAAGGATTTTGTTTGCTTTAAATTAAATTTTTATCGAAATGTTGCCTTGATCACTAATTTGTTTTTTAATGTTTGATTTAAATCTGTTATGATATTCTCAATAAATCTCCCATTATGTTATACCCCACGTATTACAATAAACGGGTTACAGTAAACTAAGTGTAAGCACAATGAATTGTTCACAATATGCTACTTCATATTCGCCGTCTAAGTTTCGAGAAGACCAATCATAAAGAGCCAGTTTTAATGATTATCAATTTAATCTTCTTTCGTTAATGTTCATGATGATAATATTAAAATTGTATTGCTTACGGAGTCCACATTTCTTAATCTATGAAAAGCGCCAAAGTTAAACCAATTTTTTGGAAAAAAAAAATAAAATAAAATGATGAAGCGGTTTTATCTGACTAGAAGTAAGTTGGTTTTGGCTTCGTTTTTGATTCTGTTCCGCAAACTAATTCTGGTTCCACTTACACCTTTTAATAAATAATATAAGAGGCTGACTTACATTTTTAAAGATTTGAGTTTCCTAATTGAAGATCATAAAATTTACAAACAAAACACACTTTACGAATCTCGCCTATGATTTTTTATTTTTATAAAAAATGTATAAAATGTATACTTTTATAAAAATGTTTTATGGGCCCAATTCATTTAGTGCCATCATCAAAAAAATAATATCACCTCGTAAAATTTCAAAACACAGTAAAAACAGAAAGCAAAAATCACCCAATGAGCAAAGCAAATAGGAATGTTTGAGATGACACTTTAATGCGTTTATTATTTCGGGTCGGAATGGCCGGAATAAAAATAAAAATTATTAAGATTTTCTTTCCACTTAAAAAAAAAATTTGGGGTATAATGAATTTTAACGTACGTGTTTTTCGTAATGTATTTGATGATCTTATTTTAGAATCCATCATGTCATGTTATGTCATTTGACATGCAAAGACATTTGATTGTATCTTTTTCAAAAGAAAAACATGAAAATTTATGTTCGCACACTAATTTTTCTTAACATTTTTTTGTTTTTGTGAAAATCGTGTTTTTCTTCTTTTTAATATATTTTTTCTATAGATATTTTTTCGAATTACACGGTTTTACATTCGTAAGAATTTGTATTTTTTCGTGTTACTTTTTTCTTTTCATGAAGAAGATTTTCATTTGGTTTAAAAATTTTTATAATCCGCTAAAGATTTTTCGTTTTTATTTTCGAAGCCATCAATTGAGACATTAAAAAATAGAAAATTACAAGAAAATGGATTTATATGAAACGCCCTCGATTTTCATGTTATTTTGTGTGCGGTAAAATACTTTATGAGATGGAAATGTTTGTGTGCGCGTTTGCGTCTATTTTACGAATTTATTTTTGAGCGATAGTATTAAGTCAAAAAACTTTATTTACTTAGGTAATTTGTCATATTTTTGTAGTTTTATTTGTGTTTTGTCGAAAATTTTGATGTTCTTCATTGATTTATTGATATTTCTGTGACAAAAAAGATATTTTTACGATTGTTATTTCAGTTGAGGATGCACAAGATGTGAGGTATAAATATTTTTGACGAATACAAATCGTAAAATTGGTTTTAAATATAATATCGGAGCGATATGTTATTGGCTATATCTTAATTAAATTTGCCTGGATCGTTAAATAAATAATTACATTGCAATTAATGCAGCAATTACAAATAATCATTGTATATATTTGAACGTATATTGTAAAAGCAACTTTAGATCCACCTACTTTCCCATACAGATATACACATTCGATAGAGAAAACCAGAAGCCCTCTGAATATATGTATAAATTTATTTTCGTTGTTTGTAATCAAACGGAGAATATAGAAACGCAGGCAAGATAAGGAACAGAAAAACGAAACAAAAAGTAGATGATAACTGGAAATACCTTCAAGTGATTTCCAAACATAAAAAATTTAAAAAAAAATAATAATGAAAAGGAAAACTTTTTTATTTTATTTTATTAGAAACAGAAATTGCCCCTAGCTTTTATTATTATTATTACTTTTTTGATTTCAACTTTTGGTATTTTATTATTATTATCATTTTTTGTGTGCTACACAGAGCCGATGTTTTTCTCATTGTTGTTGTTTCTTATTACAATATTTTTACTGTTTGTTTCGTAGAATTATTATTATTAGTAAAATTATTATTTGGCCAAAAGATAATTTCTAATTAATAGATTTTATGTGTAAGAGGTCATACCTCGGGGGGCCAAGTTATGTTATGTTTAAGTTTTCTGGGTGGCTTGTTTTACATAGATACAGAATATAGGGAAATTTCAACAACGTGCCGAATGACCTTAAAAAGTTTTATTCCATCGTGATATATGAGAAAATCATCCACTTAAATTGTAAACATGTTTTTTCAGCTACATATATTTTCCCATCATAAGTTTTCGTATCTCGCCCCTACATTAAACAAATATTGAATGACTACTTAAAGATCACCGAAATAAAAGAGTCGCGTGCCCCATTTTATTTATGATGATGATTCTCATCTCAGAAGTAAAAAATAAAAATATATATGTATAATTTTTAAGAGCCTTTAAGTCAAACGGAATATAAATTTCATAATGTAAACAGAATAATAATAATAATATCTGGGTTTGGTTGTTTTGTTGTTTGTGCGGTGAATGCGAATGGATCACTTGAAATATCAAAATCATCAGAAAAGCATAATGATTATCATTAAGTCAAATTATGATGTTATTACAGTGAAGTATTGTTAATCTAAATGATATACCATGATGAATGGGTTTGTGGACTTATTGTTTTCGTCTTTCATGTATTCAAAATGTTATAATGACGAGGTTGTTAAGTATGGGTTGCTTTGGGTAACATAGCCGATTACTTTGTTATGGTTAAATTATAAATATCTCATAAGTTTTAGTTTAATATTGTTTTTGAAGTGTTTTATTAAAAAGTAGGAATTGCACTTTACCTATACGTGGTTGTGATAAAAATTATGTACAAAAGGTTTGCGGTGTGCGTGGCCTTGTTTTTAATATAGCAAAATCTGGTATACTATAGCCAGAAATGTTTTTTAACTGAATGAAAGTTCCGGCTTCCATTTTTAAAGCGCCATTTATTTACCATTCGGTCACTCCTCCTTGTTTTCCTGTAGCCGTGTTTTTCCTTTTGTATTGTAATTTTCGTTTAGTTTATACAATAATAATTCATACAATAATTTTTATAGTTAAAATGTTTGCATTTAGTTAAAATTATACTAAAATAATAAAAAAATTTGTTTGAAATTTATCCAACAAACCCACCAAAATAATTTTTACGCCAATTGTGTAGATGATGTATTAATTTAATTAATGAAAATTACAATTATCGTTCGGATTCGTCAATAAAATTATCGGCGAAGAGAAATTCATTCATCAACGGACAATTCTTGGTATTCGTTTTGGTTTTTTATTTTGTGATATTCATCTAAATCAGGGGCGGGATGTTATAACATCACTTTTACTATTTATCGAATAATATATCTCTTTTTCCTAGAACAAAATTGATTGCCGTATAGGTTTTAAATTTTGCTTTTTATATTGCGATCGCAAGCTACTAGAATAAATTTTTTATTTATCTCTTTTTTGTTTTTTGATAAAGTATCACTCATATAATAAGTAGACGATAGAAAAAGAGTAGAATGACATAATGTTTTATTCGAATAACCGGACAAATGGTGCAGTAGTTAAAGCTTCGACACTTGGACTGGGAGGTACTGGGTTTGAATCCAACCAGAGGCTAGATGCAAAGCGAATTTTCGTCATCGATTACGATCGGTGATGTTAATAAACACAACTAAGACGCTCTGTCCCTGAGTGCAGAATTCAGCGCCAACTCACCGCCCATGTCAGTGTACAGGTTGGCATGGAGCTTGCAATATGCAGGTGGTATACTGTAATTGTGTGAATGGGTGGTGTGTGCGTGAATGGAAAGGTGGGTATTAATTGGCATTCAAAGGACATTAAATCCACGGGATAATTAATACTTTATTTTATAAAAAAAAAAAATAGGAAGAGATCGCAATAGAAATAACGTAATTGAAAAATTAAAAAACTTTAAACCTAATTGGTGATGAAACAGATATAAATTTTGATAGTATCGAAAAAAGTGATGTTACAACATCTCACTCCAGTATGTTTCCGAATTCACAAATATCGGTCGTTCGAAAACGACCAAAAAATCATAGTTGTTGAAAATCGCAATAGTACGATTATAACAAAACGATCAAAAATCGACAGCGGTCTATTTCAATAGTAGGCCCCAGGTAATTGAAAATGAAAGTTAATATATTTTTATGTATGGTTAGTATTTATAGTAGGAATTAGTAATATCAATCCTTCAATTTTTCTGAAGTTTTATTTAATGCTTCACTATAGAACTGCGCAGAATAAACAGAAATAATGTTCATTAGCTTATTGAAACCTATGTACTTATGTATGAATGTCAAATAAAAATATTTTAAAATTTCATGATTTCTATCCATTTTTAAAAATAATACAAATGTCACTCGGGAAGAGAATATAAATGTTATTTTTATTGAATGTAAAGGAAATAGTAGACTGTTGAACAAAAAATAATAATTTGATAAATCATAACTAAAACTACAATTTAGTTCAAATTCGGTAAACTTAATTGGTTCTACATAATTCAAAATGGACAAATACAGATTAAAATTTTATTAATTCAATAATAAAATATGAATTTGAATGATTGGCAGGGATGCAAAATCGTGTTTTTGACTAGCAATCGCGATTGGAAATAATCGTGATAATTTTTGTGTCTGCCCACAAGCACATACAAATAAAATTCACAGCATTACCACTACCCACGCGTCAAAATAAAGTATTGGGAATATAAATAAATTCGGTCCGTTTTCAAAAAGTGGCTCTGACTATAATAAATATTTTATAGTGAAAGGTAATTTCCGTTGTTTCAGACAGATTAGACATCTGCGGTTAACATTCAGTTTGTATTGCTTTGAGTTTCATATGAAACGTGTTTTTACGGTGTTGAATATGTCGGATTTTGTGATAACTAAACAGCATTTGCGGGAAGTGTTAATTTTTTGTTTTAATTGCAAAAAAGTGCAGTTAAAGCACATCGAATGCTTGTGGAAGTTTGCGGTGACAATGATCCAACCGATAAATCATGAAGGGAATTTTAGTGTTGAAGATAAGCCTCGCTTGTGACAGCCAAAATAATTCGTAGACGATGAATTAGAGGCATTGCTCGATGAAGATCCGACTCAAGCACAAGAAGAGCATGCCGGTACATTGGGGGTGATCCAACAAACAGTTTTCGTACGATTGAAATGTATGGGCATGATTCAAAATCAAGGCAATTGAGTCCCTTATGAATTGAAACCAAGAAATGTGGAAAGGCGATTTCTTTCTGGCGAGCAGCTGCTTCAAAGGGAAACAAGAAAGAGTTTTTTATATCGGATAGTGACTGGTGACAAGAAGTGGATCTTCTATGGTAACCCTAAGAGGAAAAAATGCTACGCTTTGCTCGACCAATCGTTGCCATCGACCTCAACTGTTGATGTAATGAAAGACGAACATTTATGGTTCGAAATTTATGCTGTGTATCTGGACCAAAGAGGCGTTTATACTACGAGCTGCTACAACCTGGCGATCCCATTACGGGCGAGCGATACAAACTACAATTAATTCGTTTGACTCGTCCGTGCATTACGAAAAAAACGAGCGGAATGTGAGGAAAGCCGTGATAAAGTTATTCTTCTGCATGACAACGCTCGGCCTCACGGTGCAAAAGTCTTAAAAAAAATAGTTGGAAACGCTGAAGTTGGATATTTTACCGCATCCGTCAAATTTTCCCTGCATTGCTCCTTCTGATTACTGGTTGTTCCGACGAATGCCACACGATTTGGCAGGTCACCGGTTCACTTCTTTCGAAGAAATTGAAAATTGGCTTCAAACATGGATCGCCTCAAAAGACGAAACGTTTTTCCGAGATGGGATTCGAAAATTGCCTGAGAGGTGAGAAAAGTCGTAAGCAGCGATTCACCATATTTTAATTAATCTGTTCATTCATTTTACTTTAAAATAAATGCATATTTAAAATTTAAAAAACGGACCGAATTAATTTGTACTCTCAATAGTTTGTCTGTTCTCGTCAACGGTCAAACATAAACTCCCTGGGTATTCATTTTAGTTTATATCTAAAAATTCATTTTTTTTCTACTTGAAGGCTTGTGCTCGAACCGTTGAATAACATCTGGAGTGTTTAACCTTTTCCTGCTGTAGTTAGGGCTATTTATTAGTTTATAATAAATCTAAAATTTAAATATCTTTAAAAATTCTAAAAGAATGTTAAAAAATATAATTAATTGCCATAGTGTTAAAAATTAAGAAGGATCTTAATCGGAACCGAATTATGTTAGGTGCTATTCTATTTAAAAGTTTACAGCCAAGACATTTTTACTCTAACATCAAATAGAGAAATCTAATATAAAATTATATTAGTAAGAAAAGAACAACATTTATTTTAAATTATATTTCATAGTCTTTCATAAAGGGATAACATTAATACCTTTGGAGTGCTAGAAAAAGTTTGTTTAAAATTATATTATTGGAGGCAATATTGATAATTGTTCAAGCTTTTCAGTTGTTAGTCTTGCCAAATGCCAGAGAATTTTCTATTTACTAGTTAAATTGTTACTTTACTCCCTTGAATGATGTTTACTAATTATTGTAAGGTTTTGTTCCAAATTGATAAATATAATCTACCTTGATGTTTCAAAAATTTGGTTCAAATTTTGGATGGTTAAGTTTCGGCTTAACATAATTGTGTAATGTTACACATCAATCAAACGAAAGAAATGAGAAATGTAAATCCAAATTGAATATTAAATTAAATCCCTAACAACACAAATACTAAATTTTCAATTTCCCATTTTCTCAGAGACCACCATCAAAAAATAAATTAAAATTACCTCTTTTCCATTTAAAAATAAAAAACAAATAAAACTCTACTACACTCGTATTTCTACAAGATTTGTCATTACTACCACCCAAAACTACTTTCCGCAACAACTACGCTTCATCATTTTAAAATATCCCTGTATTTTTTGCTGGTTTCTAATACGAATAAATTATTTTCCAAAATGAAAATAAAGTGACATCTTGATTTGTATTTTCGTTATATTTTTGCTATGGAGAAAATTGTCTTTAGTTTTGTTCCTTTCTACCAACGATGAATAAAAATGTCAAAAAACATTTTTTTGAAAAAAAAAAATAAAATAAAATAAAAATTTTGTTACTTTTGGCGACAAACTGGAAATTTTTTTATTTTACATTTTAGTGTTTGTTATTGTTGTGAAATGTTGTTAGATTTTCATGTCTTTAAAGTGGAAAAGTTTGTTTATTCTTTTTAGTTGCGAAAAGTAAAAGTTAGAATTTTAGAGATTTTTTTGTTATTGTTGTTTTGTCAAGTAAAACTTATGGTGGTTTTTATGGAAAATTATGTCATCAGCGATTTAAACAGAATGACGTACTGGGGACAGGTGTGTAACTAATTTCAAAAACGCGTAACCCAAGAATTCACGTATTGTTTAAGAACCCTTTTGAGGTTCCAAATACAATTTTGATGATCGCATTCATCACTCCATAAAAGTAAAAAGTAAAAACCATAAATAATAAATTTAACATAATCTTGATCATGTTTAGATTTTAGTTTATACAAGATGATTAAATGAAAAAAATGAAAATGTAGTTTGTTAACTTACATACGTTTAACAACATGTCTTACAAATCTAAAATTATAATTTTTAATTTTTATTTCTTATTAATTAATTTGGTCTATCTACATTTATATGGATGAAGCCTGAATGTCTTTATATTATATCTTGATAAATAATCTTGTGTCGAGAGAGCTGATTTTGAATCCGAGACCAAAACAAAATGTTTTATTAATTTGATCGTGATAATGCACAAATCAACGGATATTTTTAATTGAATATTTTTTGTGCCCGATGACTGGCTTATTATTATTTTTGATTGTAGTGTCGAGTTCCAAAATAACATAGTAAAACTTGATAGTGACATCCCTAAAAGGTTTGAACAGTGCAAATTTAGTAACCCATTATGAATTACACGTAGCTGGAGAAGTTTTTTTTATTGTTTGGGGTTATGATAATGAGAACTAAATTTACTTTTTCGTGTAGTTTGACATAATTGATTTAAATATAGTGATAATGGTGATTAGATTATATAATGTTTGGTGGTTTTATAGCAATTTAATTTTAAACATATTAAAATAAAAAGGAGTACCTATATTGTCTTTTTTGTGTAAAGTTTATCTCAAACAGATTATAGTGGATTAAAATACTGTAATTGGATGTAAATTATATCTTTTGATACTTATTTATTTTTATCCACTGTACATCCTCAATATACAGATTTTCATTTATAACCCAAAAATTTGTTTTTCCTTTATATATGTATATACACGAGTATATATGTATAGTCAATATTATTTAATTTTTCCCAATTTTAAATGGGCGTTAATGTTATATTTTCTATAGAAAATTTCTAATATAGAGAAATTTAAAAAGAAAAATTAACCCAAAAATAAAATTTTTGTTTGATATGATAAGCTCGAACAATATAGTGTACAACAACAGCTTTATCAACCCATTATGAGGAAAAAGTGCATGAGGAAAATTTGGAAAATTCAAAGTGTTATAAGTAAAGATTGGGGTGGGTGGTAATTTTCATTGATTCGTCGTATGATTATTTTTTGTATTTACGTCTATTTTGATACAGAATAATAGATTGCTGTTATAGATATATCTACGAGTATGTACATATGTCTTTTTATTTATTTTGCAGATACATATATTTTATTATTACTAATCTTGTTTTGTATTTACTTGTTGTTTAAGCTGTTAGGAAATGAAACTTAAAATGTATACAATTTTAATTTATTTTATTAACTACGTAGTTATTCGTATAATTATGGCACAAATTAAACAAAACAGACATTTTATAAGTATATAAAACAACAATTAAATGAACTAAACAAAAATGTCTAGTTTTAGCGTAGAACATCTACAAAAATAATAAGAGTAAAAGCAAAAATTCCTGTTCATTCTTTGAGTGACTTTATATAATTGTTACATTTGACAATTACTATTTTACAACTGCAAATCGAGCTGATGCAGCTGCTCGATTTAAAAGAAGAACATTCCTTCTACCACTTTAAAAGATTCGTCAAAATCAGGTGCATTGATGTTATTTTACTTGAAAACGCAACCATCTTCTTCTACTGAGAGAAAATAACAACGATCACACGATCAGCGACCTAGAGAGAAATACCTTGATAATGAGAACTACATGCTTTACTTAGAGATCATCAGCAAAATTCGTCCTTGAGTACGTGAACTCCACATCTCATACCAAGTTTCTCGCAATTCAGATTAAAATCTCAAATTTTATGTAACAAACATGAATTTAAACATTTTTGGTTCTCAACATACCCATTTTTACCACTACTAGCTATTAATTTTTGCATGCCATAATAAAAATAATAATAATTCGCAACGGCCAATCATCTTTCCCGGCCCATACGTTGGGAGTCTCCGTTAACATTATTATTATTTTTTGTGTTTGCCCATACATCTGGAGTGGAGAAAAGATACAACGGACTCGTATATACAATGATATCACATCACTTGAGAAAAAATTATGAGAAAAAAACAATTGAAATTGAGCTAGATTAAATATTCATATACATAAAAATGTATTATGTATTATGAAAGCGGATAAATATATAAATAGAGAAAAATCATACAAAGGATATAAAGCAAAGTAAGATTTCTGAATTAGTTGTGTTGTTATGGTTTGATTCCATTTTTCACTGCTGTTAAACTTTTGTCACTTTGAAATTTAATAACTAATTAAACAATTTGTAATTTATTTATTCCTTATAGTAATAATATTTAATTTTTATTTTTGACTATCGATTTCGAAATATAATTTCATCATCATTTCAAAATTACAACTATCAAAATTATTTGTAGTACTACATAGTTAGTATAGTACTAATTAGTGTGCCGAAACTGACATTTGTGATCGGAAAAAATTACACTTCACATAAACAATTACGTCGAACAAACTTTCCTTTTGTGTGTGGTTACTAATATTATAGTCGAGAACTACACTGTTTGTTGCAACTCACTTCTCGTAGCATTCTCGTAATTGGTTCGTCGTTTTGTTAAAACACGAGTACAGCTACGAACATTAAGATTATAAATAATTTTTTCAAGAATGATTGAATTGTTTATTGTTAATGCCAGACACCAACAAATATTATGTCGACCACTTTGTGGCGATTTTCTAGAGAATATAATAATGGTTTCATTCATTAGTTTCACACTTTAATTTTTTTAGATAATCAGTGAAGACTTACTGTTAATTTTAGAGGGGGACATCTAGTAAAAGTAAACAATTCTTGAACTAAAATTTACAGACGACAAACATATGATTGCTGCCCTTTTGACAAAAAGGTTCATTTACCGATACCAACAGGTATTTGTTAGTCAACATTCCACGGGAAGTGCTCCCTCTTTCATTTATTAATGGCTGCCTAGAATTTACAGATTATGGCGACCGGTCAATGGGGAGCCCATAATATTATTTTAATAGCCGGAAACATTTATTAGTTTTATAGGCATGGGCATATGTTTATCTTTTATCGTTTAACCATTTTGACGATTAATTTTTATTTTTGGTTTTTTCCTTCCTAAAAATAATATGTATAACAATTAATTATAATTTCGATTATTTTTTTGTTTATTTGAAATCACTTTTTGTTGTACTACGTGAGTATTTCGTAAGTAGGTTTTATGTTATAGAACGCAGAGGTAGAGAAAACGCCATTTTCTTAAATCTCTTTTAATCAATTTATCCGACCTTGGAGTTGATGAGGACACCTTGTGACAAAAAATGTTTTATTTATTGCTATCGAAGGAGAAATGGGATTATATCAGTAAATACACAATTCGACGACATGTTCTAAATATTTTCACACACATTTACACATACAAAATGGACATAATAATGTTCTGTTATTTCGAAAATTAATTTTTCCCTCGTGTCCTAATAATCGTTATTTATGAATAAAACTTACGTCTGATAATTTCCCTAATTAAAGAAAAACACAAAATAAAAATTATTTGATTTTGATTTACTTCCGAAAATTATTAAAAAACATGGCTGTTTGGAGAATATTTTTGAGTTTTTCTCAAACAAACATAGTATAAATTTTCCAAAACATAAATACTATAAGTAGAAATGGAAACCCCTTACAATCAATGAAAAATTTAACACCATAAAATAAAACACCTACTACACAGTTTTTTTTTTGCTGTATTTTAATTTATCCTCAACATGGAAAAACCGAACGAAAATAAAAAAAAATCGTATAAAACAGAAAAAAATTATAAAGAAAAATTTAACTAACCAACCAAAACCAAACCAGTAATACAGAAAAAAGGATTTTATTTTTGTTTTTTGTAAATTAAACAAAACAAACCAATGTAATTTTCCTTCATGTTTTCCACACACAGAAAAAAGAATTGGTATGTAGACAAAAAAATAAAATGAAGAGAAACCGTAAAGGAAGGAAGGAAAAATGTTAAAATAATAAAAATAAAAAATACACAAGATTCCCAGGACGATTAAAGAGTAGTATGACACAACAATAATATCCTTTTACACTTTTTTGTATTTATTGTTTGTTGACCACCTTTTCAGGAGATTTGAATCCAATATGAACAATGAAATATACAACCGTAAAGGGAGGTTTTGGTATTATAGTTGTTATCTGGATGAATATTTGTTCTGCATTCATGTTTTGATTTGCTGGCAAATACGAGTTAAGTGCCGTTATTTAGAATGCTGAGTTTTTATTATTTAAAAGAATTTCAATTAAGTTCCTTTCGAACTTGTGAATATCCCCTGTCCCCTAAGAGTGAGAGTTAGTGTTTTTACTAATTAGCTTAGCTTACAAGATATTTATTTCGCAAATTGGTTTCTTTTTTTAAAACTGAATACTGATTCCTAGGTTCCGTAATAAATAAATAAATAAACCATACCATAAAGCGCAATGAAAACATATCCTTGTTGTATAGTTAAAATAACTGTAATGTCCATTTGAAGTATTAGGACAAAACTATCATCTCTAGTGGTTTAACAATGGAACTAATAAACAAATGAAAACAACCAACATTGTTGTTGAAATATATTTTTTAACAGGAAAAATAACCAAAAATTGTAAAACACAAAAGTGAGTCCTTTTTACTACTTCTTCATCGTATAATCACAAAAAAGGATGTGTATCATTTTGTATATGAAATAGAGAAAATTGTTGAAAATGTTATAATATTTTAAATAACAACAAAAAGAAAGAACAAAAATTAAAAGCAAAGAAGGGGGGTTGTGTTAAAATTTATATTTTTTGAAAAATATATGTATGCGTTAGTAGGGTGGTTAAGAGTATTATAAACAAGCTCTTCATTAGTCCCCGCGGTGATATTTTCACCAACATCATCGTCATCATCAAACTCAATTCTACTCGAATATTTAAATTTAAAGACGACTAATATATGGAATGTGTGTGTGTTTGTGTGTATTCATTTTACAAACTAACAACATTTGTACCTCATGCATATTCTCACCCCATCTCCTACAAGCATGTCGGAAAATGTTACCTCTTTTTGTATTAAATAAAAATACCATACGTACATTGTTATTTAATGTATCTTCATATTGTGTGCTGTTAGAAAATAGACCTACCTTTTTCATAATATTTTTTTATTTAAAAATTTTCCACCAGAGTTCCATACCAGGGAATGTTCTCGTTCATTCATCTAAAATTCTAAACATACAACATATACACCATTATTTTTTCCATTTTGTTATGACAACTAAAAACTATTTCAACAATCGTAGGAACAGGAATATTGTTATCCCCATTTTGCACCTAGAAACAACTATATGTCTCCACACAGTATACTCGTATCTACTATATACTTTGTGTGCATCGTATCTGCCCTTAAAAATAAAAAGTAGCATGAAAAATGAGGGTTGAATCTTCATACGTTTATGTGGAAACGTCGGTCAGTCGAAATTTTCCTAAAAATTACTAATCTTTATTAGGAAAATTAAAATTTTCTGTTACTTTTTCAGTACAGCAGAGAGAAAATTTAAATTTACCATAGTTTTGCCTTTGTATATTTGACATTGATTTTCTATTTTAATAATATTCCAATTTGTATAGTTTTTATTTTATTTATTTCACTTGTAAAAGTGAACGAGAGATGTGAACAAGCATGAATTCATTTTGCATTTTAATCAAGGTTGATTGAATATTTTAGTTTTTGTGAAGCGTACGAGTATGTGGTTTCTATATATCTGTGGGTTGTGGAACTTTATTAAATTTGTTTGCGCGGTGAATAGTTAAATAAAACTTCAAATGTCCGTTACTTGTACATTATAGACATTAAATGACGTTTTCTAATCAAACTCTAATTTTAATTGTTTTCAATCTCCTGTTGCGATTTAGCGTTTTATAAAATCGAACAAAACTCAAGTGGGGAACCATCTATTTCGTTCAACTATATATATTTTCTCGAGGAGTGACTTAACAGATTTCTAAACACTAAGTGATTGTTAGTGAACATTTCGATTTTATACATAGTAAAACGTGTCTTCATCTTCTTTTTCGTGGTATTATGTACCATTTTCAATAAAATTTAAGAAAAAAACATTGATTTCTCGTGTATTTTTATGAATTAAATAATAATATTTTTATCTTGATTTGACTTTAGAGTATAATATTTCAGAAAAAATCTCAATTCATTCATCGTGTGGTGTTTTCTGATTATTTCATTGTTGTTGATTTTTTTTTTAATTAAATTCAATTTTCTTATTTTTTCGTTTGATTAAAATGATATCTTTTTAATTATCGATATTTTTTTAATCGTTTTCATACTATTATCATTATCTTGATTTGGTTATTTGGATGAGAATCCTGTCAATCACATCATTTTAAAAAGATATATGGATAAATGGTAGACGATTGAAATTAGTTTGGGTGATTTAAATCTGAACACAATTGGTGGAAGTATGTTGTACGTATGACGAATCAGAAAGCACAGGTGTCCAGTGCGTTTTATAAAATTGCATAGAATTTTTTGTAAACATCCATCATAATTTTTAAATTCAAAATAAATTATGTATAAATATAATATTTGATTGATTGATTGATTGTGAATATCTGATCGGTGCACGTACCAAAAGATCTTCATAATTGATAAAATATTCTAGTTTTTATTGCTTTATAAGTTTATACAGACATAATATGTAAGATTTTAAAAAGTGATCATATCGGGTGGCACAAGGATTTTAATAGTTTTTCAATTATTTATTTGAGTTTTATATTCGATTCTCATAAATGAAAAAAATTTAACAATTACCATTTGTTCTCACGATTCAATATAATCTATCTACCTTGACATTACATTATATGTAGACAAAATTAAATCGCGACACTTCTTTCGAATGGGCTAAGCTCTGTATCAGATCAAAAAATTATCAATAATTTGATTGATTACGGAATTATGTGTAATTTCGTGATCTTCAAACTTTGTTTCTTTTTTATTATTTAACAATTTTTCACACCTTGTTAGTAAATCATGACTTTTGGGTTGTGTTTTATGTTTTATATACTCGTAATGTTGTAATAATAATAATATAAGAGTTATAGTTATGATTTGTTTGAAATGCCTAAACGATGTTCGGTTTTATTCGAACTTAATGGAAACATTGACCTAAAATATAATAAAAATACATCATGATTCATGATTTGATCATTGTGCCATAAAATTTATTTTTTTTAAACTATAAAAATTCACCTTCCAGTCATCGTATACCCCAAAAAATCAGTTTTGGCGATTTAATTGCTAAAATCTTGAGAACAATAAAATAATTTTATCGCACACCGACGTACACTTACATATATTTGGAGTACGTTTGTATATATTGTGTGCATTCCTTTTGCCATTTTTTTAATATGCGATCTTGTTGAATTAACGATTATTATCATTAAAACAACATCATCTCCATTAAAATCCCAAAAAAGTTTAGTGCCCATTTGTAATGTTGCAACATAAAAAACCCAGAAAATTGATTTTTATGTTGCCCATGATTTTTATTGAATTTTGATTGATTTTATGTTCTTTTCTGTTACAGAATACGGACGATAAAGAAAACTTGAATGCGGTAAGTTTGATAGGACATCCAAAGTCTAAAGAATGGATGGTCAGTGCTGCTCGAGCGAATTACCATGAATTGGCGAAGCTGTCTATAGAGTTTCCGGAATTAACAAGATTTAAGGTAAGTGTCACATTCACTTAAAAGTTGTCACTGCAGTTAATTTCCTCTTATCCTCATCAAAAATATTTTCAACATTCCAACCACGACATCTCTCAAATTTCATCAGTCCTTATCGCTATTAAAATTCCACAAAACGAATTTTTTTTGTAATATAATCCTGGCGCCATTAAATATCTGTAAAGGTCACAAACTTAAATATCCCAAAAAAGTTATACTCAAAATTAAAATTTATTGTCAGGGGTCATTTAGCATACAGATCTCAATGGATCGATAAATTTCAAGCGATTTGATCCTTTAACATATGACCAACATCCGAATGAACAGAAAAAATATTTCGCAAAATAGGACACTTTTTCAAACCAAAGGTACAACCTTTTTGTTATCTGCCTGAGTATTCTCAAGAGGCGCCGTTGGTCTTTTTATTTAAATAAAACAAGAAAGGATATTATGGTTTCGTTTTTTGTCTTGTCTGATGGTCGGTTATGCAATGAATTATGTTTTCATGTTTGTACGTATAATATACATATATTCATACTTGAAATTTAACGCTGAATTTGTCCTAATTTAAACGATACAAAAATAAAAACCCAAAATCTTAATTCTAAAATCTTTAAGACACCAAAGTATAAATTATTTTTAATGGTTTGGCGTCTGTTTCCCCTTGATAATTAATTAAAAACACAAACGATCAATAAAAAATGACAATTTGACGGGATTACGATCTCTTAATTGTTTCATTTCTATTTTTCTCGAATGAATAAAAGATGAAAAATACGAAATTTTATTGAAAATGACAAGATGTGTTCATTTCAACTCAATTTCTATATAGACGAAAATGACAGTAAAAAGTGTTAATATTTTATGATGGTTTTATTTTGGTTCCTACTCAACACACAGTGAGTTTTGTATAAGATAACTCTAATTAGAGAGTAAAAGATATCATCATTCTTTCGTTTTTTGTTTGG
Source organism: Nephrotoma guestfalica (assembly GCA_963691935.1). Classification (NCBI taxonomy): domain Eukaryota; kingdom Metazoa; phylum Arthropoda; class Insecta; order Diptera; family Tipulidae; genus Nephrotoma; species Nephrotoma guestfalica. Next base: position 265,387,528 of record OY829915.1, on the reverse strand, counting down.
TAAATAAAGCCATGTGACATTTAATGTGAAACATCTTTAGGTGAAAATCATTTTCAGTATTGAGACACACATGACAGGATGGATGTTTATGTCTTGATTAAATTATTAGATAGTAATTAGGGAATAGATATAACTTGGTTAATGGGTTTTGTGTGAGCATAAAATTGTCAGTTACGTGTTATGTTAATATCTTTTATTATTTTATTACTACTGCTGCTGTGATTGACATGTTAGCTACTTATGATTTTTAACCGTTAAAAAGTCAAGATATCATGTATAATTATTTAAAAATCGTTTACAATGATATACAATACTTATACATACGGCCTACAATATTATTCAGTAGCACAGAAATATTTTTTTTTTTCAATTTGAAATGGTTCTGGGCCAATACACAGTGAGATAAATGACATTGCCCAGCTCACTGTATTACATTTAAATTGGCGAGAAAGAGAGAGATACTGATATGTTATCTGAAGCAAAGCACCGAACCATTGCATTAAGATAATTGAATTGGATAAGCTTAATTAATAATAATTCTTGCATTGAAGTGTAATGGTATGTTGTTAATGTTTGCTAATACCAAGTTGTATTGAAAGTCGTTTCACACTAATGGTGCGGGATATCTTCCTACTCAATTCAAAGTTTGTTCTTCGGTATTAACTTCGTGTTGTCTATATCAACATTTCAGTTCCAATATTTCATATACATAACGGAATAATGTGTGGTGGGAGAGTGGCAGAGATAGATAAGACGACAACAACTTCATCACCAACGTCAAGCAACCATTGCTGGGGTTAGTATAAATTCGTGTGACCTCGTGGACAAAATGTTTCAAAATGTTTGTAAGAAAGTGAATTTTGAAAAGAATCGAAATCTCTCCTTCCCCCTCCCAGCATGCCGTATTCTACAACTTGGCTGGGGAGCTGGTCCGGGAGCTGGCTAAGATTTAATAGAGCATGCATTCTTTAATTCGAAATCAAAAATGAGTTGAAAAACGAATATTAGGAGAAATAATACAAACCAGCAAACAAACGAATTGAAAATTTGAACATAACAACTCCAATAGAAGCATCAAAGCTACCGAGTTCAAGCAAACAAAGTGAATCATACTGTAACAGACAAGGAGTAAGACATGAATGCATCCTCTTACCACTAGAGTTCCTAAGTCCTTTCTGTTTCTAGTGGTATAAGATAGTATTATGAGAAAATTAAATAGCGCGTCTAGCGCTAACTTCGGAAGCAATTCCAAAAAAAACGTGTTTAGAAAAGGCATACCCGAACAGTGTAAAGCATGTGCATTGAAATTTTAAATTGATTGTAACTTCTTTCATGACTTTAAAACTTAGGTGGTTTATGATGACTAACTTCAGTTGATAAAAATGTTTTAAAAATGGTATAAAAAAACGTTTATTGTAAATATAGCAAGTCTAAATATAGCAAGTCTATATGTTTTAAAATATGCTTTGTTCAAAGAATTTTTTAGTAGAGTCAATCTATTTGAGTTTTGGGATCAATTCGATTTCTAAAAATAGAAATAATTTCATCCACAGTGTATTTCGATAGAATCAAAATAAAATGATCCTCAAATCTCAGGGGTTTCTTTTTATAATTTTCAGAGCTATGTATTTTATAGTTTCTCTTGGGCTAACAAAATTTGGGTACGTTCGGTTTAAACTATTAATAATTTCCATCTTTAATGAGATATTTTACATGTTCGTGGAATTTTACGATTTCGGTTTGTGAACTCAATTGTTCTACTAATTGTTCTCTCTCTTTCTTCATACTTCGACTGTTCTGGGCACAGGTGTAGTTGGCTGATCTTATAAGAAAATTAAATGAAAATTAACTACAGAACATACCAATTCTTTTAGAATGGTGCTTATTTCTCCCCGTTTCAGTATTTTCCATTTTTGCGAATTATCAATTGTTTACTTAACCAGAACTATTGTAACAATAATATCAGTGGTCATCATTTGAAATTTATGGATTATTGGATTTCATTGACGTGCCGTAATGGGACTGTAATACTAATAAAAAACGAATAGACCCATGTTCAAATCATTAAACGCATGCCCAAGAACTAATTTATTTACCAATTGTCATTTACCAACCTTTATATCTTGGATCATACAAGGCATGCAAGGTCGTTCATGCATTCAAAAATATCCTCTTGCTCTTCACTTTTGGGAAAAGAATCAAACTTCTGGTACCAAACTATGGTAATTTTTCCCTTTTTCTGTTTCTAAGGAAAAGCCAAATTGATCCATTGGAATTAAATCTATTTCCATATTTGTTTAAATGATTGTATCCCGTTGTAATTTTGTTTGAAATTCCAAATTATTGCTCGTATATTAAGTGATTTAGCCGTTTGATCGTCCTCTAAACCGTCGTTTTACCCGTTTCTCGATACCGATATCGATAATGCACGATTGAATTCTGATATAGCCTCAACAATTTTCCCTTTGTTGTTGGTGCCATAAGTATCATAATGTGTTATATTTGCCGTATAACCGTCGTTTTACCCGTTTCTCGATACCGATATCGATAATGCACGATTGAATTCTGATATAGCCTCAACAATTTTCCCTTTGTTGTTGGTGCCATAAGTATCATAATGTGTTATAAAATTGAATACTAATATCGTGACGTCGTAAATTGAGTTACATTTTATCGAAAGTTTGGAAGTTATTACTTTAAACTGTCTTGTACAATTGAAAAATATTATTCCTGCTTAAATTTCAGAAAAAATATTTCAGAACAACAAGGGTTGATCTTGTTGGATCCCTTGTTGGCTGAAAATTTAATCTTTAAATTTATTTGAATACTTTATCGTGTTTTGTAAATGCTAAACTTTTCAACATCATTGCAAAAATTGAAAACACCCTCTTATAAGCTGCCACTTCCAGAATATAGTTTGTTACGAAATTTCGCAAGGATCTCTCAATTATTGAAAAAAGTTTAAGAATGAAATTTCATTTCGAACAGTCAATCCGCTGGATGTAGAGATTCCGAATTTTAGGGAAATAAAGTTTGTCTTATCAAAACTCGTAATTTCCGGTAAACTTTAAAAAATGTTCTGAACTAATTTTGTTTTAAATTTAATTTACAATCTGTTGATTTTTATTTAATTGGTTTATTTATTTTACTGCTACTTCAGGTTGTCCGATTTCAGCCAAAAATGACTGGGATCTTTCAATTTATGAGAAAAGCTTAAGTATGCAGTTCCAACATAATCAGTGAATCCGTCTGGGCTGTAGAGAAGGCACAGGCATTTTGCCTCCGCGGGACCACACACACAGAGATGTTTAGAAAACCACAGTTTTTGAGTCTGCGATATAGCAGATGATAAATCTGCAAAAATCTCAAGAGGGTTAACGTTTGTCATTATTACAAAATAAAGTATAATAATCCTGAAAAATATTGACCTCCAGATTTTTGCAGATTTACCTTTCGCTATATCGTCGAAGTCAAAAAAATAGTTTTTAAAAAATCTCTCTGTGTGTACGGCACCACACTGTGCAGACTAAATGTTTGCAACTTCTCTACAACCCAGATGAACTAACTGTTCGGGGTAAAACTTCATACTTAAAGTTGTTCGATAAAATAGGAGATCCCAGTGATTTTTTTCTGTAATCGCCCACCGAAAGTGGCTGCTTGCATAAAATCTTTTTCGTTTTTTGCAAATACTTAGAAAATCACGAGTATATCATTTACGAGAAAATAGTCGAACAAAAAGTTTATTTTGTAATTTGAATTCCAAAAAATTTGTACCGATTCTTCTTTAAATTTGATAATAAAAAATTAGTAATAGTTTGATAATAAAAAATTGTATTTCACCAAGATTTGGCATCTCTACAGCCCAGGGGGGTTGATTATTCAGAATGGAACTTCATACTTAAACTAGATCCTGACGAAATTTGGAGAAAATGTATGTACCGGAATAATTTTTGATTATATAAGACAGTTTTTACCAAAAGTCCGGTAAGTTTAATTTATTGCTTTAGAAATTAAGTGTTGTTTATTCAAGGCCTATGTTTGTATACGTTCTTGGTAAAAGGAAGTCGGGTGTTGGTCACAACACTCATCCCTCCATTTGTTTACTACGTAAGAGAAAGTGCAAAAAACGATTGCTCCTATGGAAGCTGCCACTTCCAGTGGACCAATTTCGGCGAAAAATGACTGGGGTCTCAGTCAATCGGTGTGGGCTCCAAAGAACTAACAACATTTAGTCTGCTCGACACCAAACTTGTATAGACATACACACAGAATTGTTTTTAAAAACTGCTATTTTTAACTTCGGTGAAATAGCGGGTAAATTTGCGAAAATCTCCTGGTCAACATTTTTCACGATTACTATACTTTATTTCGTTCTTATGCTCTTATTATTGATATTGATCGTTTTCGATTCAGGTGAAGGAAAAACATAAAGTTTCACACTAAGTTGTGTTTATTGCAAAAACTTGCAAAACCAAAATTTGAAATGTTCCGAAAAACATCGTTCCTACTTAAGTGAAACATAGGTGTTATGTGGATATTCGTATAATTGAGGATCACCGCTATGCTGTGGGTTCCCTAAGTAGCATACAACGATTGTCATTTGACATGCTAATATGTTTGTATTTATAAACAACCAACGACATAATAAATAATTAATAATATTTTTGTTGCTGGATTTTTTAATGTTTTGAAACATAAATTACAGAGAAAACACTAATTCATATCCATGTAATAATTCACATCCTTTCACAATATACGGATACTCGTATAGTAGTCATACGTATAAGCACAGCACCATTAACCATATAAATGTTTTGTCATAATTTTTAAATGAAAACATCTTTCAACAAGAAACTTAAGCCAACTAAAAAAATTTTTTATAAGACATTTCATAGAAGTACCCACCCTTTACCAATATATCATCGTGAAATTTTTGTACCAAACGAAACACATTTAAGATGTTAGAATATAATAATTTTGTTCATATGTGCTCGCATCTCATTCTGTTTAATATACTACACATTATATGTATGTATGAACATGTATTTTAAGATTAGAGGATAATTAGGCTAAACAGAAATTCTTCGAGTATGTTACATTTATTTCTTTTATTTAGTTTGTTACTTTGGGTGTCTTTTACAGTAGTTGCTTTTTTATTCTTAATTTACAAAATGAAAATATGTAGAGAAAATAACACCAAACACACCAGGCAAGGCAACAACAATATAGGGAAATTAATAATACGAAAGTTGCCAGGAAATTGCTGTACTTTTTTTGTTGTTGTGAAAAGAATTTTCTCAGATTTTCTATTTTCTTCTGCATATGTTGTTGTGTATCGTGTCTTCATTTTCTATTAAATTTTATTGTTATTATTTAGAAAAAAAATATTTTTTGTCATCTAATATTGTGTTTTTATTTTTTTGGGTGTTTTTGGATTTTATTAGACTTTTCTATTTGTGTTAAGATTAGAATTGGATTGGTACATTCTAAAGGTACTTTTTGTATTTTAAAATCACATTATAGCCTATTCAACGAGGCATTAGAATCTCCTAGTCATACATATATCCCAATAAATTAGAAGAAACATACCGAAAGTACAAAGTTTGGAACAAAAATAAGAACCAGTAGGTACGGAACGAAAAAAAAACAAATATATTTTATCAATGTTATACCTTATGACAACAACAAAAAATGTAAACAGTTTTCTAAATTTTTCCTATTTTGTCCTCTCTCTAGAATGCTAGGTTAAAACAAATAAAAATATTATCAAAATTTTACCAAAAAGTGTTTTGTGTTTGTATCGTCTCATGTACTCTAACAAATACATATAACAACAACAGCTAAATACACCTCCTACTTTTTATTTAGGAGGAAAGTATTTTATCCATATTTATGTATGGGATGTGAGGATTGAACATACGTTACCACTGCATGTGAACTAATTTTGCCACATGTATATTGTCAGACCGGGGAAAAGCGATGAACATTTATATTCGTTTCTATATGATACTGTTTCGAAGAGATAAAGGTTGAAGGTATTTTGGAAAATTAATTTCCAAAATTGGTATAACTACATTTTTAGCCCAGGTAACCGAAACAAAGGCCCTGGCAGATAAAAAAGACTTTATCCTTAACACTTTAAATGTGTTTAATTCTAAGAAACTCTCTTAAACCGGTGTACTTATCATGTAAAAATATTCATCTTAAAGCGCCACTTAAGACGAAAAAGTACGATCTCAATTTACAAAACAAAATACAAAATATATGTATAAATCCTTTTGAAAGGAAATATCAACTTGTAAAATCACTTAAAAAAATGTGTTTGGCAAAACTGATGCTGATCTCACATTTAGATTTGTTTATGTTGATTAGATTTAAGATACATTTCTATTTATTTATTTTTTTAAAGATCAGTTACAAATGAATATCTGTGTTTTTATTTTTTATATTTTAAAGTGCATTTATATGATGGGACCTTGCTACAAGAAAAAAAATACCATTTGAAAAGTGTCGGTTTACAAGTACATATTAAGTAGAAATAGAAAATTGATATTTTTGGATTTAACATGTCGCAGAGAAGAAGATTTCATTGTTTGAATTATGTAGATTTCCTAAAATTTTTCTGTTTTAACAGTTACTATAATATTCAAATATGTAAGTTATATTTATTGGACATAAATTGAACACTAATTTGAGGCAGTTTTAGAATTGAAATTTTTTACAAACTCTGTCCACCATTCAAAATTCTCTTCGTTTCTTAATCTTCTTTAGACTCGTGTTCTCTTAAGGTATTTTCCTCGGAGAGAAATGGGATTATTAATATTTTGTTTGAAATGTGAAAAATATCGGTATGGACTAATCTTTACTAAAGTTTCATATTTGAATTTCGCCGCAAATTAGTTACAATGAAATTAAAAGTAAAAAGTGGTTCTTATGCAACTACTGTATTCTTATACTCAAGTTAGAGTGAAAATTACAGACATTTCATTACAAAAAGGTTAAGATTCCGAGTAACGAGATACGTTTAAACCGTTAAACTCATATTTAATGTATTTTGCGAAAGGCCTGAAACAGACTATGCTATGGTCCTAAGCTACCCATCGATAATTTTTTTGTAAAGACACAAAATCATTTACACGAGTATATTTAAAAAATAAACACTCTATTTAAAAACGGCTGACCGGAATAAAATGAACATAATTCGGGAAGAAAGATCGGCTGATGGTTTGATGAGCGTGATTCTCTTTTACTCAAACATTTGTTTCAAAATATTCAAGATTACTTGCATAAAATGAAGGTTTGGAAAATTATCTTATTGTTTTGTTTTGGCCTGCGTTTCGTCTTGTTTAAATATTTGTTATCAACCTTGTGGACATATCAAGAGTTAAGAAATAAAACGAATAGAGCAACGAGCAATGAACCATATCCAATATGTAAAAGCTGAAAGAATGAAAAATAGTTTGAGCACCCAGTAATTCAGAAACATAGTTCTTAGTGATGGCCCCGGTATTTACAATATGATGATGATAAGTTCACTCAACGAATCAATGAATAATTTTATAAAAATTATTGTAAAAAACACGGAACTCATGTGACAAAACATGACCTTCCTGATGCAACTGCACGAACAATCATAACAAAACTTGATTGAACTTGTAAGGATATTTAGGTGTGGGCTACAACATATATACAGTACATATTTTCTTAATGAACACAGCATTAACATCATGAAACACATTTTACACGAGTGAGCTGTGTAAAATTTAAGAGTTACAAAAGTTTACGACATCTAACATCTTTTCATCCTTTCGCGAAATCTGGTGGTGGATCAGCAATTATTACTAGAGAGAGAATGAGACACCGTTATCTCGAAATATATCGCGCGTCGTCTATACAGGCAACTAGCATCTGCTTAGAAGTATGGGAAATGTACCATATCTGAAGCCTGCTGTTCACAGAAACATTTAATTAAAAAAATCAATTTTCTACTTATTTCAAACCCCTGGGAGGTAAATTCCTTGCAGGAGAAGACTTTAACTCGAAACATATCCAATAGGACTATACAAATTAACATCATCAAATGACAGGCAGCTATGGGAATGTATGAGAGAAGGAAAACTAGATCACTTATCGATAGACGAAAAACTCTCGAATTTAATATTTTCTATGTAACAGAAAGTACCGCTAGAATTTACGTTACGGCCGAAATATGCTATTAACTTTCATCTGACCACTCGTGGGTTTTAAAAATACTGAGCGCGCGATCCTAAAATTCAGTATAATATATATATTCTTGATTAACCGACATACTAATTGGGCTCAATACAAATCTACAGTAACAAGAGAGTTCTCATTGATCATCCCACTTAAGACAAAATCTTAAATTCACAAAGCTGAATAGCAACTAACAAATATTTAATTTTTTATTTTTTAAATTTGAAATTCGAGGAAAAGGAATTGAGTTCTAGAATAAAACACCGGTTACAAAAAACGGTGTATTGAAGTAGGTCCTTCACAAGTTCGTCAAAAGAATAAATCGTAAATTGAGTACAGTCTACCATACAACAAATTGTACAGTAGTTAAACTTTTTAATTAACAATGAAACTAGAAACGCGCACTCATAAAAAGTGTTCAAACTACACTAAAACCCTATTTAGATATGGGCAAAAATGGTCCAACAATACCAAAAACAAATCGAGTACAAGCATTGAAAGCCCTTGGCAAAATATCTAACATCCAAACAAAACAATCTCGCAATATAGTGAAAATGCGGCAGAATATAATAGAGAAATATCCATTTTCTAAATTGCAGAGTAGTAAATCCTATAACTTTATACAAACACCTAAGCAAGCTTAACTGCTTAATCAAAAAGTACACTAAAAGTATAGGTTCTAATTTTAAAAAGCCTAACTTTCGTCAATATCTCCCAAACTAATGAGTTTCAAGGTTATTCAAGATCACCAATAAACGTCTCCCTCGACACTGAACATTTTTCATTCTAAGTAATTTTCTCCTATCTTGCAACCGTTTCCGCGATAAGAGCGTGACATTTCTTAAAATAACTCATCATTTATATACTAATCAAATTATTACTATTCAAGTTTACCTAAATCTGATTATCAACTTTTTGAAACGAAACTTAAAATACTTATTGGGCAAAATTGAGAAATACCGGAAAGGCAACTAATCTTAGGGATAGGAACTACTTTACCAATCTTTCTTTGGTCACGGTAGAAGGAGTATGCTAGAATATAATTAAATATATGTAATAAATGGATCACCAGAGGATTCCGTTGTAACTTTACAAATATATATACTTAACTCATCAAAATGAATATTCGAAATGGAAAACGAAATTAGTGGTTTAACTAGAGAGAGGTTAGAACTAGCACTAACCATTTCCTTACATCTATCTAGACTAGACCTACATTACGAACGTTATGCTAGAAATTTGTAGGACGAAATGACGGGTTTAACCTATATTTATAAAATTTATTTACGCTAACCGAATTAACCGTACAATTCTGTTATGAGCATGCCATATTTTACATTACCTATATTTAGAGAGTGTAAATGAAATGGCGTTAAAAATATATCGGAATATCCAAAACAGTTTTAAGAATAACGCTCTTATTAAAGGAGGAGTTCAAAACGGAGTTGAAGAGACTGGCAGTTAATTGACAAAAATAAGAAGATCATGATGCGACTCTAAACCAAGAGAAAATCCATTAAAGAACGAACAGGCCTTTTACAAAAACAAATAACATGGTCAATAAGAGAATGGTAGACACCGCAAGCGGTTGCGCAAAGGTTGGTTGACTAATTAAGAGATTTAAGTATTTACGAGGTAAAAAGAATTCTGACGAATGCCCAAATTAAAATCACCACTAACGTATATTTCATCCTAGTGGCAAGATAGATACTTCACTTGCCTAAACCAAGCCTATAAATCTAAAAGGGGTTTTTTTTAATTGGGAAAAAGGCCCTTTATTTGTTTTTTAAGGATTATAAATCGACTCAAGAAGTATATTATGATTCTCAATAAAGATATTAACAAAAATAAACTTTAAATCAAAAACTAGACAGTGTGCTCAGCTATATATAAACATGCTTACTCCACTATAATAAAGCGGAGCGATTCGCCTTATCCTTCCTGAAAATGCTGAAACATTTTGCAGCCACAGCAAGATCGGAAATGAGCGGTGAGAGAAAGATTTCAGAAAAGCAAAGAACATCAACTGCAGCAAAGCATAAAATGTGATGAATCTTATCAATATTAGATAGGAAGCATACCCTACTAATATAGGGCTAAAAATAGGCATGTAAACAACTACACGTAAATGACACGAACTCTAAGCTTGGTCTTAGTATTTAGTTTATTTAGAAATTTTACTATCAAAATTGTGGTAACACTGAAAATATCTTAAAGTAACCGTTTTTGATAAGTAAAAGATTAATATCGTGTAGTCGTATTTTTATCGTTTGCTGGTTTTTGTTCATTTGGTTTGAAACGCCCCTAATTGTCTGAGGCGCCCAGGCCCTGGGTCAATACATTTTTAGTCAGTGAGGCGGGCAATAAACGTTTTTGAAATTGTGAGACCTACCTACTAAGCGTTTATCATTGCATCTCTAATTTAATTAACTTTCTGGTTTATTTTAAAGAGTTGCTATAAAATTTTCACTATTGGCTTCCGACCAAATATAATACTCATAACTTTATCTTTTTAAAGATTAAACAAACAATTCATACTACTCACCTTAAAATATTAATTTCATATTTTCATATAGCAGTATAAAACAAAAAGATTTGCATATTACAAGAACACTCCATAAATGGTAATTGAAAATATAAATATTTCGAAAGTAAATTTGTGCAATTTGAAAATGTATTTGTAAGAAAACGTGAAATTTCATTAGAAATAAATCTCGATCTATTTCGCAAACACTTACAGCGAGATAATAATGCAAAAGTTTACATACTTACATTGGAAAGGATTTCCTTTTTTTGTTTGATCTAAAGATTTGGATAAAATTACATATTTCGTAACTCACCTAAGACTATACAGAGAATTAATATAAGGGGTTTTCCAATAGGAATGATATGATTTTTAAGTGACGTTTCGGCCATTTGTAGTATGTCATGATCTGTCATTTTTTGTTTCATTGTATTCAGTAATGTTTACAATTTCATCATGGTGAGATATACGCAAGAACAACGTTTACAAATTGCAATTTCAAACGATAACGATTTTTTTAAGAAAATCATCTTCTCCGATGAGGCTCACTTTCATCTGAGTGGTGCGGTAAATAAACAAAACTTTCGATTCTGGTGCGAAGAAAATCCACAAATTATTCAAGAAAAAACCATTACATTCACCTAAATTGACAGTTTGGTGTGGTTTTTGGTCTGGTGGAATCATCGGTCCGTATTTTTTCGAAATGAAGCTGGTAACACCGTTACTATCAATGGAGATCGGTATAGATCAATGATAACCAACTTTTTATGGCCGAAATTGGAAGAAGTTGATCTTGACAACATTTGGTTCCAACAAGACGGGGCTACGTGCCACACAGCAAGTGCAACAATTGAATTATTGCGAGAAAAGTTTGGATCATACCACTCTTATTGGAAATCCCTATACTAACCGCGACCCAATAAACCAAGGGACGGTTTTAATTTTTGTTATTTTCTCCAATTTTAATTTATTCAAAGAGAAATATATTTTTTTTATTCCAAATACAAAAATTTACCAACAAAACGATGAATTATCATTATCATGATAAAAAGTTAAGTAATAAAATGGAAAAGATTTCTTTACGTATTGTAAGACAAATTTCCAAAGATTAGTTGTGGCTTTTGTGTTTTTCTTCGCTTGTTTTTATTTTTATAAGACAACTGCGAAGAAGAAATAGAGATTTAAATACATTTTTATGTGTTATCATGCCAAATGAAAATTGGTTGTAATTTTGGTATTTTGATAATCTTATTTTTATTTTTTACAGTATCAATTTATTGATTGAAAGATATTCAATGTTTTTGTAGACTAAAATTTGTGGCGGGCAAACCTGATTGATAGATTATTCAAATATGTTTTGCGGGATTTTCAGGGCTCATCTACAAAATCTTGTAAAATGCTAATTCTTAAAGGATTCATAGTTGTACCTTTTTGAAAAAGTAATATTGCGCAATTATAGTACTATGGAATTAATTTTGAACCCGGCCACTTAATCTCAAAAAATATTTAGATCCGCTCAAAACATTACACGAAAACACCTTTAAATCCCATAATTTGCATATTACAACCTGTTATTTATTAATTCATTTTTATCTTACAAATAATTTCAAATAAATTTGTCATCTTTCGTTTTCGTAAGACCAACAAAAGAAATCATTTTTCATGACAAATCTTAAAAAAAATATTTCTTCTTCATCATCTTGAGATTTGTTGAATGAAATTTTACAGAAAACAATAAAAGTCTTGAATGAAAATGCAAGGGAGATTGTGTTTTTGTCATTTTTTTATATTTTTCGGTTTTGTGTGTTCGTCTCTCCAACGAAGGTGGGAAGAAACGATTCTTATTCAATTTAAGATATAAAAAATTAATTTTTTTAAGAAGATAAATTGGACAACATTAATTTTGGTTATGTTATTTTTGGTTAGTTAGTTAGTTTGAAATGTAGTAGTTCGTGATTGGGCATGGGTGGCCTATCTAGTTGTGTATTTTTTTAATTTTAGTATATTATCTTAAAGACATTCTATACAATATTTTTGTCTTGAATTTATTTTTTCTTTAACATAATTTAATTTAACAAAAATCTCATACCTAAAAAACGGGCGTGATTATCATTAATTAGGAAATTGAAATATATAGATAATTTTTCTAAGCCAAAAATTTGTTTACTTTTGCACAAATAACAATAAGAATGTAACAAAACTGACAATGACATGTGTAGAATCACATTAAAAAATTAACAAACATGTTGATGAATAATTGGTTGGATATATTTTATGAATAGTTGATGTACGGAATTGTTTTTGTTTCGTTAAACGGTGAACATGTATATAAAATTAAAGTTCTGCTGCTTTTGCGTGTCGAACAAACTAAGTGCTTGTTAAAACAATAACCGGCGCCAATTTTCAATTTTTTCTTCGGCGAATGCTTTATATTTGAGTGTTGATACAATTGTATTACAAATTTACAAATATGAATGTGGTGTCAGTTTTTGTTTATCACTTGATATACGAGGGTGTGCTACTTAAACTAAAACTAAAAATCAAGCCACAATGCCGCAATAAATGCCAGGCCAAAAATTATTTCTGTATTAAACCACAAAATACAAATTTCATCCGAAAATATCATATTCGTATATGTACATATATACCTCAGTTAAATATACATTTCTTAATTATCAAATTATAAAGTTATAGTTTCCCATAATTAAATCTGACCCTTGTAATAGTTAATAAAGAGGTTATGTTTATGGTTTGAAGATGTCATAATTGTTTATTGTAACAATTAGTTTTAATTTTTTGCTAATATTCCTGGAATTAGATTTTTTTTCTCGAATACAATGTAAAAAGAGAAGTCAAAATGAACCACAATTTTACCATTTGTCCTTTTTTATGTTTTTGGTATATTTTACACAATTATCCTAATTGTAATACGAGTCCTTTTTTGTATTTCGAGTCAAAACATATGCTGCTGATTTCTTTGAAAAAATGCCCGTCTCCTATTTGATTTATGATTTACATCTCAATCGTCGTTTGAACAAATTTAATATTTATGCACACTCGACTATTAAATGCCATGTAAGGTGGGTTTTTACGTTCATATTAAAACCCTATCGACATTCATAACTGTTAAATAGCGTTAAAATTATAATCATTTTTTGTTTGTGTTTCTGATGCAAATCTCATGTTTGTGTTTTCCATGTTTTTTTCAAAAAAAAAGAAAAAAATAGTATATTAATGGAAAATTTGTAAAACACGAATACCAACAACAACGATAGCAACAAAACTACATACATACATACGTATACTAATTCTTAACATTAGTTTTGTTGTTTATTGTTAGTTTTACAACTGAAACACTGAAAAACATAAGCTTGTATGTTTTTATTTTTTGTTTAAAAAGAAAATAAAACTATAATCGATATTGATGTTTTCGAACCTTCACCAAATGGGATACAAAAATCTATTGTTAGATATTGCTTAGTACAGTGTCTCTGTCTTTACAGAAATTTGGGTTTCCTTGAATGACATATTATTCTTCTGATACTCTGTGGAATATCATATGTTGTTTGTTGCAAATATCATATTTTGGCATAACATTAGAACCATATGCGTTTGATTAAACCTATGAAAGCGTACCGCATAATTCCAATTTAATCATAATTTATTATATTGTGAAGCTAAAACAGTCGTTTCGCCCGATGCACTGTAGTAGCTACATGACAAATAACGATTACAAGTGGGTTGGCACCACCTACCTGTTTTCGTCCTTTCCCAAAATTCGAAAGTTTTTTTAAATTATTTTCAAAAATTAAAATCAAAATAATTTAAATATAAATATATATTTTTTGTTTTGTTTTTATTATTAATCAATAAATAAACTTTTTTTGTGGAATATTAAAATTATTTTTAGCATTTTGTTTTTGTTACAAATATTAAAATCGATGTTCGCGGTTTTGTTTGAAGAAACCAATATTCGCGTTTTATTTTTACAAACAAATAAAACAAAAATAAAAATTATATGTTAATTTTTATTAAAAATAAATAATTTAATTTTGCGGCAATTTAAAAAAAAAGTTATAACAATAATTTTAATTTATTTATTTCTAACAAAACCAGAATTATGTGTATTTTGTAACATTTTAATTTTTTTATAATTTTGGCGGTGGTTGGAATGGTTGGTTGCTGCTTATATATTGAATAAATTTATGGTTTGAATAGTTTATTGTTTTTGTAGGTGGTTGATTGTTATAAATTTTGTGTATTTTTTTTTTTAATTTTGCAATCATTTTTCAGTCGGATGATAAAACCAATTTACATGACGTGAACATAAAGGGTGTTTTTTTAAGAGGTTGCCGATTTTTTTTTTGAATAAAACACATATAAAATTATGAAATGACCAAAATTTTTTTTTATTTGGTAGATAATTTTTTGGCATTTAACATTTAAACACAATTTCTGGCATATGGCTACCACGACTATTTTTCACAAATGTCATTCTGGAGGTCCAATTTTCCAGCACTTTTTCAAGCATTTGAGGGCGTATGTCAGCAATGACACGTTGAATATTGGTTTCCAAAGCGTCAATCGATTGAGGTTTATCCACATAAACCAATGACTTCACGTATCCCCACAAAAAGTAATCGAGTGGCGTCAAATCGCACGAACGCGGAGGCCAATTCACCGGACCATTTCTCGAAATAATGTTGTCGTTGAAAGTTTCTTTCAATAAGTCGATTGTTTCACGTGCTGTATGGCAAGTGGCACCATCTTGTTGAAACCACATTTCATTCATATCCATATCTTCAAGATTTGACAACAAAAACTCATTTAACATGGTTCTGTATCGATTTCCATTCACGGTAACGCGTCGTCCTTCCTCATTTTTAAAGAAATATGGACCGATGCACCAATTGAATTTTGTATGGCACCAAACCCAAATCTTTACGTAAAATTTTCCATAAAGTCGATGGACAAAGTCCAATTTGCTGAGCACGACGACGAATCGATAAATTGTCGTTTTCTTCGACACTGGCCTCAACGACAGCAATATTTTCTTCTGTACGAACTCTTCTCATTCTTGTCGGTGGCTTGGCATCCAAAAGAGTGAATGTAGACCGAAATTTGGTAATTACGTTCTTTATGGTGGTCTCTGACGGACGATTATGTGCACCATAAAATTCACGAAGTGCTCTATAAACATTTTTAATTGAACACTGATTTTGAAAATAAATTTCCACGATTTGAAAACGTTGTTCTGGAGTTAACCTATTCATAATGATTTGCCAAACAATACTGAGTAGAAATGCCACTTTGAGCTGTCAAAACAACTGTCATAAAATAAAACGACATCTATCGGAAAAACAAACCTCCTAAAAAAACACCCTTTATAAATATGAGAATGTATTGTAGAGTAACCTAAATATGGGTTCAAATTTTTATCAAATTATGTTTTATAATAAAAGGATTCCAAAAGGAAATAATAACGAACATAGGAAAGACATCTATCGAAACTGAAAATCCCATCACCAGAAAATTGTTGAAAATTGTAGTAGAACTGATTTCGAACTAAAAGTATAATTTTTACCAAAAATTTAAATTTCAGTAGCGCCGGTTCTTGAACGCAGATGTAGTAGTTTTGACTGTCATAATAGTAAACATGTTTAGCCTAAAAGTAAATAAGTGGTGTTTCCTTCAATTTCCAGATATGTATTTAATTATTCATGCTCTGCTCTATGTGTTAGATTCAAATATTAATATTTATATGAAATCAAGAGGCGCTAAAGAACATTTACAATTTCAAAAGGCAAAAGAGCACTGAAACGAATTGAAAACAATAAAAGTTGCAAGCAAACGAAAAATTCCAATAATAATAATTGTTATTGGAATATATATAATAATAAAAAAATAAATTAAATAAGATTTACTGGAAAAAGAAGGTGGTGAATGTTTGACTTACAATAAAGGAGAAGCACATAAATTTAAAGAAAAATTTATATTATATTGCCAAAGGGTACACAAACCTGAAGAAATACAAAAGTAAAACTCGCAAAAATCGGTAATTGAAAAAAAAACAATTAAACCGAGTTATCATTACTGTTTGCCCACAAGTTTTGATATTCAATTTGCGCTTTGATATTTTTGACATTTTCCACCAGTAGCCGCGCGCTGCTGTGACCAGTGGCATTTTTAGTTGGTTTAGTTTTCCAATTTTTCGTATTCAAATAATAAATGAGTTTCTGTCAATAAAAATGGAATGTTAAATTTATGATAAATACAAATTGGTTATTCGTTTTGAAAATTGTAATCAATTTAGTAAATCAACTACATTAAAATTGATTTTGCTTTATTTTTCATTTTACCTTATTTTGTACCTAATACCTGTACAAAAATTACATACACCAAACCAAGTGATGAAAAAGTTTTCTGCTTGTGTGGCGTGATTACGCTACTTAACAATGTCTTGATCTTTAATTACTAATTTTAAATTACAAAATCATCACAATTCTTGAGATGTCAACACTTATTTTCCATATGATTCCTAAATCTATCAACAAATCAATTCAACAGATTTTTCGCTTTTTTATTTTTGAAATTTTTGTATTCGTTACATTTCTGAAAAATGGATATGCGCTAACTATACAAGATGAAAGATAATTCATTCTATTATAGAGGCGGATATTGTTTTTCATTCTGAAAATTGACTGTAAAATTCGTTTGATATTTCCATTTCAGTTAATGAACTTGTTAAGAGGACAATTTAAGATTTTAAAATGGATGATGAAAATTATCTATTTTATGGTATTATTAAGAATGTTTTCCAATAGTTTAAAACAAACAATATATTTTTATATCGAAACTAAAAATTCAATAAAACAATGGTCTAATGAATTTTAAATGTGATTAATAAAAAAAAAACCTCCTAACCTCCTCCCCGAATCACCCACAAATTAAATTAAATCTATTTGATTTGTTTCTTAAAAATAAAAATAATTCATTAATCAAAACAATAATCATCCCAACCTATATCTAATCACAAAAAATAACAAAACCAAAAAGAAAACTCAAGAAAAATAAATTTTTTTCATCATAAGGATCACAGCCTCAGTAAGAGAGAATGATAATCATTTTATATTAATTTCATGAATTTTTGGTCATACTCGTACATATAAGAATTTATTACATGTACATCAGAAAGACAGACAGACAAAACGATTAGAAACTAAAAGAAGAAAATGAAATAAAAATTAAAACTCCGCCGTATGCTTGTAAAATAGATTTTAGGGTGTCAATTCAATGACAGTCAGTACCAATCGAAATAAAAAGAAAATTTGTTGCTTTCTAAGGAATATATCCATATGTGTTTCTCATCGTTCTATGTCGTGTCTGTGTGTGTGTGTGTGTTTAGATATTCTTATATGTGTTTTATAGATATCTTTTCTAAAATCTAAGTAGAATTTTTTAGTGTATTCGTATTTATTTTTTCGATCGTTTTTAGTTAGATGTTATGATATGATTATGGCATTGGAAGTGTTATATATAGTTCGGTTGACGCCTGGCGCCATATGTTACCTGACCTCACCTTTTTTATTATACATACATATTATTTTTTATCGATAATGACAATAATTTTTATTTTCCTTTTTATAGTTCGAGTCGATTGTTTTTAGTCATGAATTGTTTTATTGTTTTTGCATACTTATACACCCGGAAAATTGACGAACAACATGTTTCCGCGTTGCGCAATATTCGCATTAATTCAAATCCGCATTCCAATCGCGCTTCGTTTGGAACCCTAAATCAAAAATTTAACGAATCATTCGTTATAATAATTTCTTAGAAAAAATTAAAAATGACAAATAAATTGTCATCAACTCATTTTTAGATTGTCATTTTTGCTAAAGTGTTAAAAATTAAGAATTCATGTCATTTTTTATCTCTTGGTCGTTATATTCAGCACGTATTTTAAAAAAAAAAATGCTAAATGATCAATCAATTTGTGTACCAACAAAAAAAAACTACGATACTTGTGGTTCTAAGATACTTGGTGGTTCCTAGCTATTTTGATTATGAATACGGGGAATTTCGCACAAAAATAAAATAAATAACTAAAATTGATTAGAATATGGTTCACATAAGTGTCAGTATTATCCAGTAATTCATATCATTTCTCAGCTCATTGACATTAAAATTTATCGCTTTTAAAAAAAAATTACATTTTTCTTCGTCTTAATTTTGTTTTCAGTTAGAAAAAGAATAATATTGAATTTATGTGTGTCTGTGTTCATTTTATAGCTACTACGAGAGTACACATGGAAGTTGTAGACGACATGGGTGGAGATTCTTGGATAAAATTAATTAGATCAAAATTAATAAAAATAATGTTTTTGTATACTATGTTTAAATCATAATTTGTTTTGGATTATAATTTATGTTTATTTATATTGCTGCTTTCTTAGTGCGAACGAAGTGGTTTGAGCCTATACTGGTTGTGTTTGAAATTAGTACATTTAATCACTAAATAAGCAAGTGATTTCCGGTAGGTTTAACAAAGAGAATTTTTTTAATTGTATTATCATGTTCCGTTTACCATAAGGATCTTAATAGTTTACGATTTTCCTTCTGCTGAAATATGTAATGTTTTTAACCGTTTTCTATGTAGTTGTTTCCGTTTATTTGCATTTTACAGTATGGTTTATATAATATTTTTAAAAGGTTAGGTTATAATAAGATTAAGGTTATAATATTTTTAAAAGGCTACGTTTACGTGGGCCATCAATTACTCATTAATCCGAATATTTATAGTCTTTCTACTTCAGAAATGTAGATTTAACTTTCAAAAGAAATTCTTGTAAATGTGGTTCAATTGGGGAAGTTTAGAAGGTTCTTTATTTCCGGTAAGCTTATAACCTAAAATTTATACAAAATTGTAGTATTCGGTCGGACCCGCCTGTGGCTTCCAATACAACCCGCAACCTCGAAGCGATATATAATTCAATATTTTTAGGTACTTCATCCAAATCTATTTCACTCCGTTGTTCATAACTTTTATTCGTTCCTTTGTAAGGCGATGTTTGTAAACGCGTCTACCTAATTGTTGGCACAAATTTCTGTAGGGTTCATGTCTGTGGAGAAGTATTTCTTTACTATTTTCAGTGTACGCTTTGAGACGTGGGCCTGCTAAAAATGCCATCAATAATTAAGTCATGGTGTTTCGTTCTGCTGTGATGGGCATATTTGTCTTATTTGCATAAATGTCGTAGAAAGAAAATGAAACGTCTGAAATTCCGTTAATAAGAGTCAAATATCATATTATTCTTTTGAAATATTGTTATATCCAATCAGCTACCCCGAATATTCCCACATACCAAATCTAGAACAGTAATGACTTTTACTAATCATTATTCACAGCTTATTTACCTTAAAACATTTTGTTTATGAATTAATGTACGTTAGGTGCTTTGATTGCAATTATCACAAATATAACTAAACAACATTCCATAATCCCATTCATAATGGAATTGGTTGCAATTACAATTCCACCTCACATTCACGAACATATAAAATATATTTGCAATATTATATGAATAATATTTTTTGGTATCGGCATGTTTCATATGTTTACTTCCGTTGAAGCTTATAGCTTTGTTATGAATTATAGGTTTCCCTTACCTGGGATATACACACATCAAAATCAACTTCTTCTGGTATCCCAGTTAGAGTGCGAAAAGATGTAAAAATAAAAATTACACTACCTGAGTGCCGTTTTTATACGAAAAGTGACGAGGTTAGCATACCGGAAAAACATAGTATTGCGGAATTTGCTTATATTAGTGCACTTGGGCATAGCGTAATAATTTTCACATTCAACAATAAATTCATAATGTTCTAATTCTAATAACATCATTAAATTACTTATGCTATGTTGAATAACAAAAACAAAGTTATTGGAGATGCCAATTGTCCTGTGCGGAGCTGCAATTTGACGCCGTTGAATTTTTTTCTATGGGTTTTCGTTAAGGATAGATGTTATACGGATAATCCAGGGGCAATTCCAGCTTTAGAACGTAACACTGCGACGGTTATTCAAATCATCGAAATTTGTATTCTTTATTATTCAAAACCGCAATTTTTTTAAAATATGGTTTCCAAAATCGGAAATCTTAGTTTCAAATTTCTGTGTTTCCAAATCTTGGTCATGCAGTTAAAAAACCATGGTTTAGATGTTTTTGAAAATTAATTTTAAAATTATTCTTCCTAAGAATTGGGTGCATTCTGTGCTTGTAGAGCCTACCGAATTTTAATAAACTCGTTATTTGTAAATTCGTTGGATGCACAAATTCTGAGTAACAAGTATCGCTGAGTCAATGAGTTTTAGTACGTTTTAGTAAATCCTAGTCTACTTTCTCAGTCGATGTTTTTCAGTTTGAGATGAATTTGTCTACTCTATTAAAAAAACTAAAAAACGAATTTCTATAGATCCAATGATCTATTCTTAACAGAAATTAAGTTAAACAGTTAAGTTTAATTGAGTTAGGCCATATTCTAGAACCTCGATCAAAGTTCTTGTTAGCATCCCAATTTGCCTTAGAGAAAAAAACCTTATCATGATATATTGAGAAAAGACCAGTATTTATTTAGGATGGGCTAGTTCCAGAACTGCATCCAAAATTCATGTTCGAATGTCAATCCCACCCTAAAATCTGAATTTAAACATACTCAGTTAAGGAATGACTAGTTTCAACCGGCAGAAATTCGTTCATGAAATAATCCCATTCTAAAATTGAAATTCAATCATAATCATCGGTTAAGATGATTCAAGTTTCAAACAGCTAGGCATGTTTTAGAATTTCGTATTCAATCCCGACCACATCCTACAATCTCAATTTGCTTTGGCTAAAAAATTAAAATGAAATTTAGTATTCCAAACACATCTTATACAATAAAAATTTGGCCAAACTCCATCATATTTCAGATCTTCCTCAAAAAATCATTTGATAATCATAATGAAACTACATAATTTAAAAACACAGGATTTTGACTAACCAAGAAGAATTCTAGCTTTTAAAATAGCTATTTTGAAAATCGGGATTTTTAAGGATTTGGGTATTTCGTTTTCCGCGGTTTTGATATTAGAAATTTTAATTTCCGCGTTCTTGATTACTTCGGTGTTATTCATTGAAGTTTATGATACAATGAGCTTTAGTTATACACTCACGTTCTAGAATGATTTCATAATTTAATTAAATTTTAAAATCCTTTAGTTTAAAGAAACTAGTTTAGTAGATTACAAAGTTTAGTAGATAAATCTAATAGATTTTGATGTAAAATTTGATTTATTGGTCTGGAGTACGGCATTTTAGCACTTGCATTTTTAATTTAATTGGATAACCATAACAGGCAATTTTGAAATGAACACTTTGTCGAAGGAAGGAAAAGCCATATTCAGTTCACTTAAAACCAACACGGAACACACGTCAATAAATGTACTAAAAACAAATTAATTTTAATATTCATTCAGTAGGTTCGGAGTTTTTATATTTTTAAATACCATTTATTTTACATACACTTGTTCATAAGTGATTTATTTCTTAATCCTCGCGCATATGATGACGATTTATGTTCTATCTCATATACACCACTACAAAATTATAATAAATAAAAATTAAAAAATAACTAAGATTAAAATAACATTGAAGAAAAGAAAGATGATCTTTTTAAAGTAGTCACAACTCGGTGACAAGTTTAATGATGCAAAAAATAATCTTTAATAAATTAAAGCACCGATCTACTCATATGTAGCCGGTATGCTATGTACTCGTATATTAAAATTATAAGGAACTGATTGTTTTTTTTACCACCCGTCATTTCTTCAATATTTCATTTAGTATTAACATGCAATTTAACGTAATTGAACCATTAAAACAAAACGCTTAACTAATTGATCTTTTCATACTTATCAATTTTTTTTACTTACATAGGTATATGATAAATGATTATGTCTTATTATTTGATTGGACGAAAGTTTTTTTTGTATTATTTCCCCATAAATGTGAGGTTTGAGGGCGGCTACGTTAATTTAAAGAAACAACAAACAATTCCGTCTACAGATGAAAAATGATGGTTTATAGTTCGAGATGATGTGTAGTTTTATTTTTATTTTGTTTTGTTTTAAAGATGAAAATTAAGATTGAAAAGGTGTTAAAGCGATGAGATAATTTTTTATTTGTTTTTATCGAAACTAATTTCAATTTATCACACAATATTTTTTTTTGGACACGCGAAAATAAATGGTAAATGGGATTTAAATTGGCAGTAAATTAATGATGTGGTTAAATCATATGTTGCCAATTTGCATTAATAAAGTAATCAATCGTTCAAAGGGTGTATATGTAGCGGGTTTTCGCACGTTATTTTTAAACAAAATTTAAACTTCAGATTTTTTATTTATTTAAAGAAAAATTTGATATTTATTGGGTAGTAAGAGTAATTGATTTATCATTAACCATATTATATTGTCTATTTCCAGGTAACGGATCCAGAGTTTAAATTTTTACGAATTTGTAAGTGTAAATTAATTATTTACGTATATTATTTTATAAAATTACAATTGAAATACTTCTGCTAGTAGTACGAGTATATCAAAATAAATAACAAATACAAATATTTGCTTCTTCTCGTGCTTTACAAAAATTATTAAGATTTAATTTTTAATCACCTTGATCCAAGGCACGATACCCATGATAATAAATAAAATCGAAACGGTGAAATTTTAAGACAATAAATTTAAAAAAATACAAAAAATCAAAATATTTTGAAATTAAAAAAACTAAACAGAATGATTTATTTGGTATTTTCATTCCATCGCCGTCTTAAAGAAATAAAAACGATTTTATTTATTTTTATTTTATTCTTCTTAATTTTCAATATTCGTTTTTTTATATGTATGTATTTATTTTTTCTTTAAGACAAAAAATCTTAACATCCACTTTAGATTATTATTTATAATCCAAAGTGAAGAAGATGAGTATTTTTCCTTTTTTTTGGTCGTTTCGATGTTTTTGTCTTGTGAGGTATTTCCGGGAATGACAGATTTGTTGCCCAATTAGGTGAGTTTTTTTTTGAATAGAAGAAAAAATTGGGAAGATAATAAATTTAAAATAAATTAGATTTATTTCGTTTAAATACCAAAATATAATCAAGGGTATAGAAAAATGATGTACTGGTATATATTTTGTGAATGGAAATTAGAACAAATTTAAATAGAATGTCGTACTCATTGTCCGCACTAACTATATATACTAAGGATTTATAAAACTCTTATTTACCTGGTACTCGTATTTATACATACAAATATTATTACGCTTTTACATGAATATTTAACAAAAAGATGAAAAACATAAAAATTACGAAAAGGCCTTTAGGGTTGGTTACATGCACCCTCTAATACTTTTTTATTCATTATTTCCCATATATTTTTTATCCATTTGTGGGGAAAATGAAGCAAACGAAAAATAATATTTGTTATCATTTTTCTGATAATATTTGTTATTTTCGTGTTTTCAGCGGCAAGTCCAAAAATGTTAATATTCCCTTTGCCAGATGTACGTATATATTTCATACAAAGAATTATTCAATTCTCTCACTTGGGCATTCCAGTCAAAATTTTCGTATATTAAATTTTGATTACAAATTTTAATTAAAATATCATTTTTCTGAATTTCGGTATGTGTTTTGGAAAGGTGACCCATTTAAAAGTTACGCATTTAAAAGTTGATGACAAAACATAATACATACATATTATCCAGCGTCCAATTAGCGTTTTACAAAATGTAAAATTCGTGGTCGGGATGTGCATATTACCTCAATCGTATTAAATTTACGAACAACACATTTTTAATTCACTCTTTCATTGATACACGTAAGCTTTAAAAATATTGTCGCAATGTACGTATTAGGGTGCCCTGCAGCTAAAATAATATAGCTTCGACTATAGTGCTACAAATTTTTATCTGGACATCTGGTTTCAAAGCCACAAACTGTGGGTTTGAAACCAGATGTCCAGATAAAAATTTGTTGTTTTATGAGATAAGTGACTACACGATTTGCTTTACCTTTTTTGATATCATTCATTGCCTTCTTTTGGAAACAAAACTCATTGAAACTTTAACAAAACTACAACGATTCAATAAACCCAAATATATCAAAGAAGTAATTAAATTTTTTCTCGGTCTGCATTTTGAAGAAAGTTTTTAAATCAAATCGTTGGTAAAATTGCATTTTGTTACAACTTTTCAATGGTTTTCCTTACATAAATGGTCCGTAAGTGGCACCGATATCATGAAAATATTTCGTTTTTCATTCATACGAGTCAAATAATTACACGAAAAACTAAAATTTTCTTGTTTGTCATCGAGATAAAAATGTTTAGTAAAACGATTTTTACTAAAAATCATTTTTTGGCATTAAAATATTACAAATTGACCAAATTCTTTCGTTATAACGAAATTAAATGTATAATTGAGGTATTAATACTGATCATCGAAATGAAGTGTTTAGGTTTCAAAGTTGATCGTTTTTTAAAAACGTACAAACCAATTTTCTTTATATTTTACATCATAGAGGTATTAATACATAATTATCAAGATTGGCCTTAAAATGGAAAATTAGCTTAAAAATATTTAAATTTTCGGTTTTGATCGATCGAAAAATTACGTAAAACAATAAGTTTTTAACTTTACACCGCAATGACGATTTAATTTGAATTTCATATACAGGCCTTGCCAAATCAATTAAAAACTAATGTGAGCAAGATTAGTAGATATTAATTTAATATAATAAGTAATATTCAGCAGCAGAAATTATGAAAATTTAGAAATTAATTAATTAATTTTTCACATACGGACAATATACGAAAATAAGTAAAGCATAGTAAGTAAATTATACAGAATTTTTATACTCAAATTTATTAAAGAAACAAACCAGGTTGGACACATTGCGAGTATTTGAATTTCGATACCAAAAATAATTGTGTTTTCTGAGTGCCATGCAGCCTTAAGGCTATGTGCTATTCAGAAAACAAATTTCCCTTTGAACGGTTTGTTCCTTTAGTAAATTTTACTACAAAAATTTTGTCCGATTTATTACTTTCCTTTACTTGTATTGTTTGTATGTACAAAATATGTGTTTCTAAACCAGGTACAGTACATTCAACGACCATAACTCTTGGAGACATTTATAATTAATTGATTTTACGTCCAGGGAGAACAAACAAAAATTCAAATTTAATCGCCATTGCGGCGTGATTTGTTTCAACTCATTTTTTGACGAAATTTTTAGATCGATCAGAATCAATATTTTTTTTTTATTTTTTAACCATGTCAAATTCTCTTTGAAATTTTAAAATTAACAATTTAAAGTAGTTCTTCAAGTAATCCAAGTAGTAGAACAGTAATTTTCCATTTGTTTCATGATTGGACCTGTTTTCACTATTGTGTACTTTAACACTTTCACTTAAATTAATTATAAATAAAAAGAAGTTTTATTTTTTTCAAGTTTTTTAAAAATATTTATTATTCTTCCTTATAGTGATAATAATTTTTTATATTTGATTTAAATATCGATTTCGGAAATTTCCCCTTCCTCAGTTTATCAATAACTATTATTAATAAAGGCAGGCAAAAATTATTGATACACTGAGGAAGGAAGAATTTCCGAAATCGATATTTAACTTAAATATAAAAAATTATTATCACTATAAGGAAGACTTAATAAATATTGTTCAAAAAGTTTAAGTAATTTTCCATTCCCTTCCACTCCGCCTACACCTTTAGAGAAAAGCGGAACATTGAAAAACTTGCCAAAGGTCACGCCTCACTGTGAATTAGAATATGCTCTATTTCTAAAGCAGATCGTGATATTGCACTACTCTTACTCTAATTAAAAACAATACTGATCTAACTGCAAAAACAAGTTTTTCCTTTATACCTAAGATATATGGTAGATGCCGAGATCAACAGTATTCCTATAATTACATAAGATATTGTATAGTGATAAACGTTGTGCATGATCTCTGCTGTGATCTCAAATTAACTCTTCAATGGCTGCAATATCTGAGTAGTGTTGCGAGCTTTGATTAGCTCGAATTATGGGATTTATGATTTGTTTATCACTCAGATTGAATCGTGGCATGAAAGAGAGTTCGAATTTACTGCCAAATTTCCTGTATCCTATTAAAGTGATTGTTTCTCCTTTCAGCACACAAATTGGATCTGATTCCCTCTCCTTCGATGCAGGTGGTTGTTGTTTCGATTGTTCCGCTGTCAATTTCGCAAATTACATTATAAAGAACCTTTAAAGATCCATGCGTTATATCGGTCTAGTGAAATCTATAATAAGGTGATGTTCATTTTGTGGATCTTACAATTAGTGAGAAATTTACTACTCTGCTGGAAAAGTTGCATCTCACAGCTGCTTATATTTGAGTGATTCGCATTCAGTGGCTGGTTATATCATAAATGTGTACAAGTATTCAGTTCCTGTACAAGACAGTCGCATATACATTGATTTACTTGTATTGGAGTAAATAAATAATTTGAAAATGGCTTGATGTATATGTATTCTTGTTGAATAGTTGGGACCGGCATAACGTGGTATATGTTATAACGAGTCCTCTGTACTAACGGAATTTTGATCTCGAATATGATCGGTGCTTCAATTTTTCCTTTCCATTTAAGTTTTTCTTTCCCTTTGATCCAGCACTCTGAATAGTTCATAGACAATTGTATCTACAAAATCGAAAGGCGCCCCTCTTTTGCAGGTGATTATGATCCCGACTAAAGCGTTCAGGATATCGTTTTTCCATTAATTCTGCGTTAAGTGGTTTTATCTATGACGCAAAAGCTTCACAGTATTTAAACGTATTAGTGTGTACTATTGTTATACTTATAAGCTTTCCATTCCCAAGGTTATTTAGCTCTGCCCAATATAGAAAGTGAGATTATAGTAGGTTATGAACCTCCATTCTCTGTTGATTAGACTTCCTTGCCCATTTTTATCAAAGTACAGGGTGCGCCATCTTTTATGTCGGTATGTAAACATTGAATAACTGAAATTTCTCAACCGGTTGACTTGACATAGACTTAGACATGTTTTTGAAACTTCAATTCAGTACAATTTTAACCATGAATCGCTTCACACCGAAACAACGCGGCGAAATAGTAACGCTGTACATTGAAAATAGTCGTTCAGTTGTGTTAACTCAACGCGCATATTGTCGAAAATATCGAGGCCAACAGGCAACGACTGACGGCCAACAACACTATTCGTCGTTTTGTGGCGAATTTCGTTCAGCACGGGACAGTGAGAGATCGTCAACATGCTGTTCATCAACGATCAAGACGTTCCAATGAACTGGTTGAAGCGGTCAGAGAGAGAAAGTTGCCCAGAACCCAAAAGTGTTGTATCGTCGCCGCGCTCAGCATTTTGGCGTCACTGGAACCACTTTGCGGCACATTTGACGGATGATTTGCAATTATTTCCGTATAAAGTGCAATTAACACAATATTACTTGCCGACAGACCGCCCACGTCGCTTGGAATACGGCCAAATATTCGCTCGAATGGTTGACACGACCTGATTATTGAAAACAAATTTTTGACGGACAAGGCTCATTTCAAACTCTGGCGGCATTAATAAGCAAAATTGCCGCAATTGAGGAACGGAGAATCCACACGAGATCCATGGAACGCCATTGCAGGACCAAAAGTAACTGCTTGGGCCGGCATTTGCGCTAAAATGATCATTGGGCCATATTTTTCAGAGAAAACGAAACAGTCAATGGAAATCGATATCGATGGATGTTGGCTCATTATTTCTGCCCGCAAATGCGTGAAAAAGGTCTTGACGATTACTGGTTTCAACAAGACGTTGCGACATCGAAGTCCTTCCTCCTAGTCAGGATACAGTTGGTTGGGAAAGAGTCAATATTGTTTTAAATAATAACTTTACTTTCTTAAAACGGAGTGTGAATATAAAAACATTTCCTTACGAAATTTTACTTGGTAAAATTTGTAAGTGTTTGAAGTTTATGGAGCTTTCCATGTGTTCGATTAATTTTGTAAGCTATTATTATGTCATATGGGGTTGGTAAGTGGAAGTTTATCTACTTTTAAGTGTGGAATCGTGTTTTCCCATAAAAGGGTATAATTTCTGTCTGAGAAGGGAATTTAACTCTTTTTAACCGACTTTGTTGTTTCCAATGGTGTGGGGGCCAATAGGTGTTTCTCAGTTTAAAATAAACAGTCGGTATTTCACAAACTTATATATAGTTTGTTTCAATTATGGGATACATTTATGCTTTAGGATAAAATATAGCCCTATTTGGCTTTATAGCGTTAACATTTAAAATAGTTTGTTGAATAATGCAATTTTCATGAACTATACCGAATAAATGCTCTTCAAGAATTTTTCTCAAATGGCTCTCAAATGAACTTTTACAGCGATTCAAATACATTTTATTTTGTTTTTTGATTTGAAATTGGTTTTCCCATATTTAGCGATAATTGGTTTCATAGCAGGTATTTATATAAAAATTCACCAAGTTTATAAGCATAAAGTTACTGGAAGCAGTGAAAGTTAAAATATGTATAATGGTAACTTTAAAATATTTTGTAGAACTAAACAACTAAAATTTGACATGGACTCGATGAGATCACAGAGATGCGGTGGATTTATATCATTTTTGATCGATTCTCTATTTTCATTAAAGTTATACTACACTCCGTTCCTTTTGACTGTAGAGGTTAATTCCAAATGAAACGTTTAGTATAAAATATGAATGAATAATGATGATATCCAATGGTCCATCAATCTCCCTTGTATACTCGTATAATGTTTTGGGTTAGACATATTCAATTGGCAAGCACTCTGTGTGAAAATTATACTAACTGTTATGGCTGAGTGCGACATGGCCGGACCAGGTATGACTCGTATTTATAGCGGATATTCGATCAAAAAATTATATTCAAAGCCATTGATCCCAGTTATATCAAACGGTTATTATGCTAATTGTGTAAAATACACACGACGATTATTAAAAAATGACCGAATGCGAGCAGCTTAAACAAATTGTACAACAAACGTATGTTGGTATAGGCATGGGTTACTATCCATTGCTGATTAAATAATTTTGCTTTTAAAGATAGCCCTAAGAAGTAGTTAGTAAGAATTATAAGAAAAGTTTCATTAAATATTAAAAATCTAAAACTCATAAAATATCAATTAAGCTAAAAATATTTGTATATACTGATTTTCAATTCATCATCATGATCATAATTCATTTCCTTCCAGAACACAAATTCATCTCCATAAGAAATACAACAAGTAACGAGAACAGATTTCAACCAGACAAAAAATCTGAACATCATTTTTTTCATCTTCAACGCGTAAATCAAATTTTATCACCCAAAATGTCATTCGCTTGTATTTTTATTTTGAATCTCATTTATCTAAAATTAAAAAAAAACTTCGAAATTTGTTTGACATTCAAAAATACTCCTTATGTCTAAAATCAACATTCCCATCGTATATTTTCTTGTTGTTTTTATTTGTGTTGTCGTTGGCGTTATTTTCTCTGGTCTCATATCCACGGAAAAAAAATTGTTGATCTGCGCGAGATATGTTGGTTTTTGACAGTACTATGTGTAATCGATCTGGTACCCCGCGCACGTCTTTCAAAATAATTAATTATTTATACGCACATAGATTTAAACGAGCTGTGTGTGCGGTTCTACCCCGGATAATTACACAACTGAATATTTTGTATTTTGAGCAATATTCCCAATTTTATTACGAATAAAATTTAAAAAAAAAAACATTTTCGAATACATAAAACAAAATGAACGACAAGATTTAATTTATTGATTTCCTAAAATATTATACACGTTATAGTACATGTGTGTATGTATTAGATATGCATGTATTGTATATAACGATAATCGGAATTCTTAATTTTGTCTTAATGATAATTTTATAGTTACTTTTCGTGTATTTCTCTTAAATTTATTTTTATTAAAAAATTATTAAAATTTTTGTATGTAAAACATCATGTTATGGTTTTCTAATGATACAAGAACGCTAAAATACAAAAAAAGATTTATTGTGTAGTTCCCTGGCTATTTTATTTGTTTTTTTCCCAACCATTTTTGTGGGCATACTCGTATATACATACATACCTTATTATTTTTAAAAACGGAACACGCACACATGTGTATTGATGAAAAATTGTCCTATATTTAATCATCGCACTTAAATTCCCAAAATAAATTTCTTCCAATGTCTCATCGCTCAAGTCATTTTTCAAATTTCTATGTATGACATCGATAAATTTGCTTTAAATTTGTGAAACATGATTCTGTCATTAGAAGTGTCTATTTCTAATAGTTTTTTATATTTAGAAATATCATTAACATGAGGTTGATTTTATTCAAATTTTCTCATTTTATTTAACTAATTTTATAGAACTAACAAATTTGTCCACGGTGCGAAATTGAAACAAACAACAAAACAATTCAACACCATCTTTAAAAATATATATATACATATAAATCCAGCTAATTATCATATTTTAAATTTTTTAATTTCCTTGTAATTATCCAATTTTGTTTAGCTGTTTTTCCAACTCATGCCACCAAGAATACAACACAAACAATTTTCTCGGATATATATCTAGAATTTTAATGGTTATCGTGAAATGTTTTTGTCCTGCCCAATGTCTCTGTATGTTTATTTCAACGTATGGGATGCAGGTTGCTTGATATTTAAAAATTTCATTCATAAAAACGTCTCGCTAATGAGATAAATATTTATTTTTTTCTTATTTTGGCGTTTTAGTTTCTGTCAAGATATATTTTTTATTAGAATACGTCTTAAAGACGGGGATCGTAAATTTTTTTTATTTGTTTAGGTCTGCAATTATAAAATTTACAAGAAATCCTTCGTATACACGTATATGCATATGCATATATTTATATACGAGTATATATGTATATACATATTTTCAAAATTTTAATTTGCTAAGATTTTATTAAATAATTTATTAATTGTTAGTTAAATATTCATAACAACATTGTATTTAAATCATACTCAACGTCAGACGGTTCAAACCCCGTGTGTAGTCCCCGTGTAAAAACCGTTTACTTATAATATTTATACATTACTATCTAAAACGTTAGTCTTCATTAATTAAAAATTTTAAACTAACCACAATCAGTTTAAAAACTAATGACCCATACCTCCAACGAAAACTGAAATCCTGACTATAATTAAATTTGATTAATTAAAAATAAGATGAAAATAAATTCTATTTTTTTTTAGTTATACATACTGAAATACTCGATAAAACCGACTTTGATAGTTCAAAATCAAACACGGACGGACAACTAAAATAAAATAAACATTTCTCTAAATTCAGGTAGCATTTTCAGTAATTATTTTAAATGGCGTATCGTTAACAAGAAAAAAATTAACAAGTTTTTTTTTATTCTTATTTATTTCTTCTTCTTGTTAATCAAAGATTCAAAGCACTATCTCCGAAATCTTTTCGTTTAACAAAAAATAATATTTTTGATAGTTTGAATTAAGAAGCTAATGATGCCTTTAAATGTTGCTAATTAGATGTCAAGAAAAAGCAATAATCCCCTTACGCGTCTGATTGATTTTAATTGGATAATTTATTTTTAGGAATGGAGGATCATACACTATAATTTTTGACCGATCAATTGGCTAAGATATTTTTGGTAATTAAAAATATTGCTTACGTCATGCTGCATAACCTCATAGTAATTATAGTTGTATGTCTTAATAAACAGTTAAATTTGGAATTTAATTTATTGCTAATTATTCTTATTTCTAAATTGTGCATTAAAGCATTAATTATCAGCCGTATGAATAAGCATGTATTTTTAAAATCTTTATTATTGGTTTTATGTTAATTAAGCAAGATTGTCGAATCGTAAGACGCAGACAAACTACACTGCCCAAATCTCAATTAACGTTGAATATTAATTTCGTGCTGCTCCAAAAAACTCTGGCCAGTTGCTTTGTTTTGAGGCTTTGGTTTCGCGTACCGGAAAATTTATTACAGATTTTCTTTCGTGATCCGGGTAAAATTAAATATTTGAGACCATTCGTAAACAATACTATTTTTTTAAAACAACTACAACAATAACAAAGATAAACATGGAATTAAGAAAACTAAAAAGTAACGACAACGTGTGTGGTCGTTGAAAAGTCTTAAGAGTTTTCATTTTTATTTCTTAACTAAAAATGATAATGTTTATGTAATATAAACAAAATAAGCAAAACAGACACAAAATCTCTTCAGGATTACAGAAAAAACGTTTATGAAGAGAAAACCAAGAACCTTTAAATAAACAATAACTACGACAACTAATCAGATAATCATTAAATTCGATCTCTAACTAGAAGGCGGAGAGATCGTTAAGTTATATTTTTTATTTTTTATTTATATGTATTAACGAGAAACCAATGTGCGCCATGTGTGTGGAAATTAAGAAGAAAACTAAGTAAATATACGAATAATACCTTTGAGAAATTGGAATAAAGTGTGAGATTTGAATTTAAATTACTCAAATTACAAAATATTTTAATGTATATGTTGCAGTTTATTTATTCTACTATTAAATGTTTTTGCGATGTTGCATGTCAAGATGTAAGAATAGGGCATAAGGTCGGCTATTTTGGTGTTGTTGTAATAAATATCAGTTTATACATATCCACATATATTTAATCAATTTTACACCTTCTTTTAGTTTAGGTGTGAAAATTGTTCGCCTTTAGGCATTATTAACCTATTGTTTTGTTTCAAAACACTCACTATATGGCTAAAGACTCTGGGGTTTACCAAATTACATAATAAACGTAAATAGAAAATATCCCCTGAAAGATCAACACGTTCGCTTACAACTTTTGAAAAAAACTATAAATATTTGCAAAACATACTGTTCTATTAAATTAAATGTACCTCCTCCGGTGAACCTCGAGGTCGAAAATTTCGGTGATTACGATATTTTATTTTATTTTGAACAACAGCCAAAAATCACCGATACCCCTTAAATTACTTGAATATTTAACATTGGCATTTAAATAACATTTAACTCTTTCAATTCGTTCACTCCAATCTTGCATCTTTAAATCAATCTCTTTTGATGGTTTAAGGGCGCGTGCAAACGTCACAAGTAAAATCTTTTCATTTGACAAGAAAACATAAGTGTGTGCAAAGTCAAATTTTATTTGATGTTTCATGTGTCGCAGGTTCGTCACAACACAAACAAATATGTTAAAATAAGACAGTTAAAATTACGAAGTCTGTTTGGGATAATTGAAAAATAAATTGTTTCGTTTGCTCTATATTATGCATTTCTATTCTGCTTTGATGTGTCCAATTATGAATAATGTAATAATATACATAAAAGAACGCGCGTTATTTATGCTCTGTAATACGACTCATTGAAAACGTCTTATAATATAAATTTATTTACGAGTATGAATTAATTTGTTTAGTGTGTGTTGATGTTTCATTTAGCATTTTGAATTAAATTAAAATTAAGTTAAAATTATTTTATTTTATTTTTTGTTTATGGTTTTTATCAATAGGTGGTCGCGATTTCTGTTTTTATTTTATTTTATTTATTTGGGCTTAAGACGTATATCCAATTAAAAGTTTTGTTATTATTCAATTCGCATTCTATTTAAAAACCAAAAGGTTTTTATTTGTGGTCGAAAACAGTGTGGAAGAAAAACTAACAAGATCATACATTAAGAATCAAATCAACATTTCGCACCCGCGAGAAATGCGAACAAATCATTAAAATTTAATTTATTTGGTGTTTTTTGTTTGTTTATAGTTTTGAGGCATTTAGCGTATTATAAATATACAGTAGTCTGCTCACATAATTCATCACAACATTGTAATTTGTTCTATGCCGAAAACGTGTAACGTCCCTTAACATGGTTTATTAATTTTAAGTTTAACACACAAAATGTATATCAAAAATCCTACACATTGTATTTCTATGTAAAGAACTCACATGAGTAACATTCTAATTAACACATTTTCTATTAATCTTAAAACAACTGCGAAAAACAGAAAAATTTAAAAACGAACAAATCCCATTGAAAACACACCTACAATTTCTACTTGGGATGCCAACCATAAAATACTTTCATTTATTGTCTCAATTAATTACAACTTTAGTCGATTATTTTGTTCTTTTGTCTTCTTCATTCGATATATCCTAATAAAGCAAAAAAATTAAAAGATTAGCCTTTAAGATTTCTTCTTGCATGTACGTATCATATACCAAAAGTATATATATAATCTTTTTGTCGTCATTGTCGTCTTCTTCTAGTCTCATTAGGTTATTTGTTATTTTCTTAATAAAAAAAAATAAACCCGAGTAAATAAATAAGAAATACATAAGACTAATTAAACTACCACACAAGAGGTTACTTAATTTAATTTGCTTGGAATTAAGCACAAAAAATAAACGTAAAAACTTTTAACGTAGAACTTACGTACTGATTGTATTTGGGTTTCAAAGCAAAATAAAAAAAAATCTTGATTCTTTCATAATGGCATACATATTTAGTTACTTTATAATCACCTCATTATATCTCTTATCATTTTATCAAAATCTTATTATCATTATAATTATTATTTTAGCAATATACAAAAAATGTCTTACTTAGTAGTTTAGTAATGTCGTAACTTTTGAGTTTCCATTGTTGTTGTTTTTTATACAGAATTGATCAGTTTTATTTTTTTACTCTGATCAAATTAAGAAGGTAGAATCGTTGTATCTCGTGAGAAATTAATTAGAAAAATATAGTAGGTAAATACCTACTATATTTTAGGGATAGGTTTTATTCCTATAATGGATCAAAAGAATAGTAGTTAAGCCTCATTTAAAAAACCAAATGGTTGGTTAGTTAAATCCACTTCAATTTAGTTTTTATTAAGCATGAATCGATGCTATGTAGCCAACTTTATAAAGGCCAATGTGGCTCACTAGAGAATTGCACATGTTTCATTGTTTGATTCAACAGTCATGTAATGCTGAAGAGATTTACATTTTATTTTTCATAATATAACTGAAGTAACAAAATAAGGCAACACATACAAGTTTACGAGAATTTAAAGTCGATGTTTTTATGAATTTGGATAGGTTTCTTGTTTTCCTATGAGTTATTGAACTATACAAACTGAGAGTTCGGCCAAAAATGAAGAGCTCGTACGCACACACACATTAACCACACTCTACAGCTCTGCAACTTCATCAATTGTCGGATTTATCAAAATACGCAAATAATGATGCGGTATGCAGCCAGGAGTCTTGCAGTGAATCACAAAACAGTTCAAAAATAGCTAAAAGAGACCTTAACAACTATCCGAATGGACTATTTGGGGCGACTCAGGCGAAGATGGTTCGCTAGTAAAAATCCAGAAAAATTTTGTTTATCGACGAGAACCTGTTCACCATTAAACACGGCTACAAAGTAAAAACCACGCTATTTGCTCAAAATATTTTAATGTTCCCCGTATATTCAATGTTTTGAAATGATATATCTAGCTTATCGGTAAATCCTAAAAACACTGATTTCGTCCTGTTCACGAGTGGAAGGATTTTGAAATATTTGAATTTATATTTTTACCTAAAATGCCAGAAAGAAAGCAATATTTACTGGAAATGTGCTGCATACACGTACATGTATAGGAGGCACATATCCTTACATTTAAAAAGCCAATTATCTAGTAGATAGTACTATTGGACACCACCAAGATATGAGTGTTAACATGATGTTCCATCTCACATTTCCGATAGTGAATTGATCATGTTCAGCGAAGAAACTCAATAATTATCACGAGATGAAAGAAATTTTTAGGTCAATTAAAAGTACTTTTTTTACTAACGCTACATCCTACGAGTATATGGAGGACTTACCCGCTACTTTGAGGTTACAGAATAAGTATTATTATTCGGATTAACAGCTAATTGATTCATTGAATCCTAGCCAGGTACGAGGTAGCTCGATATTGCATATTGGCCGCCCATATACTGGTGGGCATATTCTCGTCTCTTTTCCTCTTTGTATGTGCAGTTCTCGTACTACGAATCCATTTTAAAAAGTGGCAGATCAACCCCATTGTTTTTAACACGAAGACCTGCCTGGTTTCGAGAATTTTGGCTCGACATTCGGGTCGGGTGACAGTTTATATTGACAGAATGTCATATAAACGTTATAAATATAGCCCAAAAATACACTATCAGATTTCATATGTATACATTTGTTTATTTTCTAACAAACAGATAGTTTGGAAGAAAAGCAAAGAAAAATTGTACACTACATCGCACGGTTTGATACAGTTATTTGGTTTTATATTTAATCAGGCTTTTTACTACCCAGTAGGATGGTATAGAACAGAAACAATTGAAATTTGATGTCTAGCCCAAATTAGTAAACAAA
Organism: Nephrotoma guestfalica; assembly: GCA_963691935.1. Taxonomy (NCBI): domain Eukaryota; kingdom Metazoa; phylum Arthropoda; class Insecta; order Diptera; family Tipulidae; genus Nephrotoma; species Nephrotoma guestfalica. The sequence goes on along the minus strand of OY829915.1, from coordinate 265,350,246 downwards.
ATATCTTTTACGATTCGGAAATAGAAAAATTATTATATTATTTTAAAACGGACGAAAATAACATTTTTTGAAGTAAAGAAAACGATCGCGAGCTTCAAAAATGATTTTCGTCCAGTGAAATGCTACACTTATTTTACGACCCAGCTAATGAAAAGTATTTATAACCCCGAAAGATCATCAATTAAACTATATAACCTATTCGGTTTGATTAACAAACGAAATGCGTCAAATTATCATTGGTCAGGTAAAACCAAGCAACTGGACATTTTGAATATGGTGTGAATTTACTTTCGTCACACACAAGACGAAAGAGAGAGTAAACATGTTCTCACTGAAGATACCGAACGATTTTTTTGTATAGCGGGTCGTAGAAAACTAATTTTTCTTACTTTTTGTACTAATTTCCCAACAGCAGCCGAGAGACGTATAGGAATATAAACTGACCAAAAAAATTACATTTACAATTATAAATACATGGCCTGGGAGCAAACTGGATCAAACTATAGATGAATTTATCAATCGGTTCCATCAAACTTGACGAAAACCTTTATTTAAATAAACCACCAAATAAAACAAACATTCCTCGAATGATGTAATCTCACCGGATCGAGCAAATCATCACAAACATTGCTACCTCGAGAGAGGTGGAAATCCCTAATTGTTGAATTAAAACCCTTTAACAAATTTTTCTTGAAATATAAGCAACAAATACTTCTCAGAGACCTGAGAAAAAATCGATAGAAACGAAAATATCTAAATTAAACAGCTTCAATTTCCATTTTATGGGACTATAAATACCAATCATAGTCATCTACGACGAAAATACCCATTAATAAATTAAGTAAGTAACAACAAGAATACTTTCAAAATTATCTTGAAAGCCAATTATTAAAAGCAAAATAAGAAATATTTAATTTATTTGATAAAATTGATTTTTAAATAAATAAAATTTAATAAATAAATTAAAATTGAAATAAAAAAAATTTGTTTTTGTTCCTTTTAGTATTTTTTAAGATGCCGTGTGGAAAGAAAACGAACGATAAATTTGTATTCGCAAAATTCAATTCAATTCAATTATTTCTTGTTTACTGCTTTAATCCGATTACAAATTAATTTATTAGGTGGGTGTCACCAATTTATGATTGCCTTAATACAAAAAATAAAATAAACAATACACGTTTGTAATAATATAGGATAAACATCATCTCTTGCATAGATTTTCTTTTTTAATTTAAAATTATAGAATACGCAAAAAAAATATAATTAAGCTTCTGATGATAGAAGAAATACATTACTTCTTAACATTTATTGTAATTTATTACCGTTTTTTTTAAATCAAATAACAAGATCTTATATAAAGAAAGGATAGTGGAAAAGATAGCCAAATGGGACTGTTTTTGTGCCTGTGCATGCCATCAATTGATTGATCAATTGGAATCATTTTGTAAATGTTACTAATTCAAATTTACGACATGAGCAATTAAAAATAATTTTTAATAGTTTCGTATATCAAAACTATAATTAAAAAAAGCTCCTCCTCTTGTGTTGATTTAAATTGAAAATTAAAATGTGAAAAACATAACCAGAATCGAGCTCCCTGAATGAAGAGGCGTGCGCGATTATTGAAATTTCATTTTTCATTTTTTTGTAATTTAATAATGTAAATGGAAAAGCATAAAATATCTACTTTGCGTGACTTTATGGCTTCTGCATATTTCATATGAATAGTAAAATTGAAAAATGGCAAAAACAACTTGGTTCCAGCTTAACTATCACATTATTTTAAAACTATATTAACTACCATGTTTGGCTGGTTGATTGTCGTGATTTGTGGGAAATAATAATTTTCCTTTTAGTGTCTATTTAAATCGATGTAGTTTTGCATTGTTGTAGATAACAATTGGTTGGTGAATTTTTCTAGTTGCAAACATTAAAAATGGTTTGATTTTTTGTTCAAACGGCGCCATTATATTGTTTTTTACATACATATATGAGCAGAATAATTTATGGTTGAATATAACGGAAATAGATATTTTGTATAACATAATTTGTGATCATCTAGAACTAATATTTTATTGTTGAATATACCTAAATATTAAATACACAATTGTTAGTTAGAGTAAACGATAATTGTGATTTTAATATACTTTTTGGTAACCAAATCATCGTACACATTTATTCGCGAAAAAAAATTTAGATTTTATTAGAACGTACAACAAATGATTGCAAATGACAACATCGAACAGGCATTTAAACTAATTGAGAATAAATTTTGTGATCATTTTCTTGTATTTCTCAGGCAAAGTAGTAAAATGCTATGATTTTTCTGTTTACCTTATTATAGTATAATTGTGCAGATGTATATTTCAAACAGCGACGATTTGTGAAAAATAAATGACACTATCAATTTTTATTTACATTTTAGAGTGAAGTTTGTTTCAATTTTATATTCATTCTCAAAAATATCTAAATGAAAATAGCTGGGGTTTGGGAGTGGTACTTATCCTCTTTAAGGTATACAACAAATTGAAATCTCTCGTCGACAAACAAGTCCTGAAAAGAAGTTTACAAAACCTTAGGCGTTGGTCTACTTTGGACAAGGATAATCCAAATTTGTCAGAATTTGATGTATGTGAAGTTGTCCCAGTATATAATATACCAGAAAAATAAAAAAATCATCACACAATACTAAAATGACAAAATTATCTCAGTAAAATGCGATGACTGATGCAGGCCAAAAAGTAAAATGTTAATGTTAATAAATAAATAATTAAATACAAATTGCAATTTTGATATAAAAATTCAGTGAAAGCTATATGAAATTAAATTTACAGATTTTATAATTTCAAATTTCCAAAAGGGAACGAAGAGATTTCTATAAACGGCCGAGGCCTAATAAGACTTGTGTGTCATTCGACTGGTAGTCATGTTTAGTAGATCTGATAAAAATATTAATAAGATTTGTATGTTGTGAGCGACAATATAATGGATTAAGTAAAACTACTGTGTAAGTTACAGGATTAAAAGGGATTTCTTCTGGTAATCTATAAATGGTCGAGGCTCAATATGACTTGCCAGGTATTCGATTTTCGCTCATGTTAGCTGACTCTTATGCAACAATTATTAGCTGACTCGTATGCAATTTAACTATTTTTTTCAATTTAAAGAATTCTCAATTATCAGAATACATCTTGAGAAATAAAAAATTCTCAATTACTAGTAAAATTTCATATATTCCCAATTCTCTGAATAAGGCCACAATGAGTGACAGTATTATGTATGTAAGATAGTTTGTTACCATAATAAAAGTGTCTTTGATATTTAATCTGTTTTATAAAAATCTACTATTTTTTCAAATACATATTTATTAATTTTTGTTTTTAACAAGAACAAACTTAAATAAGAAAACAACGGACATAGTAAATTCTTTTCATTTCTTTGCAATTAACATGCAATATGCATAAACATTGTTAGCACGTTTGAAAATGAATAAAATAAGAGTAATTTGGAATTTTTACATTTTCTTTTCTGTTGTATACAGCTATCCCATAGTTGCTATAAACTTCTTCTACAACCACAAAAATTAAATTATTTATGTTAAATTCGTTTAAAGATGGAAAATTTATATGTTATGCTATGAGGGAATTTCAGTGAACTGGTTTATGTTAACACCATACTAAATTATCCATTGCTAATAAATTTTGACACCCCATACAAATCATTGATAATTCAAGCGTATAATAATATATATATTAATAGATTACATCAACCACTTCTACTATTAAACTGAATTTAGATTAGACCAGCCAGCCTCATAAAAATTCGTAACTCGTAAGAACAAACAAAAAAATAAAAGATTCATTATTTCGTCGTAATCCCACAGAAAGCAAACAAAAACTACTTGTTGAATGGTACTCGTACTAACTAACAGAAGGATAGCACAGAAAATGAAAAAAAATACACAAAATCGTTTTTCTCATAATACATCAACAATAAAAAAACATAAAATTATGATTATGATTATTATTGACCATAAATAAAACTCGTGGCTTTTTGCTGTGTTATGCTTTCTTTATGATTTTTTATGTGTTGTTATTTAAACATTTTCAGATTATTGTTACATTAGTTTCCACAAGAAGCTGTTTTCGATGTTTATTTATACATAAATTTTTTTGATTTGTAAATTAGCATATCAAGCTGAATCTTATAAAGGGTTGTTTTAGTGTTAAACCGCAAGATCTATAAGTCACTACTAACGTTTCTGTCAAGTCGTTTTAAAACGTATAAACGGAAAAATTATCTTCGACATCAAACCAAAGTAAATAAAAAATTGAGACAATTGAATTCTTAAGAAACTTTTTCCCATCACCAACAAATTTTTCGGTAGTCTTATTCAACATAGTATGCAAATTTGATAAGAAAATAAGTAAAAAAATGTGTATTTGTTTTGGTTAGGAACAATCTGAAAAAAAAAAGAAAAGTGTGATCTTGAGTATTGATCTTTTAATTCCAGAAGACAAAAGAAATTCCTTTAAGAAGAAATACAATCCTTTTGAGTATTTCTGAATTTTATAAACCTGAGATATCCCGAATATTTTTGATAAAATTTACTTTAAATATAAAATTTTTGGGAACGATTTTTGTCGAGAAATTTATTAGCTACTGGTCTGTGGTTTTGGGAATAGTGCTGAAATTCTAGCTTTTTATTTGCGATACACTCGGTGTTATCTTCGAGATACAAATCAACCAAACTTTAAAAAATTATAAACATTAAAAAATATCTAAATTGCAAGATAAAATGTCATCGCAAACTTTATTCTCAATGCTTCCAAATTTAAACATAAGCACACAAACAACAATCAATACCTTTAGTTTCTTGTCTCGTTTCCCTATGTGATTGCATCTCATTACCACGTTTTCGTTGTGGATTTAGCATTCTCTTCTTGGTTTACTGCTGCATAGAATGTAACATAAGACAGTCATTAATTAAATGTATGTCGTCGTAATTTTTATTTATTTTTTTTTATTCTAACAGAATCGTCGTTGTCGTTTTGAATTTTGTTGGGTAGTGTATTTATGTAGTTTTGTTTAATAAATTTATTTGATTTGTATGAGAGTTTCGATTCTTAATTTATTTTTAATTGTAGATAATCATGGGAGATTTTATTTCAAAAGAAACTAATATTTTCTTTTTATGATTGGAAAATATCGTACTATGATGAGAAGTACGAAAAGAAAATGATTTGAATTTTATGCCAGAATCCCATAAATGGAATATTTTATCAACTAAATAATCTCAAAACTATTTTTAAGTTTTTCATTATTCGACAGATCTGTATTATTACATTTTTACTGCAGTTCAGTGGTGTGATTCTGCATATTCCGCAGATTTTATCTGTATTATAATTCGAGTTACATGAAAGTACTCTTCGAGTGCTCTCTTCAACGAAATTTATTAAAAGAAATAATAATAAGCGCACCCTACAGATTTTGCTCTAGATTAATTTGTTTGATCTTAGTCCTTGATCTAAATGAGTAAATTCTTCGCCTATTTTAAGGTTTGTTTGGTTAATTAGTTAATTTTTTGAATTAGTACATCGATCTTATACTCATAAACTGATTGCGGTGGTAGACAAATAAAATTATAATACCTGTACTATGACAAACTAAAAGATATTTTTATTTTTTTGGAGGGTGGTTGTGCCGAAGGACTGACAAATACACTTTGACTTCCGTATTGCCCACGTCGAATCCAATGCTTCCCGGACAAAATGCAGAACTCTTAATCAACTACATCAGTTGTTCGATTATTAACAGCTACACATTATCATAAATTCCTACAATTAATTTACTTAGCAGAAGTAATTTTCTAGAAACACCTAAGAGTCGACTACGAGTAATACACAATTTGAGCTAATTCCACATTTTGAACGAATCTTGTGTAAATTAATTAACTTTATTGCTGTAGATTAAGAACACAATGACGCGCGATCATTAAATGGCATACGAACCTGCTGCAAAATAAAGTAGAAGAGTGCTCGAGCATTTTCCGTATATAACCTTTGTATAATATTAGGTGTTGATGATATCTATAAAATGATTTAAAAGGGCAGCCAACAGATCAGTAATTCCCTTGTCCTTATCGCCATTGACGTTATTAACGGACTCATATTATCAATATCATGCTTCGATCTAAATATTTCTAAATCTGTCGTTGGTTGGTATTGGTTGGTATGTTCTTGGATTTCAGTTAGATACTGCACCTGATCATTGTATTTGATTTGAAAGTACATTCATTGGTATACTGCAAGACGAATTATTTAACTTAATTTTGAATATTCAAAATTTTTTATAGATTGCCGACACTTTTACCACAATCACAACTAAAATTTATTTACGTACAAAATTTGTATAATTGAAAATAAATAAATAAAAACACGTTAAACAATTTTCGATTATTTATGATAATAATTATTCTAATTTATTACAATAGGAGACCCAATTCAATTCAATTTTTATCTATCCATCTAACTAACTTTTAAAAATCTTAATTTTGAGTTTTGCGTAGAGGAGCGGAGGATGGGCGATATAAATATCGTTTACACCGTTGACATTTAAGAGATCATCCCGTTTAATCGCTTTGATGTATTGTTGCAATCCAGAATGAACAGCTTTCTTGCAGTTGTATGTGGTTCCTTGGCTTTGAAACTAATTTTTTTCAGTAGAATGTCCTCGTAGTAAGATAATTATCATTAACTATGAAAGTCATTCGTGATACAGTGATCGTATGGATAGTTGTGTGTTACAAAAAGTGTTATATGGTTTACTTGCAAACTCCTGATTACTTAACGCATCTTATTTATATGTATATATCGGTGGATCCTAGGTATGAAAACTTCCAAAATAAATGGAATAGAGAATTGATAATTTTGCACAATACGAATGAACGTAAATCGCGGATACACCGCACTTGAGGATCAGAAAACTACAAGAATTCTATAATTCACAAAAGGCCACATGTAAAAATGCAACACAACAACGACATCATATCAACCTCCCTGTCTTTTATATTTCATTGTTTGTTTATTTTTTGTTCTCTTTAGTTATGGCGAAACGCAACCAGTGGTCCCCAGTCTTCTGGTTAGTCGATATCCACCAAAATTATTGTGCCATATGTTGTGTCAAAATGGGTATGTTCCACAATTTCTTAAAGTCTAGCTGTTTGGTTTTCTCTAAAATTTCGTTGCAACTTTAATTTACAATCGTTTTGGTGGTTGGTTAATTAAGTTAGTATGGGCGACAAAAAAATAAAACTTTGGCGTTTGCATCGGCAAGTACCGAGTTCTTCGAGTCCCGATAAGGGCAGGATCCAAAAGGGATTGTGAAAAGTACAATTGCGATATTATCACATTCAATTTGAAAGAAATGATCTGGAGAATAAAAATGGAAAATTCTGTAACCACCATTAACCTTACTACGACAATTAGCCGTAAGACAACTGTATTTGTAAACGACAGTGTCGTTTCGCGGCGTCGGTACGCGACTTAGAAAAAAAAATTGTTTACGTGCTTAACAATAAACAAGATTTTGTATTATATAGGGTTTTGTATTAATCTTAAAGCAGTAATCTTAGAAGATCCATAATTCTTGGATTCTTTTCAGTCAAAAGGCATATTTTATTTATGGTAAAAACCCATGACCTCAATCTAGTAAAATTTAGTTTTATTTCCATAAATCCTGGTTTTAAACCGAAAATCGGGTTTACTATAAAGTACAAACATGACAAATCCGAAAAGACGGATTTGTAATTTTGTTAAAAATTGCAAACGGTAATTTCGAATTGTAATAATTACAATTTGATTCGTATTCGAGCTCTATAGACCGCAGTATCTCATCGTTTTTTTTATACTTTCTTTAGCTCAAAATAAATAAATTAAAAAAATTTAATTTTCTATTTGACTATATATTATTCTTGCCTGCGTTGTGCCTTCATGTATAGCTACAAATAATTTTTTACACATTTTCCACAAAGACAGAACATTGTGTGTGGCTAATTCAAGAATAAATTATAAAAAATAAAAACGATGAATTTTCATGGAAATTCCTTCATCAAGACTTACTAAATTTTCCGTTTTTCGTTTCGTTTCGGTTTTTTATGTGGTTTTTCTGTCATTCTGATGGAAATTGATTTATTCTCAGATTTTATTTTTTTAATTGGGTGAAATTTACCAGTTGTTAACATTTTTTTTTAATATATTAATGTTATATATTTTTAATAAAAATATTACTGAGTGAAATTTATGAACTTATGACAGTGAATTATATTTATTTAATATTTTCTAAAAACAAAAACACACAAATAAACCGTAAAACCTCGAAAGAAAAATCGGAACAAAAGAAAATTTTTGTTTTTGAAATATAAATTAAATTTTATTTTAAATAAAAATAGCATATAATAGATACCGAATTATAACATAAGAAAAAAAATTTGTTTTAATTTGTTAACTAATTGTTAAGATGTATTTCTTTTGTTGTATCCTCAAAACCAAAATAAGAACACACAAACTTTGAGTTGTATGTTATTTGTTTTTCTTTAAAAATTTTCAATTGTTTTAAATTATTTTGATTTAAGATTTTGGAGATGGGTTTATTGTACGTAGAATTCCATCCAAAACAGGAACGCGATCACTGCAGAGATGCATATGTATATATTTTAAGTTTTTATATATTGCAATCAGTTTAGAGTCGTCAATTGACTTAAAATATAAATTTCTAATTATAAAACTGATAAACGTATGGCTTACAATCTTCAATGACACTGAGTAAGGTTTTATCAAACCTTGCTACCGAACCTTACTTTTTATGTTGCAAAACATTGTAAAACATTTTTAAAAACATTTATCTCTTAAATCAAAATTCTAATCTGATATTAAAATCTTATTTGGTAAAAAATTATTATGAGAAGAAATTAAATTAGAAGAATTTCGTAATAAATCTTAAGAAAATCTCAAATTATTCTCAAGTTTTTTGTTTTATTATTTTTTGTCGATGACGAAAGAAAAATATGAAATTCATAAATAATTTTTACAACAAATTCGTTATACAATTTTTATTTTGTTTTGTTTATAAAATACAAATAATATAAGCCAAACTGTTCTTATGACAACAAAAAAAGTTCGATAAGATTACAATGAAAAGATAAAGAAAAACTTTACTTTTGGTTTCTTGTGTCGTTTTTTCTTGTTGTCATAATTTTATGTTATTTTATGATGAGAGTTGGCAATTTCTTATTATTTTCTTATTTATTTTTAAGTAGCAAAAAACATTCTGTTAAAAATAACTCAAACATATATATAAAAAAAACTATAAGATATTGTTGCGAAATCTGGAAATAAGGTAAGAAATATGTTAAAATAATAACTGCATTTAGTGCAATATATTCTGTAAAATTAATGATTTTGTATTGTAAATATTGCAAAATTTGTAGTTTATGAATTGTGGCATCGTGAATCAATTAATACGGGCTGATAATATAAAATTTTCTTATCCTGATTTCCTCAATTCACCATAATTCCGCTTTACCTAATATTGTTCTCATCTAGTGCATATTTATAATGTTATGTAATTGTTTTAAATTCTTATCTTACATATTAAAAAAAACTCAATTTCCTTAAAATATAAGTATTAAAGAAAATTTTACAAGATGTAAAACAAATTACGTTACATAAAAAATAATCTAAAACTTTTCCATCTGAATAAATTTTATATACATACTCGTACATTTCCACTTAATGCCGATATATATTTACACAGAAAATACATAACCCTATAAGACATTGCGATGCTTATTTATTTCGGTTGAGTAATATTATGATTCAGACATCATAAATAAACGTTCCGTAACTTTCATTGGTTAAATATTATTTATGAAAATCATTACAATTTTTTGTTTCATTAATTCAAATTAATTGTACAAAACTTAACATTCATCAAACCAATATGTATATAATCGAATGTATATGTTTATAAAAATATGTAATAATAAAAATATATGAAAACTATTAGTTTTTCCTAATATTTATTTTAATTTCGAACTTACTAAATCATAAAAACATTAAATGTGTCAGGGCGCTTTGATTGGTAGTTTCAGTTTGTTTATACGTTTAACTTAATGACTTTTGGTAAAAACCATAACATGCAATTAATAAATATAAATTTTTTTTTTGTTATATTTGTTTTAATACAAACCACAAGTGACTTTATTACAGCCAGTTAGTTTTTGAATATTTTTTTTTATTTTTATTACTTTTATTTTATACCGAGTTGTTAATTAGTTTGTGTATCTCGTCAACTAATGGCCATATAAATTTGAGATGTTTGATGGCTATCATCAATGTTGTTTAATGGATATTTTGTTATACGGTACACGAAATTATGTTGATTAGTTAGTTAATAAAATTATAACTGGCGGCTGAAAATGATGTTCGCTTTTATGTTTTCGCCAACCATTTGTCATTTAATACTAAATACAATTAATTAATAAAATTATATTTTAATATATTTGAAATTTTTTTGTTAATCTGGGCGACGGCCAGACACCAACTTCACATCGAGATGAGATTAATAGATTTGATCAACTCGAAGAGGGTGGAAATGATTAATTAAAAATTTTAAGTTGATGTTGAACATATTTTTTATTGTAGTAAAAATAATTTTACAGTTGGTTGGTTTGATTATTTTTGTAAATTGATTTCGGGCCCGAATTTTTGGGCCTCATTCATCGAAATTGAGAAAACACTTATCTAACAAAGAAAACATAAGTCTATTAGATATACTCGTATTTTATGCATCACCAAAGTCGTATTTAACTGTACAAGCCATGATCTGAAATGTTTCCGATGTGTTAAGTGTGTTTATGCCAGTTTCTATCAATGTTTACGTATCACAGCAAAATGTCTCCAAAATAACGTTATACAAAACATATTAAATTATATTTAAATGCCACAAATGGGCCCCAAGAAAATGCCCAGTTTTTGTCAAGCAATTATCTGCTTGATAAAACGAATAGTTAATTAGATTTAATCATTATTATGTAATATTAAATACGTATCTGATTAAGGTAAGTCTAATTGGATTTTGATCATGTCATTTTGTTTATTTACATGAAACTTTATAAATGTGTTGTTTGGAATGAGTGTATTTAAGTTTTATAGTTATTACAAAAACTTTTTTAAATCTTTCATACCAAAGTGTAAGCAGCTATAACTTTAATCTATAGAAAACTAAAGTTAATCAAACTTACCTTGTATTGATGTACCGATTTGCCACCTATAATCGTATACCTAAGGTTTTATTGTTCGTGGGAGCCACTTTTTTGTTCTGTTCGAACCTTAATTTGTGCCGAGCCCACAGAACTCAACCTGTTTGGTGCGAAACATGGTTCTTTGATCCAGAAGCTAAACAGCCGAATATCGAACATCGTACTATTTACACTTATTGCCGTAGACTCTTGGCGAGAAAAACTGAATAATATTTAGAAATAAAACATTGTTGTTACGTAGTAAAATAAAGTATAGTAATCATGAAAAATTTTGATCTTCGGATTGTTGCAGCTTTACCATTCACTATATCGCCGAAGTCCAAAAGTGTATGTGTGCGGTTCCTACACACTAAATGTCTGTTGGAGCTCTCCAGCCCCCAGCCAGATTGACTAATCGGTGTGAAATTTTTTGGCCGTAAAATTTATTTGCTTAATTACTAAAAGCTAGCAATTAATAAAAGAAGTTTAATTATGAAGTTTCATTCCGAATAGTCAATCCCCCGGGACTGAAGAGATGCCGAATTTTGGTAACCTAAACTTATTTGGTTTTAAATTTATTTAACAATCTTTTTGTTTTTAATCATGTTTAATGTTATATACTTTTTAAAATATTTGCAAAAAACGCGAGAGCTCCTATGGAAGTTGCAACTTCCGGTTGGCCAATTTCAACCAAATATCACTGGGATTCCCAATTTATGGAAAAAACTTAAGTATGAAGTTTCACCACGATCTGTCAATCCGTCTGGATTACACAGACACACAGGGATTTTTCGGAATATCCATTTGTTTTACTTTGGCGTTATAGCTGTCAGTTCCGGCGAATCGCAAATTTGGTTGCCAAACATCACTGGGACTCTTAAATTTATATGGATAAAGGTGAAGTATGAAGTTTTACGCCAATCAGCAATCCGTCTGAGCTGTAAAGAAGGTACAGCACGGCAAAACACACACACACACACACAAAGATTTTTAAAAATTACTTATTTTTATTTCGGTGATATAGCAAATGGTAAATTTGCAAAAATCTCGAGGTTAAATTTTTTCATGACCACTACTGTTTTTTATTACTTTCTTTTGCATAAATTGGGAGGTCTTAGTGATATTTGGTCGAAATAAGCCCACCGGAAGTGGCAACTTCCATAAGAGCTTAATTTTGGCCTCTGAACAGCCCAGACGGATTGATTGATCGGGATGAAACTTCAATTCTTAAGCTTTTTACATAAACTGGGAGGCCCCAGTGATATTTGTTCGAAATCGGTTCACAGGAAGTGGTATAGCTTCCATTTTCTTTAAAACGATTGTAAATTTAAAACGAATACAAAAATATTGTTAGTTCGGTGTCAAACAAAATTTGTTCAGATCATTTGTTTAAATTTAACCGGAAATGACGAGATTTGATTTAAAAAAAACTTTATTTCACCAAAATTCGGCATCAGGCGTATTGACTATTCGGAATCATATTTCATACTTAAATGTTTTCCTTTAATTCGGAGATCCTTGTGAAATTTGGTGAAACTCTGTTTACCGGGAGTGGCAGCTTTTAAGTAGAAATAATGATTTTTCATTGTACAAGGCAGTTTTACCAAAAGTCCGTAAATCGAATTTTTCGCTTTAGAGATCAAGTGTTATGTATTCGATATATTCGATATCCTTGTATAGGGTGGGCCAAATAATTTTTTTCTTTTTTTTTTTTAATCTTTGCAATCTTTTTCTGGGGCCGGAGCACTCCCAGCTCTTTCGCAGTTCGCTTATTTACGTCCTTACCTTACGCAGTTTCCTGCCAAATCGAGGACGTACGAATATAGGTCCGATTTTGTCACCATCTGCACCAATTGCATAGCTCCATGCCAGCCTATACTGGCATGGAAGATGGGTCGGCCCATGAGTTCTGCACTCCAACAGGGGGTCATAGTTGTGTTCCATTTCATCCCAGATCGTAATCTGCTAATTTTTTTTTTTAAATGCAATAAAACAAAAATGTCTCAATATTTTTTCAAATTTATTTTTTCATTGTAAAGAACAATCCTTCCGATTAATTATGAAATACTATTTCATTCATATGACCGCCTCGGCCTTGACGTACCCCATACGGTCGCTTCAATTTTTGAGCACATTTTCGATGGTATGCGACATTATGTCTTCAATGGCAATGTGAATTTGGTTCTTGAGAGCGTCAATCATTTCTGGTTTATCGGCGTAACACTTATCTTTGACGGCACCCCAAAGATAATAGCCCAACGGCGTCAAATCACAGCTCCGAGGCGGCCTTCGAAGACAGTGCGCAAAAGATCAATTGAAACGTGTACCGTGTGACACGGAGCGCCGTCTTATTGAAACCAAATGTTGCCTATGTCCTCCTCTTCAAGTGCCGGGAACAAAAAATCGTTTATCATGACGCGGTGGCGCTCACCATTGACAGTAACGGCGGCTCCTTCCTCATTTTCACAGAAAAATGGCCCAATCAATGATGCCACCGGACCCAAATCCGCACCAAATAGTCACTCGTTGAGGATGCATCGGCTTCTCTACGATCACGTGCAGGTTCTCCGTGCCCCAAATGCGACAATTTTGCTTGTTTACATAGTCGCCAAGATGGAAATGCGCCTCATCTGAAAAGATGATTTTTTGCCAAAATCGGCATCTTCTTCAAGTCCATCGCAAACCCACTCAGCGAACCGAAAACGCAATAGTTGGTCTCTTTGCTTCAATTCCTGAACTTTATGCAGAATTCGTCGCAATGTTGTGCGTGAAATGTTCAATTATTGAGCACGATGGCGAGTTGACGTTCCCGGTGACTCACGCACATTCTCGGCTACAGCATCACCATTTTCGGGTGTACGCTTGGTTGGCTGCTTGGTTCGTGTTGGTTTATAAATTAGCAAGCATGTTTCTTTAACTTTATTCACAAAATAACGCACATATGGAGCTCCGGCGCTTCGTTTCTTCCGACGCACGCAATTTTCGCACACATTCTACAACATTATCATGATTTTCGAAGTAATGTTTCAATATTTCCCAGCGTTGTTCAAGCGAATACACAACCATTTTCGTTCAGCGGAAGGATAAAACTAACTTTCTGTCAAATCAGAAGTGACCATACGATACTCAAAATAACCGCTAGTTCAAAAAAGTTAGATGGCCCACCCTGTATACGATTTGGTGGTAAAAAGTTGGGTATTGGCTAAAACATGCACTTCCTCATTTTTATTTCGACATATCTTCCTCAGGAGCATCACTAATCACTATAATGATTACTAGTCTAATGCTTACTTCATATTTATAAATTTTTATTTGAATATACGAGTAGCCATTTTCCAAAAAATAAAATAAAACTAAACAATTCGATAATAATAAAATAAAAAATACAATTAGAGAAATTAAACAGTAGAAGAATTAAAAATATTTGACAAAATATTCACTCTTATTCTCTCAGTTGGTGACATTGTCACATTATGAACCCGCCAAAGTGAGTATTCTCAATACAAGGTAAATCCTGTGTAATTGGATTTATAACAAACCTCCAAAATTGTTTCATCAAACCTCAAGAATCTAAACAATAACTTACACCATCTCCTTATTATTTGCATTACAGCGTGGCCCATATATTATTTGAAATCTTTAGATCGTATTCCTCGTCATATTCATCTTGTTATGATCATCTAATGACGGTATCACCACTCAACTTAATCGTCCATTGTCGTCATTACACTCCGTTTATTATTTCAGACCGATGGGTGACATCGGCGACGAAGAATACATTCCAATATTGCGAAGTTAACAAATTTTCATTGATTATGAAACGTACATGTTATACAACCAACATTATAATCCACCCACCACATGAGTGCTATCACCTCCGGCACTATGTCTTCACACAGTTTCTATAGCGATCGATCTTTATTTATTGGAAAAAGCTATCAAAATTTATTACGATTTATGATTTTTTTTTGTAGTGAACAGAGAAGTTTTAATTAATTAATTTAGACAAAAATTCCAAAAAATAAAAATTTAAATTTAATTTTAATAATTTCATTAATTTAAAAACAATTTGGGAGGTAGACGGATTTTTTTAGGAATAAATTAAAATTTATTTTGAAATAAATTAAACTAAAAATTCTTTGGGTGATTTTACATAATGTCTAACACTTTGTATGGAAATTTAGTTGTTAGTAATAACACTTTGATAGTGGTGTAGTTTCAGATTAAATACAACCAAAAAATAAATTTCGATTTTAGAATTTAGAACTGGTTTGGTGATCGATTTGTTTTAAATAACAGATTTGGTGAAATTTAAAAATTATGTAACCATCAGTCCTCATTAAAATAAATAACTCTTGTGTGTTGTAAGGTTTTACCACACATGAAAATTATGTAGTCGGCGATGGGACCCACAAATATGGATGTGATAGAACTATGAACATTACATTTATGTCTTTCTTTATTGATAGTAATAACAATAAAATATTCAAAATGATTGTGTGTGTTTTGTATATTGCATATTATATTATTGGGGGTTTCTGGGAAAACAACTTATTTCCATATGAAAATATAATTTTATATGTACAAGTATGTTACGGTCAATAATTTGTTTTCATTCTATGAAAAATATTTTAACGTCGACCAAAAAATATGTTATGCCCATAATATCACTATGTGTGAGGTAGTTCATTCACAATGAAGAAAACGAGTATTAATCTACGAGTATTCCTCGCACATACTCATCGTAAATCTCAACGGGAAAATAATATTTTTGTTATCTTCGTTGTCAATCTTGCATGTTTAATATTTACAAATTAAAAATATTTTCTTGTTTTTTCCATACATATAGAATATTATCGAGAATCTGAATTATTAAATCCTTTTTCGGATTTTAATGGTGATTTCCCATGCAATACTCGGGGTTTGTATAAATACATTTACATATATACTCCCGAGACAAATTACTTCTTTCGCATACCAATAAATAAGATTTACTCGTATATAAAAATACAAGAAGCCAATCATTTTTATGTTTCGGAATTGAACGGGGCACAAAATACTTGTACAAAGATTACTTATGGGGATGATAAAATTTTATTATCTACTTTATTTGTTTTCTTAAATATGAAATTTCATATCACTACCTAGTCATCAGCCGCAACATAATACCGATAATATTATAAACACTGAGCATCTTGTTCGACCAACCCAGCATTAATCGGCGTGTTGCTGTTGTTCTTATTTTGATGAGATTTTATCATGAAATCGTTTAATCCATATACAAGATAATAATAATCCATTTCAATCCAATCAAATTTAATTAATTAATTTTTTGTTACAACATTTTTCCCATCTACTCGTATATAATTTTTCTCGTTTACATTCATAAAATTTAAAACATCAAAACTTAATATGTTTACGTGTAATCATAAAACTATTAAGTAATCATAATAATCAACCATTTGCTACGTTTGTGTTATGCGATTTTATACTTCATTCTTATGGTGTTGTCTTCATTATTATCCTTATAATTTTTATTGTGTCACGTAGGTCATCGATGTTGTAGTCATCTAACGAAAAATTCAATTTACGTTTTACTTGTGGTTTATTTTGGTGTATTTCGCATAATCGCGAGCAAGTTAATCTCGCTCACTTTCTATTTTTAAAATGTCTAGTGCTGGCTTAAATAAAACCAAGAATATTATTATTTTGATTTGTATCTATGGTAATAATCTTAAATATATCGCAAGCCTTCGAAAATATCCTCCCAACAAAATACAAACACCAAATGAATACAAATCAAAAAGCTTTTTCGTTTTAGCAGTAAATCGTTATAATGACGAAAGCCTTATGTTATCTAAAAATAAAAAACCGAAAACTATACAAAGAAAAAAATCAAACAAATCTTGTTTTATATTTTCTTATTTAAAATTTTTAAGATAAAAAAAATAAATAAATAAACTTGAGAGATCGAAAAGATAAAATTTGGACATTATTTGTTATTAATGAATCGATAAATTTAAAAAGCACTAATTTAATTGAATGTGTTATAAATTTTAGAAAGATCGTAACTTTTCTTTGTTTTAAGTCATTTTTTTGTATTCTTTATTTTTTCGGATTGTGGTGTTTGTATGTGTGTTCTCGATATCGTTTTGATCGTCGTCTATTTTTGATGATCATCTTTTTGTGTTGATTTATATTAATGATTTCATCAATTATGATCGGTGTGACAATAGGGATTGGATGTTTTTGGGTTAAACTCGCCGATCAAAACGTGATCATTAAATGTATGTATATAGTACACTTTGATTGATTGATCATTGTGTTTTCTATATTAGACTTTTCACTTAAGAAAATTTTTGTGATTTTAGTTGACTGGAGTGTTGTTGTCTCTTTAAGATCAAAGACGGTGATTATAGCGGAAATCCGATATTAATTTTTGGAGTCCTTTTTATTTTTGGTGTTGTTGTTTTTTTTTTTTGTATAATATAAATATATCCATTCATGCTTTGATCAGGTCGGGAATCATTTAGTCTTGTTAAAAGGAAATGTAGAAAGGGCGTAATGTTGTACTGTCTAGGCGGATATTGTTTCATCATTATTGTTGTAAAAGGCGCGAGTTTTATGTATTTTGATTTCGAATTTTTGTCTGTATGACTCGTGTCGGTGATAATACAATAAATGTGATAATTATGTTTGCTTATTTATTCAAAAGCTATAGTGTACACACTATGTCGAAAATTTTCGATTGTATAGAATCAAAATGCTAACCCCATGTGATCTTTAGCAAGATCAGCACAACTGAAAACGCCCACTGACAATTTCCGCTTGTAAATTAAATGATTTAGCATGTTTTGCAAAAATACCAACTGACGTAATTCAGAAAATTATTTCTCTTTTATCGCTCGGTGGCAGCTATATTTTTGCCGATTAGAGTAGCAGTAGCAAACAATATCGACAGTTTATTAGTTTCAGAGGTGTGTTAGACTATGAGTAAGTTACCAAGTTTTGCATCAAAATATGTCACAAATTACATTTACATCGAATTGACGCAAATCATGATTAATTGTGGAGCCGGTGTACATTGAAACTGTATAAATGAATGATTCAAATTTGCTTTAAAATAATTTAAAGGAACGATATTATTTAATTGTGAAATACTTGAAATAAGAAATGTAAAAACATTTTGTCGAAGTAATTTTATTTGCTTCCCCGTTGATTTATGAGATTTTAAAATCTCCAAATCAAAATCAGCTGTTTCGTCAGACTTTGGTGATCAAACTACGCAGGTTTTATCAATATTTTCCTTTCGATACACATATTGCATTAGTTTTAGATGCACCTGCATCGCAAATAGTTTCGATGCATACTTTGGATATAAATCTGATAAACGATTCCTACGTATAAATTATGATGCAGGGGTTACATCGAGAAACACTGCTCCTTATTGTGTGTATTACACCTACCTTTTCAGGATAATAGCGCATCACACGATTTTTTCGCAATCAGTAATCACCACTTTGGTTTATTGGTTCAAACATCATACGAATTACTTTACGCTCAAATACAGCAAGTTTTCGCATATCTCTTACTGTTAGCATCCATGACTCTCAACCGAAGGTGACTGGTTTAATAATGCCTTGTAACGGGTTATCCAATTCGAGGTTGATAAAGTAGAAATCTGTATACCGACATCTGTCAAAGATAAACGTCAAGTACGCTGTCATTTATTTAGTTGACATTCTGCCATTTAAGAATATGGAGCATTTAACAATCGACCAACGCGTTAAAATTATTAAATCTTATTATAAAAATAGTGATTCTGCCGTATCCACATTTCGCGCTTTACGAGCAGATTATGGTCGTCATAATCGTCCTACAAAGCAAACCATATTGAATACAGTGAATAAATTTGAACAAACTGGATCTGTTACTGATATTGTAAGGTCTGTGCATCATCGAAACATTCGCAATGCTGAAAATATCGCTTCTGTAGCTGAAAGTGTGGAAGAAGATCCAAATTTGTCAATTCCTCGTCGAGCTCAACATTTAGGCCTATCTTATGGCTCATTATGGCGCATTTTGCATCTGGATTTGCATCTTCATCCGTATAAAGTCCATTTGACACAAGAGCTAAAGCCTGCTGACCATGGACAACGAAGAACACACGCAAATTGGGTGTTGGAAAAACAGGCCGTCGATGCTGATTTTTCGAACAAAATTTTCTTCAGTGATGAAGCTCATTTTTCGCTTGGTGGATACGTTAATAAGCAAAACTGTAGAATTTGGGGCTCAGAAAATCCACAATTGATTGTAGAGAAGCCATTACACCCGGAAAAAGTCACTGTTTGGTGCGCATTGTGGTCTGGTGGTGTGATTGAGCCGTATTTTTTTGAGAACAACCATGGACGAACCGTTACCGTCAATTCTGAGCGCTATGGCCGCATGTTAACCGATTATTTTTTTACGAAAATCGAAGATTATGATCTTGACGATATGTGGTTCCAGCAGGATGGAGCAACCAGTCACGTAACACGAGCAAATCGAGATCTTTTGCAAGAGAAATTTCCTGGACGTTTGATTTCGCGATTGGCTGATGTCAATTGGCCTCTAAGATCCTGTGATTTAACGCCTTTGGATTTCTTTTTGTGGGGCTACGCGAAAGATCGTGTTTACGCAAACAATCCTCAAACTCTTGACGAATTGAAAACTAATATTCGTAAGGTAATGGCCGAGATACCGCCCGAAATGTGCCGAAAAGTCATTGAAAATTACCGCAAAAGAATCAAGGCCTGTAAGAAGTCCCGTGGAGGACATTTGAATGATATCTTGTTTAACTAAAAATGGCAAGAATCAATCTGTAAAATGAAATAAAAATTACAATACATTCCGAATATTTTGTGTGTTTTTTTTAAGTTTACTTTATCAAGCTTGAATTGGATAACCTTGTAGATATAAGTTTAATTTGGCGTGAAATGTTGCGAGAACATGGAAAACATAATTTAAAAGAAAAAGTTAAAGAAACGTTGCGAGAATACAAAAACTAAATTTTGCCTGTCCTGAATGCAAAAATTATTCGGAAATAAATTTTCCGCGTTTTTGCCTTATTGCGATAAATACAGTTCATTTTCGTTTCGATTATTGCAAGGCCAATTTGATGAGCTGTTCATTTTGACATCATGAGAACCTCGAGAAACATATAAAATTATTATTTTCAGCAGAGCTTGAACACACGGATCTACGACCTATTGTTTAACCTGCTCTTCTTTACGCTGTTAGTGAGTTCAATAAACTAAATCAACCCGCTGTTTTAAACCATTTTTTAATAAAGCAAATACCGTCGATTATTTTGGGTGTTATTTTATTTATTTTTAAAATTTGAACCCCAAATGAGTGCCTGTGGCTGTGAAGAATGTAGAATTAGAGAGATCGTGAAATTAACCAATCAACTTAGGATATATTCATTCCAATCGTCTGGATTTTATTGATAAATACGAACTAATATCTTATTAAGTCTGTACTAATTGTGATTTATATATTTTCAATTGAAAGGGGCCTTTGGTTAGAATTCTGCTCATCAAGGTTTTATTTTTTCAGTTGCACCCGTGAAGCGAAACTAGAATTAAGATAATTTATGTAGTGTCCAATTGAATTCCTTCAGACTACCGGCTTCTAAACAATTTTCGTCCTCGAGTTATGGTGTATTTTATAATCGGGATTTCTAACTTAGCAATTTCGTAACTTGTAAATCGTATGCACTGGAAGAGCTCAGCAAATAAAACAGACGCTGTCAACCGAATTTTTTCAACAATAATCCATAGTGCGATTTACGTTTATTTTTCATAAGCGTCATTCATCGGACGCCTTTTTGTCACTTTCGTTAACAGAGTAAGGAGAGCACTTGTTCTGTTATTCCAGAGACCCAAGTACGATTCTCGGTAGTGCCAGTGAAAAAATTTTCGACTGAGTGTTTTTAATGTGTCATGTGTTTAATGTAGCGATTCTAGTATAATACAATAATACATCAAACCATAGTTTTCGTCTTTTCTTCTTAAATATTTAATACTGAAATTGAATTTTATTTCATAATTTATTTCCAAAAAAAATTGAGTACTTTTTGACCAATTGTATTTTGACGGTTCTCGATATATTGCTTATAGGTTATGTTAATTAAAAACGTGAGATCTGTGTATACATTTGTGGTAAAAGAAAGTCGGGTGAAAACATTAGGATTGTCCACAGTTAAGCAATTCCCATAAGGCTTCTCGCACTTAGACATTAAACGATGCTTTGCAATTAAATTTTACTTGATTATGACCAACCGAAAAATGAAATTCAATCAACTTTCGATACAGTTCTATGGCAGAGACATGCTATTTTTTTATCTAAATGGAATATTCCAATTGGAACAAGAAGGTAATTTTGCAAAATGCAATTCCCAAATAAGCGACGAGCCATATTTTATTGAATTAATGCAATTCTGATTTCGTGTTTTCGCAATAAAATATTACCCATTAGTGACCAAACGACAACATGTGAAAACCAATCCTCAGTTAACAGTTGTCTAATGAAATTTAATGGAAGCGGTACGCTTTTTTTGAGTGAGGTGCTACCTGGGATTTTGTTTTAAATTGTCATTACTTATTTACCGTTGAACGTATAAAGTGACCAAATGACGAAAACTGTAACTAGTCCTGACCAAACGATCCAATCATAATTTCCTTTAAAAATCATTTAGTTTGGTTCTGGGCGGACAATATATTCTATATTCATTCGTCTTAAGATTCGTTGGTAATTTGGATTCTGGATTATTGCAAATAAGTAACTTCAAAAGCAATCTATGGACGCAATTCGATCTAATGTTTTCTTAGGCTGATAGTAACAGCGTCATTAGAAAAACTAATCAAATCCTTACTGCCTTATAGCACGTTACAGTTTATATTGATTCTGAGAATCCGCCTCGTTTCAATTTTCTCAAAGCGAATTTCGGAAAACTCAATAAAACACTATACCATTGATTTTAATGAATTCTAAATAGCAGTGATAACCTTGAAATTCAAACTGGTTGTTTTTTACTTTAACAATTTTTTAAAGTGTCCAGCAATTCGCACCTTTTATTTGCCAAAAAAATACCAACAAGGTACAATAGAGAATTGCGAACACCGTGCAATCTGAGAAATAAACTATGAACTATGAATATCATTCTGCCTTAAGACTATACTCGTATTTTCCATAAGTTGTCGAAATGTGGGTGTCTTTTAAATCTAAGGCCACACAAATAGAGGCATCGATCTAGTTTTCTTGTTTTATTGCAAAGACAAATAAAGTTGCAAGCAATTAATACATGGGTTTTTTTAAATACATGATAGTTCATTAGAAATTGTATTTCAGAATTAGTGAATTTGTTACGAAATTATTTGCTGACTTGATTTGTCAATTCCGTTTTTTCCAGTGCTCTTAATTTGGTCGGTGCAGGTTAAAAGCACTGTTTTTTCCATCAAACTGTAAGAGTTGTATAAGTATTAGAGA
Source organism: Nephrotoma guestfalica (assembly GCA_963691935.1). Taxonomy (NCBI): domain Eukaryota; kingdom Metazoa; phylum Arthropoda; class Insecta; order Diptera; family Tipulidae; genus Nephrotoma; species Nephrotoma guestfalica. The sequence continues at coordinate 265,327,418 of OY829915.1, read as the reverse complement.
TATTCAAGAAGTTGTTTGTTCAGATCTATAACAAAACTGCAATCGGTCGCCTTATGCTGCGAACATGACATCGGAAAAAAGCATCACACTCGCTCTCGTACTCAAATTTCGTGAAATGCTTTTTTCCCCGCATATTAGTTCCGCACTCGAGTTGAAATATGTTTAACTTTATTGTTCTTTTAATACAGTATTTTCGATACTGTGGAATTTTTGCCGCACTCGCTCTCGATGTCATGTACGCAGTCTTAAGAAACTATGTTTCCTAAGATTGTTTGGTAGCATCGTTTATGATGCTATACATTCATTCCAAACCATTGTTTTCTAATATACAACAATTTATTTGAGGAGGACGTTCCACTATACCATCAATCTAACTGGATTTAGTTAATAAACTTTGAATACCGTTGAATCAGGAATAAAATAGATCATCTCAGTTAGTATTACAGATTTCAGAAGTGAACTCAGAGCTCTTGGTTACCCGTCAACATTTTGGCCTGTTTGTTTTTGTCGAGGTTAGAGGATGCTTATAATTCGGCACAGCATCTGGATTTTGCACAAAAAATAATATTTTGATGTTGGCTAAAATCGTACCGAAATGACCTTTTTAACGAAAAGGGAAGCCACACAAATTAACAATACTTTAATTTTTTAACGGTTATAAAACCTTATCTAAAATAGAATTTCATCACAAATATATATTATGCGAGAGTATTGCACTTAAATATTGTCAAAACCTTAACTTACTTGTCCATTAGTTTATATTTATTCTGAAGAAATTATCATTAAATCTTTGGAATAACTTGTGCTACACTAATCCTCAAGTTTGTAGAAATTTTGTAAAATATGAGCGTGTGTCTTCTAATACTAAACGAAATGAGCCATTCATAACAGGTAATCGTATTAAAATAAAAAAATTAAGTTTTTTTGTTTAATCTGACGAGTGACGACTTAAAACTATTGTGGACCAATACCAAATCGGTTTATTTAAAGTTTATATAGAAATGACTCAATATTCTATTAGAAGGCATACGCTTACATGACAACAGTATAGCACAACTTCACTTCAGTTAGATTTTTCGTTAATTTGTGTTGTGATACATTTTTTGTTAAGTTCGCTTCGGTCAAAATCGTATATGTTGAATTCTGGCCGTGGTTTATATGCCGGTTCATACAGTGCGGCAACACGATGCATTTTCTTCGTCTCTTCCCTACTCACTAACCAAACGAAAAAACAAACAAAAATTAGGGTCAGAATTTTTTTTTGGTTTTGCGTGATTAGTATGGAATTGATATTTGACAAAAATTAACGCCTTAGCACACGTTGAGAATTTTACATTATACATACTTAAATACTACTAGATTTTATAAATTCTATTTTTTATTTTTCCTATCCGTTTCGCTCAAACATCAAATATAAAATGAAAATAATTTTAAACATAGATAAACAAATGACGCACTTCAGTTTTGCGTGGAGGGACAAATGCTACTTGAGTTTTTATTTGAAAAGGCAGTGTGTGAAACGACTAAAGGTCGATTTATATTATCCGTTCCGTTCAGTTCCTTATTCGCTATTCTTTCGTATTTTTTCGCCTTCAGACATCAGACAAAACGTTATTTTCAACAATATTTGCTTTTCGGTACTGTAGGAACAGATAGGAACGGATAATATAAATCGCCCTTAATAGGAGATATTTATAAAATAAAAAATTAGAATAATCAATAGTTGTTTGGCCACTTTAGATAATTTTAAATCAATTTTTTAAATATGTGTGTAATCTATGTGATTAATAAAAATGAATATTTTCGAATAAAAGTTTAGAAATTTTATTCTCATTCACTGACTTGACCGTTGACGAATTGTAACCATCAAGCTCATCCATCACCCTGATTACCGCCGCCGCGTTGATACTTGCCATGTTGGTATGCCGACTTGTCACGTGCCAATTTAAAATTAACCTCCAAAGGACCATCTTCTTTTTTCTTTAGGTGAAGTGAATCACCATTTATGCTTTGAAATAATTATAACGAGCCCAACTGGGTTGTCTCTTTGAATTATGCGACTCAAATTAAGTTCGTATTTTTTCTAATAAAATATTCACGTACACATTCACCATATATTATCTTTATTTACATATTAGTGTTTCTGCATAATTGCACACGTCTAAACAAAATTGTGAGACAATAAAATGATTAGATATTTTTTTATTTATTACAGAATATTTGCTTGTTCATGTTTTCTTCTTGTTGGCTGTGTGTTCACCAAATCGGACACAAAACAATTTCGATTATTGCTTTACAAGCAAATAGCGTGCAGATGATTGCTTGTTTTAGTCATATATACGAACGCAATAAAATTTGTCCTTTTTTATCTTAAACACAAAATTTAATCAAACAAGGATATTAGTTCGGAATTCATTTTTATTATTTTTTTTTTGATATATAAAACTATCGAAACATCATTTTACTGTTGTTTGATTGGGTTTTTCCTCATATACACAAAATTGAGATGAAAAATCAACATTCAATTCATTGTTGTTGTTTGTTAATTTTTTCCATTATTTTGGAAAGCTTTTAAAAGTTTCCATGGAAAATTTAAATATAAAATTGAAAATATCCTATTTTATTTTACTTTTTTATCGACACAAAATTGGATATAAAACAAAAAAAATAGTTTTATGTCCCGTCCAATAATTTTTTTCTGTTGAGTGCATTTACTTGTACTTTGGAACTGAAAAAACCTTTTCTTCACAATTTTTTGTGTTTAGTTTGTTTCTCAGCATGTTTTTATACTTTATATGTGTATGTATATAGTTTTAAGGGTGAAACAAGGCCGAAAGTACAATTTCCTTCAATTTTATTTTTCTTTACTTCACAAACTACTTTCTTGTTAAAAGTCAAACATAAAACAAAAACTAAAGTCAAAAACGATATTAAAGTGTTTTAATAGTGTACCTTTATAGGTTTTTTTTTATATTTTCGTAGAATTACATAAGTGGTTGGAAGGGCAATTCCGGTGCGGTGGAGTAAAGCAAAAAGATAAACCAACAAAATAAATTGATATCATTACAAATTATCGATAAACTCTTAATAAATTTAACATAAATTTAATCTCCATCACTGTACTTCCTATTATTACACAATATTAATAATAACATTATTAGATGCTTAAAGTCGTATCAATAAAAATTAAACAACAACCATAAAATTAGAATTAAATTTTAAAAACGATAAAATTTCCAATAAAAAATATAAAAGGTTGTTTTCTTAAGATTTCTATCGCGCTTTTCTTTCGTTGCCATCCTATTGAATTTTATGTAATCCGTAATAATCACAGTTAACCCTTTCATTCTTGTCATTAAAAACTACAACAATTAATTAAAAAAATAAGAATATAACCTTAGAAAATCTTTAAAATCAATTAATTTTACGTTAATCAAAAGGAAATTAACCGGCGGCATACTAAAACAGCTTCCCTCGCATCTCGAAATAAACATGATGAGATTATTGATTAATATACTTGAAGTTAGAAATTAAAATGACTTCAAAGTTGTGTTTATCTGTATAAAAGTTCCTATATACGTCACATTTCGTCGATCGTTTGTTTTCTGGCTCGGTCGAAACAACCAACAAAAATCACCTGCATTTAATTTCTACATTAAAGTGGTGTAATTTTTTTTTATTTTTAATTGAAATGTTTCGATTTGATTTCCATTTCAAAATGTCAATTTTGCCTAAAAGCATCTTTAGGGATTATGTAAATTATTTTACTTTGAAATTAAAATTGTCGACAGATGATACACATCCATATTACATATTGTCACAATTTTTTTTGTCTGCAAACCACGCGACTAATCAAAAACATCATTTCAGATTAGAAGTGTTGAATTTGGTATGTTGTCGAAATGATTCTCGTGTACCGCTGTTATTTGTTTTCAGACTGAACATCAATTTAAAAGCCTCGACTATACTAATTCATTTTCAACGCTATGTGTTCGAGTGTTAAGACTAATTATCAGTCATACATGGAGGCAACACAATGAAATTAGGAAAATGTTTCTTCTGGCTGCTGTATATGATTAATTTATCCAACCCGTCAGATAGGCATTTCTACTCAAAATATAACATACAAATTTTTCATTGCAACAGCCATCTGTTCAAAACAATATTTTTCATCATATATGACCCAAAGTTCTTGGGCGCTAAAGTATGTCTATTAAAATTTTTATTATTGTGAAAATGATAAATTATTTTCATTTAAATTTTCATTTTCTTAAAAAAAATTATTTATCTTTGAATAATAGGAAATTTTAAGATAATGACAGATAGTAATTTTTTCATTTCTCTCTTCTCGTTTTTTTTCGGCCGGGAAATAGTAACAAAAAAAATATTAATAGATTCTCTGAGTTGATGATGAAAAATGAATAAAAATAGTTGGTAAAATTAAAATAAATAACAATTATTTTTCATTGTCAAACAACCGATGAAAAATTACGCGAGAGATGAGTTCTGTGTTTTATTTTATAATTTTCCATGGAAAAATCTGGGTATGTGTGGTTTTCGTTTAACATGACGAATAAAAATTCCTGATTGAAAAGTATAGGATTTCACAAAAATTTCTTAATAAATAATAATCAATTTAGCCTTATATGTATAATAACATCAATTTATTTTTGCTTGATCGATTACACCTTTTGACCTTAAACTAATCGTCTCTCGATCTGCAAGAAATACAAAGATAATTTGTTTGTATGTATACAAAATAAAAATAATTGTAATGTAAAAGAATATTGCATTATAATAACTTTGTTATAATTTTCTTCAAATTGCGCGCGGCTACCGCAATATTAATTATGGGAAATGGCGGATCGTTTTGATCTCTCGCCGTATAAACGTAATATGATATAAATATCTACACTTTGTGTATAATTTGTAGAGATTAAACGATTTCCAAACCAAATGTATTTATTCCACAAAATTTCACTCAGCATATTTTCATTTTTTTTATCTTTGGTATATTCGTACATATGTAGGACGAGTACGAGTACACACAAAGCGTTTTCCCATGAAATTCATATTTTCCTTCAATTAAATTTTATTATATGTACAAACATACGAGTATATGTGATTCCGTTTTGTTTTTATAAACAAATAAATTTATGAATTTCCCAATTTTCTCAAATATGCATGTATTGAAAATTATATTACTATTGTTATTTTTATTTTTTTGTGCAGTGAAAATGATAATAAATTAATTAATTTTTATAGTTTTTCAATAAAAAATTTTTAATTGGAAAATCGAAATAAAAATATAAATATGTATGTAGAAAAATTATTGGAAAATTATGTTTCATATAATACATATTTAGTTGTTGTTGATTGGTGATGATTTGATTGGTGGAAAGGGGATACTAATTTGGGGAGATGATGTTGTCAAAAATAATTATGATTAATTAGTTTGAATTAGAGATTTGGGAATTTTATTTTTTGGTTGGTTGGTATGGTAATCTAGCAAATAATTTGTATATGTGATTTAATTGATTGTGCACGCTATAAGCCAGTTAAAAAATCTAATTATAGACGCTATTTTAAATCCACTGTACTAAGGTACTTAGCTAAAAGTAGATCAAATGCCGAACTGAATATAAATGTAATGCAACATCTCGGTGCAACGTAGCAACAAAGATCGTTAGAATATCAGTATGTTACCTCTTTTTCACACTATACTGGTACAGTCAGCATTTATTTTCCTATGCAAGGCAAATAGATCACCATTATATCTGTATTATAATATATTTGCTAAATATCGTAACAAAGCAATTACATAGTCACAAATTACGATTATGTTAACATAACCAAATAAATTAATTATACTTATAAATCATCTTACAAAAAAAGCAACTCGATTTCACCTAAATATCGCGAACCAATTTGTCAATTTTTATTATTCCATTTTATTTTATAAATTTTACATCACACACAAATACATAAAATTTCATTCATTGCTCTCGCGAACGAATTAAACGATAAACTTTAAGATCCGGTCACGTTTATATGTATTTTATAAAGATACATGTATGGATTGTATATGTATATGTATGCAGTGTATGTATATGTACGTGGAAATTGGGAGTGTACGTAAAAAATACAAACTATCAGTCAATGTACTACCAACTACAAAAAAAATTCAATAAATGTTTATTTCTTCTTATAAATGTTGCATAGTGTTTGCCCGGGTCATGGGTTAAATGTGTTTCAATTAATTTTATTCATTCAATTTCGTTTATGTTTGTTATGGTACTGTTGTTGTAATAAAACAATTCACTGTAAATTCTGTCTATCAATAATCTAAATCTTTAAGAAACAGCAAAACAAATTTCGTATTTTCCTCTTTTTTAGTAAATCTTATATAAATCCATGGCTCTTATATAATCGTTTTTTATTTGAGTTGCTTAAATTTGCTGTAAGATTGGAAATAATAATAAAAAATTAAGAAATTATATTTCCCACGGGACAGGTGTGCCTGATTGGGGCATAGAGTTAACGATATTTTAGTTTATTTATTTTATCGCGTTATGTATGGCGTCAATTACAGTACTATATTATATATGTTCTGGTTGTTCGGCAGTCCGTCGGCTTAAATTAATGAGCTTCGTGATATTTCCTGACAAGGATTAACGAAACCCGTTCCAAGTCGAAATTTATTTGATAATTAGACAACTCTTAAATTAAAGGTCTGCTTTAACCATCAACATAAAAATCATGAGAGTCGTTCCTCTTTGACATATTAAACTCGCATGTAACAATTATTTACGACATGTTCATATCGACTACTCCATTTTGGTATCCCGTCGATGTCTTTGGTCTTTGCTCTCTTAGTCGATTCCCTCAAATGTATTTATGTATGACATAATCTTAAGCCGTAGATGTCGACTTATATGGAATTATTTTGGTGAGAATTTACTTTAGAAAGTTTTTTCTTTCGTAAATGCTTTTCTTCACAACATATTTGCAAAAACGAAAGAAAAGTTCCTATAAAAAACTTTTATTTTTTTCAAAAAACATCTTTTTCGCGTAACTACATATTATAAAATCAACAACAACATCTTTTCTTCTTAATTTAATTATCAATATTTTTAACTGCCTACGTTTTCTTAAATGGTATACTTTACAAAATATTTGCATAAAACGTTAAGGCTTATAGGAGCTTTTTATCAAAATTCGTCATGTCACTTTAGTTTATTATTTTCTACCATCGACGGAAGTCCGATACTCCGATTTTCACCAAATTCCCCTGGGGTTTGCCAATTTATCGAAAAACCTTAATTTTATCCCGATCAGTTAACCTGATTCGGCTGTATACTGGAAGGTATACTGGTGGAAAAACCTAACGTCCCACTTCTCCTGGACCAGTTGATGGAGCAAGACGTTTTTGGTCATGGCTCATACAGGCCAGTGTTTATGTGTTACAGTACGGAAAGAAGAAAAGGCTACACAAAAAAAGTTTTTGCTCGACGTCATAAGCCAATTTTTCAGAAGTCTTACTTAAACTATATGAGCAAAATTTATAATTTATTAAATTTGTTCTGCAATATTTTTATGAAATGTTTTAATTATTTTTATGTATTTCTTAAAATTTGCCTAAAATATTAACTGGATGTGATACAAAATATTATTAATGAATTAAGAATTGTGATAGAGTAGCTTTTTAATATCATAAAATAAATAAGCGAAAAAAATATCAAAGAATTTCTATTTTCATATTAATTTTATGAAAACATTTTATTTTTCTTTGCAAAAGTAACCAATGAAACTAAATAATTCTAATATGGTTTTCCTATTTTCTTTAAAAACGAGCAAATCTACTGTCACTGTGATGAAGTGGTTTTGAAAACGCGTTCGATTTCCAGAAGTTATTCTATAGTGATGTTTGTGATCTTTGCCTGGGTTACTAGCACCAAGGTGGAGGTTAAAGTGTACATAAATATTTGAAATTTAAAAGTGTTTGATAAATTAACGTTACTGAAAACAACGTTAATAATAAATAAAAATAAGCGCCTCTTTGCTGAAACCTCACGAAATAATCAGATCTATACGGTCGGACCTGTCGCTCAAAAAATTATCCACAAAACGACTCAGGAATATATGCTAAACATCGTCATATACCATTTTCCGGTTTTGCGGCGTTCGTGTAAAAGGAAGATATTCTTAGAATAGTTTTCTTCTTATATATAAACCAATTTCTGATTTTCCTACCAGTTTTGAGTTTTCATTGTGACCACGTGATCTTTAAACAAGTTTCTTTTCGAATTAAAACTAATTTATGGATGAAGAAAATGTGATTGATTTTGCCGCATTTTTCATATTAACAATCGCTGGTAGAAGATCTTTCAAATGATATGCCACTTGTTCAGTTTAGAGGTAAAAATAAATTTGTCTGCCTGCAGCGCCATATTGGTAGTTTTGAGTATTGAAGTGTTCATAATAAATGTTTGGCATTCTTCCAGAACTTTTTTCTAAGACCTTTCCAGTGATGTGTCGCATGTGAAAAAAATGTAGCAGTAGTTTTGGGTTCTAAAGTACTTCAACTAACTTTGTGGCCTAAACCTGTACAGCGATGTTATATCTTATAATAAACAGCGCTAAACTGGTTATGAACTAAAATGATGTGGTCTATGACCTTTCTTACGATATACTACATAACTATATAGGAATAATAAAGACTCGCGATATCATAATTTTAATGTTGGGTTATGTTTTTGGTTATTAAATCGATCCCATTTGGCAGACCCTATCGAGTAATCACTAACTAAAGAACATTTAATTTGCCAGATTTAATTTGGTCGTGATATAACTATGTTTTAGTCATAGCTTTGATTTGCCTCGAACCCCTGTTAAAGCAGAATTCGGTTACGTTTTAATAGCTCTTGTTGCACGACAGATTATGCGCCGAATTTTATTTAGTTCTGACAATACCATATCAATTCTTGTTCATATATAACACCCAAATATTTAATTTCCCGCTCCATTTGCATTTCATAGAATAGAATAATGTTTAATTTGTTAGAAGACATAGGATGGTATTATTACGAAAATTATAAAGACGGTTACTCAATTTCAATATCCTGGTTTCAAAAGCTCACGACGAAGGCGTGTTGTGGATTTATTCGAAACGGGATGAATGCGCAACAATTCGGTGATTCAGAACTAAAAGACCTGAATACGAAAGTTCTTCGTAAAGTGGAATTTGAACACTGGGAGTTTAGCTACTATTTCGCAAACATTTGACGGGCGTGTCCGATTTCTGCCATAAATAATTTTGTTCTGATAATGTTGATACTAGCAAAAGAATTTCTGTTCCACATTACCAATAAGTTCATTTGCTTGTCTATTACTGAAATAATTTTGATATTATTAAATAATTGCACAAATTGTAATTGTTCGGAAAAAAATTACACAACTGGGAGCATATTCTTGAAATTCAATCGAATTCTTTCTGTCAAAATACGTCATCCCAATCGAAAATTTAAATTATTGCATTCTTGGAAAATTTTCGATTAAAAAAATTTTCTACTGGTATAAAATCGGTGAGTTTCATTTTCGCATACGTTTATCCGTCAAGTCACATTTTGTATTGTAGAAGAAAACGAAAAACAAATTGGCATTTTTTCTTAAATAAATATTAAAAGACAAAATAGAAAAACCAAAACAAAGATTAGGACATATCTAAACAACAAAAGAAGGCCCTAATGGACTTTATAGAGGCAAATCAGGCGGCAAAAAACATCAAATTTCATAATCCATAATCACCACACGACATGAAGTTTTTTAATCGAAAAAAATCGTAGACGATTTTATTTGATGTAAATAATAATAAAATTGAATAGTTACTTGTATAGAACCTGCCCAAATAATGTGATAATGATTTATAATGTAATAATTTTGGCACTGTGCTGATCGCAACCAAATTATTACAGCATCTATACGTTATAATTTTTGACACGACTAAAATCATTTTTGTATGACTTTATTTTTGTTGTTGGGATGCGTCATATTTTAACCTGCGAAATTACATTTGCTTTAGACATAGTAATGAATTTATCGAATTATTAATTGTTCACCTACCTTAATACAATTAGTGAAATATTTGAGTTAAAATTCGCTCAGTTGTCCTATTTTATTCCAATTTTTTAGTACTACGAAAAATATGTCTTTAGTCGGACGGCAAATAAATTTATTGTTTATGTGGAAGATTAAATTATTCTGCTAATAACAAAATTATCAGAAAAAAATTATTTATTACAGAAATCGGACACGTCTCTATAGGGTGTGTATGAATCAACAGTAAAATTTGCCAACTCTTAACTTGCGGTTTTCGAACAAAATGTGTATTCTGATCTTCTGAATTTGTTACGCAAGCTCGCTGACGCTTCATCCGTTTCGGTGTACTCGGATTTTTTACGGTCGCGACAAAACTTGTTTTGTTCTTTTTTTAATAGGAAATAAATCGACCTCAAATGACAAATTTATAGTTATTACTTTTGAGTTTCTCCTCTATTTTAGAAGAGGTGTGGAGATAAATAAATACAGATATCCATTTTCCTATCTTCTCTCAAAAAGATCTTCCATTCTGCGTTCCGTATCTCTTTGTTCTGGTCGGGAACCAGCGGCGAACTTTCTCATCCGAATCGTGTCTTTAGTCATTGTAAACCATTTCATTGTGACCTATCCTGCTTAGTTAGCGGTCAACCATAATAATTTCTTATTCTGTACCCCAGAATAATGGGCTTACACAAACCACGTGGGCCCCGCTACCGCATCCATGATATGGTTGAACCTCTATCATTTAATTCGTTCCTAGAATGAGCTCGGAAAACTTGTGTTGGGGCAAACACATTAAACTGGCTTTTCTTAGTCACTGGTTCCGCCAGCTGTGTCTTCATCAGAGCCTAATTTTTTTGAAAGGATTTTGAAGGATGCACAAAAAAAAATTTATGTTGAATGATTACTCCGAAACCTCCGAAACAAAGTAAATAGATGGTTATCATATTCGATGTGTGACAATATAAGAGTATAAGTGTGGTAACTAAATTAATTAAAGTGTCAACAAAGGTTAAGGTTCTGATAAGAATTTATGCACAAATTGTATACGTCATTCCCCAAAAAGGTTTAACCAAACTATAATTTAAAAACCTAAGAATGGAACACTGCTATTATTTCAGTACCAAAATGTAGACACAAGTCGCATGTTGGACACCCACTCACCCCACCATTCACGTGCGGAATGCTATTTTGATTTTCGGTTGGTTTATGATTTTATATATAGGAAGAATTATCATTTATTTTAATTTATTTAATATGGAAGGATTTCGCATAACAATTAATTTTGTATGTATCAACGATTTTGGACTATAGAAAGAAGGGAATGTCATATCTGCAGCAAACTACATTTGGATTAAGGCCGCGAAGATCTAATTCAGCTATATACCTCATTAGAGTAACAATAGAAAAAACTCAAATAAATTATATTTCCTCATTAGCTTTCACTAGCCTGTTCCGAATAGTGAATAACAAAATGCAATAAAAGTGTCACTCGAAAGTTTTTTTTGTATAATTGTGACAAAATTTTCTCAATAATCTTTTAATTATTTTCGCTCCCTCTATTTCGAACAGATTTCAATTCATATTCCAAAATTATTTAATTATAACTTTTATTTATCGTTCATGCCTAAACTAAAACGAACATCATAAGCGATATAAAACAAAGCGAATATAGGCTGACAAACGCTTTTAACAAGTATAACAATAGAACTAAACCCCAAGTATGAGTTACAGGATATTCACCAACATAAAAACATCAAGTTATTAAGTTCCGGTCGACAACTAATTTTTTTTATTGTTAAGTAAAAAACTTAAACAATAATAAAAAGCTAAAATCACTATTTTTATCGCTTTTTGATGAAAATATTACAACCAACAATAACAAAGTTAAACAAAATATATTATGATAGAGAGAAAAAAAACTACCGAGTTGTTACTACACAACAAAAAAGGATTATTTTCAGTTTTCCTAGTTTTTTTCACCCAACTTACAAAGCAAAAAATAATTAAAAACACAAAATAATTTCTGGTATAGTGCATGTTTTATTTTAATTACACGAACACACACGGATTATTGTTGCCTTTTAGTTTTGTGATATGCGCGATGGTATGAGGTGAATGCGGGTGCTAAATTACCCTCAGTTTATGTATTACCTAAATTCGCGAACTACAAAATTTGTGGTTTGGGACTACTTGTAATGTGCTGAAATTTGTAAATTTTATTTAATTAAATAAAATAATAGGCATACATAGAAAATTTGGAAAAGAAACGAAAATTAGAATTGACCAACCATAACTACGAGTATTTCATAATCTTCTAAATGAAATTTGTTATATACGCATACATTTATTTGGACAGCCTCAATTAAATTACAATTTAAAATCAATTGCATAATCCAATTTGGGTATACACATACATATTGTAGGCCTCCCCATTTTAACTTTAATCCTTTTTATGCATATTTTAAAGTACAATAACGTCTGTGTATAAGAAATATTTCTCATTTCAGAATATTGATTGTGATACAAGACGTCTTCATGATGGTGGAGTCTTTTTTATAATACATATACAATAATATTCTTTATTATTTCATGCATCTAGGAGTAAAAATAAAATAATGAGTACATATAATTGAAATATACATTTTATACTTCTTAAATTTAATATACTATTAAACCAGTTCCTCAGGTTGTTACAAAAGTTTGTACACTAGTACAAAGTCCAAACATGCTAAAAATTTGAAGTCATAGGACATTGCTGTCTAAAGCGATCAATTTGTATAGGTTCGTATTTCTCAGTTGTCTCAAAAGTACGCAACCTAATAAATGTTGAAACTATTTCTGCTTTGAAAAGTGGAAATTGAAATAGACGAAATTATATTATTAACCAGCTATACCAACAAATATATATAAAATAAATATGTTTTTGATGCACATTCGTCTTAAAAATAAATCCATTTGAATAAAACTAATTAATTTTCTTATATGGTTCTTATGTAAATATAAATTTTATAAGGCCTGTCATGTTATTTGGTTGGTTGGTTTATTAAATTTTCCGAAAAAAAATAATTTCAAAAATTTTACAATGGAATACGAGTATAAAATTTATTTAGTTTGCGTTTTTCCTAAATAATTTCCATTTCAACTAAGAAAAATTAAAATTAATGATTCAGTATTTTCTCATACAAAATGGAACGTTTCCGTTATCAAATTACTTATATAAATATTTATATATTAGAATTTAAAACGTTATTTCATTTAAAATAAATCATTCCTCCCACTTTCTCCTTTAATCATCGCATAATTGCATTTTCGTTTTTCTCTGAAAGAAATTCTTTTTATTTTCGAAAAACTTACTATTGCTGAAAAACATATATACTCTACTCTGTACACATATAATTATACAAAACATAACATATTTTAATTTACATTTTACATAAAACTTAAAATCTATAAATTTCCTTTTTATGGAAATAAATTTTTCCATGATTAGGAAATGTCACTAATTTTAAGATTTAATGGCGGATTTAAATTGTCTTAGATAAATTTATAAAATGTGATAGGGATTTTAATTTATTTTAAGTTTTTTCTTATTTATTTAGTTTTAAATGATGCAGGGGATGGGGGTTGGGTAACAAAAAGTTCTAACATCGTTATGGCATTGTCGAAATCTTATGGAACACTTCGCACAGTCTTTTATTGTGACATAACCGAATCAGTCAACTCTCCATACTTTTGTGTACACATTTTTACACGATGTTGTTTGTATTTTAATGAAACAATAATAATTTTAATCATCAAAAATAAAGATTGAACGATCGATCAGACCAACTATCTATTGATCAAATATAACAATCTGAGTGTATGTACTCGTACTTCTTTCTTTCCACTAAGCATTTGCCAAGTCACGACGATCATTTTTTTTTGTTTTTAGTTATGTGCTATAGGTAGTTCCTAGAAAAAAGACAAATCTGACGAAAAAAATTGTAATAATAATAAGAAATCAATTAATAATATCCAAAGGGGGCTCGATTATTTTGTATTTTGTGCTATTATTTTTGTTGTTGTAAGTTTCTGGATGTCTTGTCATGATTTCAATAGAAAACTATAAATTTTCGTATGATTAAATTATAATTTATATATATTTTTTTTAAGTTTAAAGTTATTTGTTTATTTCAAAAACTAATATTTTTTCTTTTCGTTTTAGGATTCAAATACGGTAAGAAACTATGTTTGTTGTTGCGTTCGATTTAATTTGTCATAAAAATATGCAAATTGCTTCCCAGAGAAGAATGGCTTGTTGATGGTGAGTACGCAATGTTGTGATTATGAATAATTATGTGCGGTTTCCATTGGGCTATAAGCCGACGTGATTTTTATTTATATTATGATGAATTTTTGGGTTATTCTGGATGATAGCCAGATCTTATTTTTACATCAAGGTGAGGTAGAGACATTGGAAGTTAGTTTTCGAACTAATGAAATATTGAATTCTTTAAATTAAAAAATTCGGTCGTCTCATCAGACTGCAGTGATCAAACTACAAAAATATTGAAAATACTTTGAACTTGATGTAGAAATAAGATCTCGCCATCTTCCAGGATAACCCAAGATTCCATAAAGAAATCGCATGTATGCGTTAAATACAACAAAATTCGAGGTTACTAAGGGGTTGATAATTGCATAGCGAATCATAATAATTCGCTAAGGCATTGTGGTGATTATACTTTGTATGAAAGTCCAAAGTATTTTCAATATTTTTGTAGTTTGGTCACTGCAGTCTGATGAGACGACCGAATTTTTTAATTTAAAGAATTCAATATTTCATTAGTTCGAAAACTAACTTCCAACGTCTATGGTAACCTCCTCTCGATATTATGATGAATGTATGTTCTAGACAGAAGCAGCCCATTTAAATTATTAATATGCGTATTAATTTCAAATAAGTTATGTTATATCCACATTAATTATTTAGTCCCTGGATCATCGTATCTCACTCGCCCAAAGTTGATTGAATAGAAAGTTTAAGTTTTTTTGTGACATTATGTATAAAAATTTTAAAATTGGTTTCGTTAAGTGCCCTATCTTTTAAAACGAACTAAAAGTTACCGCACCCTATATATACGAGTATACAAAATTGAATGCATACACTAATAATTTCATATATTTCTGTTACAAATATTGCCTAAGATTATATAACCTTGGAAACCGTTCCAGGAACGTGTGGCTCGCATACCTCCATATTCAACAAGGTGCAAAGAATATAATATTTGCACCTTTGAAAATAGGGGTCCTTTTTTAGGTTCATATTTGTATATATTTAGAAGGTTAACTCAGGCTTATTTTCTTAGAAACGCAGATTAATGTCGAGTTTCATTAAAAGCAAATTAACTCAACGAGACTAATACGGTTGCGTTAGATTCCTTCTGTCACCATTCATATCTTCAAGGATTTTCATCCAGAATCGTCAGAATCGTACACGATAACGCTAAAGTTTTGTAAAATCAACTTAACTAGAATTCATGGAAACGACATAAATTAACATGCACATAAACTCCCCGAAAGCCAAATAGAGCGAATCGAAAAACGTACTTTGCTTCGGAATTTGACTTGTAACTAGAAATAATATTTTTTTTAAATATCAAGTAGCGATTTAACGATGTCACTACTCATAACAAGTTATTCAGTTTCGGCATTCCCACCTAAATTGTTTGATGTTTTTAAAGAGTTTGTTAAATTTAAAAAGCATCACTATTAAATTTTTAATTTAATTGACAAACGTAAGAAATAATTTAGTTTATTATTCTTGATAAATTTTGAATAATTTTACCTAATCAATGAAAAATATTATTTCAGTTCAAAATTATGATTGATTAAAAAAATTAATTAACTGCGACTAAATTAAATTGTAATTTAAAATTTTATAAAGTTTACTACATGACGTTGGAATTTTTAGCTGCCATTGTAATATTTTTATGTTTATTATTTCGTGTATTAAATGTAACCCATCAACCACAAAACCCTGATTTATGGTGCTTAGATTACAAATTTTTGGATTGTTTATGCAAAATGACACCGATGCTGCGAGATCCATACATTCCAACAAGACTTTGGGGTTTTAATGGGCACGTGCAAACAGTAATGTTTAATATTTTCGAACAAATAAATTATAAACTCCCTGTGGGAAGCCGGATACAGATTTCTCTTGATGATGGTTCCACATTAACTTATGATTTATATAACCCTTTAAGTGAACACGAAAATGATGTTATTGTTGCAATATGCCCTGGCATAGCTGACTCATCTGAGTCGATATATATTGGAACATTTGTGCATTATGCTCGATATCACGGATACAGATGTGCCGTATTAAATCACATCGGGTCTATACCAGATATTAAAGTATCATCAGACAGAATATTTTCTTATGGTTATACTCTCGATTTTGCAGAAATGGTAAATAATCTAGTTGTTCGGTATCCTTCTGCAAATGTAATATGTGTAGGATTTAGTTTAGGCGGAAATTTAATTACAAAATACATGGGAGAGGAAAATTTAATTCGACCACCAAATGTAATTGGAGGAATATCAATATGCCAAGGTTATAATGTAGCTAAAGTCACCAAGCGGCTATTGAATTGGAAAAATTTCGGAAGACTTTATTTGTACATGACTACACAACATGTAAAAGCTATCATACTGCGATATCGACATATCCTACTGTCTGAGAGTGTCAAGCAAACCTACAATCTTCATGAACATGAAATTACTGATGCTGCAACATTACCTGAGTTAGATGAGGCTTACACAAGGCGAGTAAATAACTGTAAATCAGTCGAGGAATTATACAATTGGACTTCAAGTATTAATTATTTAAACGGAATAGACAAGCCAATGGTATTTATAAATTCAAGAGATGACCCTTCAATTCCCGAAGACTTATTAGATCCGATTAAGGAATTTGCACTATCTCACTACCGCGTGTTGTACATTGAACTTGCTAACGGTGGCCATCTCGGTTTCTATGAAGGTGGTTTAATATTACCAAATGCTGTGTCATGGCTAGATCGAGCAATTATTGGACTTATTGCCGGAATTGCGGTAGCAAATCAAACAGACATTCAACCAAAACACACAACAAATACAAACATTGGTTTTATCGATAAAAATGGAATAAATAAATTCAAATAAATTGTCTTTCGGAAAAAAGCTAATAAAACTCGAAATTGTTTTCTTGCCAATTTTAGAAGTTCTTTACTTTCTGGTCATAATTATTATATTCTGATCAAATAGAGCATATAACAACTGGAAAAAATATTAAATGTTTTTTTAGGGCAAACTGAACTCGGTTTCAGTAAACGCAGATCTATTCTACTATGTTGCGTATCGTTCGTCATCAATCGCTTCCATAGATGCCAACCACCCAAGAGAAAAATTTCTTATTCTTTATACTCCTACATCTGAACGTTTTCTGAAATTTCGTCTTCTTAGCTTTCTAAAAAAATAATACATTCAGAATTGAAATGCTCAAAAGTACAACGAAAAAATGTATAAGACCAAATCTTCTCTAAAAAAACAAGAACAACAAAATCAAAAGCTTTTTCGTTTTTTTGCAATTATCTGGAAAATTATATTATTTATGGCGAAAATGATCATAAATTTTGCTATAATATGGGTCCAGATCGGTTTTCTAAAATTTAAATGGAAACTTAAATTCGGCCACTGTTACAGCCCAAACGGATATCAGTGGTGTTGTACCGAAATTATTTTACAGGTATTTTGCGAAATATATAGCGTTTACGAATAAACTATTAAAATCTTAACGTCATTTCTAAATTTTACCGGAAAACCTTTTACCTTTGTGTACCAGAAGTAGCAGCTTCTATATGAGCTTTTTCAAGTTTTGCACGATGTAGAATAGTTTATAGCATTCACAGAAAACGACAAAGAATTAAAAAATTCAAATAAATTTAAAGATTAAATTTTCAACAAGGACCTAGTTAGTTATCTAAAATTTAAGCAAGAAGAATGATTTTTGATTATACAAGACATTTTTTACCAAAAGTCCGATAATGTACTCTTATTGGCCATAACATATTCACCCTTTCATTTTTTAGTAATATGTGAAGAAATTTGTATAAATATTAACCACATTCAAACATAAATTCCTATCGAAACAAATGAAATTGCCGGAGTAATGCTTATATTGAATCAAACTGCCAAAATTTATCAATAATATTTTCCCATAAATAAAAAACAAAATAAAAATTTGGTCTCTGTCGTCTTAATTTTAAAGTTAACTTTATTTTTCCAGTATTACTGAAAAAAATTTGAAATCACTCTTCCCAATTTCGTCTCCTCAACGCTAAATTTGACGCGGTTTTAATTATTAGCTTTCATGGGAATGTTTGTTTCTGCATTTCATCTAAGTGCGCTAAGTGTGTCCTTCACAATTGAAAAATCAAGTACTTTAAATTTATTTGTTTATAGCTAGATTAGATACGAAATAACAGAAAACTTAAGTAATTCCCTAGAATGTAAGCATTTTAGGCAACAACACAAGTTAAAATTGTTTGCATTTTGGTTATAGTGGTTGTGCCGTAGTCAAAATAATTTTGCAAGAATATCTATTATGTTTTTATTTTGCACACTATTACACCGTATAGTTCGGTTAGTTGTGTGCAAGTCACTATTTATACTTTTTCAATTTTAGATCACTTCTATTTTGTCATTATATCTTCTACGATAAAACCAAGCTTCCAATAACTACCTTTCCTGTAGAATTGTGTTTCTTCAACACAAATTAAATTTTATAAAATTAAACTAAGCAAACTGATTTCCTTAAAATTTTTCTTGTTTCTTGTTTTCTAAAAAGTCACGTGTACATAACAACAGACCGTGTCATTAATGATCAGTAACAAAATAAAAATGCACCTGTTTTTTAAAATAGCCTGGTAAAAAGTCTTCCTGGTGCACGAAAAAATTTCGTCCACATAACGCATAAGACGACGATGCGAAGTTAAAGCAGATTTTGTATTGCTTTTTAAATATTCGACGATTTGATTATAGATGACGTGACATAAAAATACGTGATATTTATCCATATCTGCATACCAACAAAATCGCGAAATTTAATAAAAAAATAATCGTGATCTTATAACAATTTTACAACAAGCTGTTACAAACTTTATTAAAAGGTTTTAATATGGATTAAAATAAAGTGAAATGTAGAAATATAAAAAACGGACCGTAATTACTTGGGTGTCCAATTTTATACACTTTTCATATTTGTAACATGCAAATCGGTTAATAATTTGATAATTTTGTAGTAGTTTTATAATTTGGCGGAAATTTAGTTTTGCGATAAAAATGTATGAAGCACTGGATTTTGTATTTCGAAAAGGAATAAAATTGAAACATAACGTACAAGCAGATAACATGCGTTATTGTGGTTTATCATCTAATTACCATCTTGTTGACGAGTTTGTTTTTTGTGTACTAGGGATGACACGCTCACGAGTTTTCTAATGATCATGTAGTATGTATGTACTTAAACAAATTTATTTTCTAATGATATGTGGTAAAGCACACAGTACATGTGCAGAATAATACACACATACACAAAAATAACACTTGGACTAGATAAATCAACTCGTAGTCGCATACAACACATTGGCATTAACAAAATACCAAACAATAGTCCCGCGGAGATCTTACATTATATACATATTTTAATACATTTATGACATAAACAGTGTAAACAAAACTGCATCTAATTAAAATACAATTAACAAGTATACAAACAAGACTTCCACCTGAATTGATTATAAATTCATATGTTAATATAAACCTGTACCCTGATATAAATTAGTATTTGTTTTGTTGGTTATGTCAATGAGCTTTTAATTGTTCATCCCTCTCCCCCTTTTTATTATAAATTAAAAATCTATAAACAATATCTACAGTGCTACATTATAGCGTAGAACGGTAAAATATTCCTTAACGCTTTTTCTAAAGCCATAATCCTCAAAGACAGAACGGAAAATATTCAACGAAACAGAAAAATATATTCTGTTACAGGCGGTCGCATATGAAGATGTCACGTTCGATAACGTTAACAATGATAAATGAAGTCACCGCGACCCTTTTTATTATTATTTATTTAATATTATGATTACTACGATTGTAGTTGTATTTATTAATAATACCATTATTACAGTTTACTTTCTTCGACTTACGTTTTCTTCAGTTTGCTTTTTTTTTGTTTATTATTGTGAGTAAAATGTTTAAGTAAAAGGGAATCATCAGGTATTTTACGATGTTTATAATATTTTTCATTTCTTATAAATGAAAGACTAATCGTTTGTTATTGAAACATATTACAGATTAAGAATAAATAAATAAATAAGTAAGAAATAAAAATTATTATTTTTATGGAAATAAGAAACAAAATTATTGTTATTATTTTATGTTTCGTATTGTTTATTGTTTCAAAATTTTCGGAGACGGGAAATTTACTTATTTTTTTAATCATGAAAATCGTGAATTATGTTCTTATTAAGTGAATTTTTTAAGAATATAAAGAACACCCACAATCAGAAAAGTTTGCCCGCTTTTAGTTTTGGGAAAATATTTTTGATTGAAATATTTTCATTTTGAAGCTTAGGCTTTTTGTAATGTTTGTACCATTAATTTACTCGCACTAGTATTTCCATAGTTTAGGATCTACTGCAATTTAGGATGCTCTTGTAATCTAACGAATTTTGTACTAGAAGTTTTAAATAGAAGGCTCAAGTGTTTGACGGTGGCTTATCTTTTCCCCACACTCTTCTATAATTGTTGAAAGTTAATATTATTGTAATACAATTTTAATAATTTGAAGAATAACATTTTTAAAAAAAATTATTTAATTTTGCCTTCGGATACTAAAAATAGAATTTTGTTTGTAAAATTAGAAAAAAGCTATATAATTAAGGCATTTTATACCACCAAAATAAAAAAATATCAATATCTCAATAAATGGAAAGCTGATAAACGAAAAGCATGAGTTTCATTCATTCTAACTGAATTAGGCTTTTGTTAAAAGGGTTATTGTCATTAATGAAATTATTCCTATTATCCCAGTTCTAACAGAAGTTGACGTTTGCTTATTTTAATTCATTCCAACTAGAAATTTAGATTCTAATTCGTTAAACTTGATTCCGTTATCATAAAATAAGGGTTGCATATGTACACCGCGAATACACCGCACTTTATCTCCAAAAACATAAGTAAATCTTAACTGAATAAAAAAATTAAAATTTGTTATTCTCGGATAAATTTCAGAAAAACAGTAAATTTGCAACAAAATTTAATTTGGAATCTTTATATTCTTAATCGTTTTTTCGTAAATGCTTTCTAATATATACTTTCAAACCCGGAAAAGCAGCAAGTCGTGTAACAATCCATTTATTGTCGACAAAATTTGCTGATCGCATAATTTCAAGAAATTGTAAAGTTCCTTGGCCACAAAGAAGCCCGGATTTAACACCACTTGATTATTTTTTGCAGGGTTATTTGAAAGGCAATGTGTATGCTAATCATCCACAAACAATTCAACAACTTAAAAACAACATTCGAGCTGAAATTCAGATCACTGATCCGCTTTTATTGGAAAAAGTCATCGAAAATGTTGATCTTCGGATGCAGACCTGTAAACGAAGTCGCGGTGGGCATATGAACGATATTGTTTTTCATACATAAATGACATAAAACCACCTTTCTTTATCAATAAAAAATTTTGACGTTTCACCCCAAAATGTGTGTAAAAATTGCACAATGATCCAGAAATTTAGGGTGTGATGCAGCGCCAAAGAACTACAGCCTTGCCGGTATATAAACCATATTTTTTTTGTTTTACTTACATTAAATTTCGTTGGTCAAAATATTAGTTGTGTAAAATTAAATAAAGAATATGCTGTGAGGTTATAAATAATGTTTTGTAACCCACACGTATACACACGATGGTAAACAACAAACAGATTCTATTGTTCCACTTAATTTGCACACTATATTATTTAGACCAGCCATAATCTGGCATAATCTATAATTATCATTACATAACAAATTTCATTTCTTGTCATTTAGAGGTTTCCTTTTTCATTTTATATTTGTTAATTCTAAAGGGTATGATTAGCAAGTTCTTATTTATTTAATTTACTGTGGTTTGTTAGTGGATGATGGATATGAACAAAATTAATAAAAAGTTAAATTATTATTATCCAGCCAAAAAGAAATCAAGATATCAATCTTAACGTTAAATATATATTTTAGGCTAAAAATTTTTTTCTTTTGTAGTTAGTAAACGTAACAAACCTTCATGTTCTTAACAATTTTTTTCTTCCGTCTTACGTATTTCTTGTTTTGGTTTTAATTTTCTGGGACGTTAAGATTACGCGCGAGACTTATTTCTGTTTTTTGCAATTGACACGCAAAGCAGATGCAAATATGTTATTTTTTATGTTTTTTTTTTTGTATGTACATATTTTGATTGCATATCTTACATTTTTATTATTATATGTGTGTACATACATGCAAATAGTATATGTCACACGTTCTCTGGCATTATTGGCCAGTCTATCAGATTTTAGTGATGTATCGAGCATACAAGATTGTACGATATCGTATTTAATAAATTGGAAAATTAACAAGTCTGTATATTGTGTAAAATGACTGTCGTTTAATCTATTTCAAAAATCACCTGTAGCTTCTTTTTCTTGTACATACCTATATATAGTGTGGCTGTTTCACTGTTTTTATCGCCATAAAGCTTCTAACGATCTACCAAAAATGAAAAAACCATTAACAAACGGATAATCTAAATCAAATAAAACAAAATACATAGATGAATGCCATATTTATAGTTATACGAGTATTTTTATTAATATCATTATCGTAATTATAATCATTATCATTATTACCACTATTATAACTATTATTGCTATTTAATTATAAAGTCATAAAAATTAAACGTAAACCAAATAAAATTATATCTTTCTCTTGTTGGTAATATTGTTGTTGTCTCCTTATCAAATTTTACGATCATCTATAAAAATAAATTAACCTAACAATAGAACAGCCAAGTTGCTCTGGTATACCCGTACACTATAATTTGTAGTACAGAGCGCGCGTTAATTTATTACACATTAGTCGTCGACATTATTATGTTTCAGATAAATCGACATAATACGCGTTATCGTTATCTTCAGTACACTACCGTTGATTATGATATAAAGTAGCCAAATGTATCAATTACTGTACCGCATTTAAATGTATACATATACTCGTATACGTATATTACACTCTAAGTTTATACTAAGTACTATAAAGGGTAAGTCATAAAAGCAACACAATATAACAAACTAGCTATTTAAAAGGGGTTCAAAATGACTATTTAGTACTTACTTAATTTTTTTATGTATCGACTGGCATATTACAATGCCGCAGCAACAAAATATGACTTTATATTGTATTACATTTGAATATAAAATGATTAATTAGTTTGTAACTTGAAATTAATTTATCCATTAAATAAAGATCTTAAAGTTTTGATAACAAGAAAAAAAATTAATTTCACTTTTCAAAACTACAAACTGCATGTAGAAAAAATAAATTATTACACGTATTTCAATTTTAATTTCATTTTATGTCTTATTTTAATAAATTTGAAACTAAAAGAGCTTAATCACTTTGGAAGTCATGGGGAATTTTAATTTAGTATGTGATGACCATGTGTGGTTTCCATGTATTTAATAGATTGTCTTTTGGAACTTGCGTGTTTTTATCTAAATTACAGTTTTGTCCTGTTAACTTTGGTTTTCGGTATCGCCTTATTTGTAATCCTACTTTAATTGACTAAATAATCGCAAAACTCAATTTAAAAAAGTGGAGAGTTTCAAAACCTACTTTATCACGACTTCGGGCATTAAATCCAACCATATACCTAAGACGTAACACGTTACTACGCATTTTGACGTGGACTAATAGTGTATTTGCTAATAAGTACCTTGAATTTTCTTGTATAATTCCTTAATTTGGCACTACCGAATTCTAATTTTAGGTCCGAGTATTTCTTATAATAGATCCTTATTGGTTTAGTCAAGAACACACAGGTTTTAGAAATGGTTTACATAACGGTAAAGCTCTTATAAGACATTGAGCTCTTCTCTTTTATTTATAAAGTATTCTTTCCATTTTAGCTTAGTTTCTAGATTCATGCCTAGGTAAAGAGTTAAGTCTTTCTTAAGTCTTATTGATTTTTCTTATACAGACTATAATAAAAGTTTCCGGATATTTCCTGACCTTTAAAAATACCTAATCAGGATAAAATATGTTATCACTTCTTAACTATGTTAATAATAACGTAAATAAGAAAAATCAATTCAAATAATCAAATTATTGCCAGCGGCCTCAGTATATTTGCGCAGACGCTTTGAAAATGGACAACGATTGTCGCGCATTAATTATAACGACTATTAATTATATTATAATTAATTAAAATTAATTATAATCCGACGGAGGTTGATTAGTTATAATCAAAAAGTACCGAGCCTGACACATAGATGGTGTATCTAATAAAAAATTTATATGATTTTTAGAAAATACCAACCTTCAAACAATCATTGTCAGATTTTTATAACAAACGAACTGGGAAAAATGAATTTCGTGTGTTGATTAAACATTGTTTTTGATGAGAAAAAATACCGTTCAAGCAAAGCAATGGCTTGATAAGTGTTATAGGGGTCTTCTCCTGCGAAAGCAACTTTCGAACGTTGATGTGCTGAGTTTAACAACACCGATGATGCTGAACGCTCAGGTCGCCCGAATTCAGCAGTTATTCCAGAAAAGATAAAATAAAGTGCACAAAATCGTTTTGAAAGACTGTAAAGTGAAGTTGTGTGAGATAGCTGACACACAGGGATGTATACACTATTTTGCGTGAGAAAAGATGCCCTGTTCAAAGTGGGTGTCGCACTTGATCATATTGGCTCAAAAACAGCAATGCGTCGATGATTCAGAGCGCTATTTGGAGATGGATGAAGCATGGATCCACCATAGAACTAGCTGAGTGGACAGCAGTCGGTGTAACACATCCGAAGCGACCAAAACGCAAATGTCGGCCTTTAAGGTTTTGGTGTCCGTGTTTTGAGATGCGCAACATTTTTTATTCGTTGATTCCTTGAAGGAAAAGGAAAAGCATCAACAACGAATGTTAAATAGCTTTACTGGCGTGTTTGAAGGAAGGAAGTTGCGAAAACGGCCCCAAATGCAAAACGATGGCAAAATTTCATGAATTGAAGTTCGAATTGTTTCCCCGTTCATCATATTCTCCGAATCTGGTTACTATCTATTCGCATACCTCAAAAAATGGTACAGGAAAAAAGAATTTGCCGAAACAAACGAATATTTTGAGGCCAAAGATAAATCGCTCTTCAAAAAAGGCATCCAAATGTTAGAGAAGCGTTGAAATGAATGTATCACTCTTGAAAGAAACTATGTTGATGAAAAAAAGTCGAATTATGCAAAAAAAAATGTTTTTAATAGTTGGCCTCGAGACTTATTGACCGACGAGTTATCTACAATATTATACAATATTACTTTTATAAAACGCGCCGGTAATAAGTTGAATTAATAAAATTTCCTATCATGTGCTTTTTAATTAATATGTTCCAAAATGTAGATTCTCTTTTGTGGATCGTCCTGCCTATAATTTTGAATAGGTTAATACTATTGGATTGATGTGATTTAATATTAAAAGTATAATCAGCTGTGTTGTATTAATTTTGTGGTATCAAACATTAAACAACATTAAATTTAATAAGACGGGCTATTAATTAAACGTGATGTCATCTTAAATCTAATAGTGAGAGGCTACAGTATAACAGGACTTATTACATTGACCAATAATTATAGTAAACAATATTGGATAAATGTGATAATTTTTATTTCTGAATGAGGCGACGCTGGCCTTTTGAGCTGATCTCGAGTCCTACTAAAGCGATGGCCGATAAAGCTGCCTCTTTACGATGTGGTGGGTCTCGCACTTATTAGTTTTGCTTCCTTTTGCCGAGGATGGTCCGAAATCCTACAAGTTTCTTTGAAATATTTTACGGCGTCCTAGACCATTGATCGCTTGAGATCAGTCCATCGAATATGAACTGCCTTAATTTCTGCCTTGTGCATTTAAGGATCGAAATACGTTCTCGCTTCACTATACATTACGAACACAACTAATAGCGAAGAAATAATTAAAAACAACTTTTAGGACATACTTCCAGGAGAAATTCTATAAAATAAATCAATTCAACTAAACCCACGAAACGTATATAGATGAAATATATATTCAATCAAAATTCGGGCGTTTTATCGCACTATATCTTCTGCGGGATGGTTTCCAAATTCCCATTTCAAAATCCCGTAAGTCGAACTCCCGTATTTCTAAATCCCTTATTTTAAAAATCGCTGAAATATTATAAAAATCCCGTAATTTTGATATTAAATGGGTATCTGGTATAGAACAAAATATTTCAAATGTTTATGAAGTAAAGCCTAAACTATGGCTTGAGATATCTAGACAATGCACAATGTAACACATTAAAAACGACCAGTCGCAACTTTTTGTCACCACCAGGAATCGAACCCGGGACCCCCGAATGACAAAGCAAGCGCTCTACTTACTTTGCTATCGAGAGCGACAATCTTTATACGTAGTATTTTGCACATGTTATTAGGTGGTGGTTAAAGTATCCCTGGTTAATTCACAAAAATGCTTACTCACAAAGAATTATAGACAACTATCTCATGTTCATGAAATAAGTCTGCCGTGCACGAGATAGATCAGCACAACCAAGGCCTATCTGGTGGTACACGCCGCTACTTGGATTTTTCTCTAGAATCGGTGTCAGAGAATTTAAAGCCTCCCTGCGTTTAAATCACAAGCTCAATTATAGAAAACAAAAGCAATTATAGAAAATTTTCATGATATAAACCATCTTACGTTTCAAAAATACGGGATTTTGATTTACGTGATTTTGGCTTCTCCCATACGATAAACATAAGTAAAAAATCGTATTTTTAGGGTTCTAATTAACCTTAAGGATTTTGGTAACTTTGAAAATTACTTTTCTAATCAAAATTTTCAAAAAGCACCCAAAAAATCAAGCACGCACGACGCCTTATAAAACAGTATGTATAGAGGAACTATTAACGACATTTGGAAATATTGTGATGGCGCGCGCGCTACTACATCCGACTATATTCTGAAACTTCATAACATCATTTAAAATTCCAACATAGAAACATAGTTTGGTCATCTATTACGGCTGAAAATCACGAGGATTAAAATTTAGAATCCTAATACCAGTTTTGATGCTAAAAATAATAGATTGAGGAATGGCAGAGCTCCACGTAGCAAATTACAGAACTTCACAAAATATCATTTAAAATGTTTAATTAGAATAGATTTTATCAAAATCGTTTAAAACTGCTGAGTTACTTAGACAAAATTGGGGTACAATTCAAAAATTCGCAATTAAAATCAATAAAGGATCCATATATAGCTTTACTTACAAATCAAATTTGTACAAAATCCGTTAAGAAATGAACGATTTTAATTTAGCATTTTCCAGAATTTTCCAAAAATAATTATGTTATAATGTTAAATTTATATCCAAACCGACTATATGAACAAAATTGCTTAAGACGTTGCCTATACTTGTCACCAAAATCAAAGTCGTTTAGAAATTGACGAGTTCTATTTGCTCTGTATTGACTTTATTCCACAACTTAACCAAAAATTAAATTCAGCCAAAATAGTATCCATATTGCTTAAAATGTGGCCCAGTTCATTTTAGAAATTTACATTCAGAATGACCTTTTTAAAAGAACTTTACTAAAACCTCAACTCAAAAATGATCAGCCTGTTAGACTGAATTTTATTTTAATCAATTAAAAAATACCCAAGAAAATTACCCAAGTCATTCCATTTTATTCATTATTAGAGAAACCGATGAAAATATGAGTTTATGTATTTAAAATAAAAGAATTCCATTATTGTACAAGTACACCGTTGTTAATCTTAAATTATTTTCTATACCCAAGGGCCCGACGACACCTCTCATTAGAAAAATTTACAATTAGATTAGTACCTAAATCTAAAAAAATATTTTTTAAGGAAGGCTTATTTAAATGAATAAAATTCGTTGCTGCCCCTGGTGACGTCAGTATCGCTTGGAAAGATGTATATGATCCTATCGTTATTTTCTAAATGACACACGTTTAACATAAAAATTACAGGATTCTAATACTATTTTATAGCCTTTAAAACAAAGGATTGATTTTGAAATATGAATGTTAAAATACGGGATTTTGGGTATCCCGTATTCTACCTATCTATCATTATTTCTAGCTTACTCTGGCGATAAAGCTAACTCAAATAGTTTTACTCATTCGCTTAATATCCCTCGTCTGCCTAACATCTCTCGATAGTCAAGGGCAGTTGGTTGGTTTTAACGTTCATTAATACTCGTATATATAAAATATTAAATTTACTATTGTTTTTAAAAAAATTCGCTCTAGATGTAAAATAATAAGTATTTATAATTTTTGAACGTTACAGAATTTTCTTACACCCAAATTTTATTTTATATAAGAGTGTTACACCACTACTCGCGCTTTATGTAATTCCAATTTTATGTGAAAAAGTTTCTGTTAAGCAACTTTTAAAGTTGAAAAAATGTTCAAGGCTATTTCAATAGACGAACCGCCGATCTTATTCTACTAAAGCAAATACTACCAACTAGTCCCCCATATGTGTCATATAAATTTATAGATTTGAAACGATTAAGACGATTTATTATGATTTGAGACGAGTTTGGAGTCCCTTCATAGTGTGACATGGTCTATGTACAAATACCTCCGTTAACCATATTTTTGCAGGAGCCATTTGTCAACCATTTTCCATTGAATTAAAAAATTTGAGTTTATTTGTGACCGATCATACTACGCTCACTTAAATTTAAAGTTACGAGAAAACAAGAATAGGTCGTAAATATGGACCAATTTTTCAATCGAAAATTAAATACTCTGGCCGTTCTGCGCTCTAGCGACTGGAGTGAAGTTTTTTTTTAATTAGCCTAGTTGCTAAATAGTTTCTTTATTTTTTATTTAAATAAAGTTAAATCTATTATTTAAATTAGGATGAACGATTCGTTATTAAGCTTTATTATCCATCGAAATTGTCCGTCCAAAAAATTAACCAAAAATCACCATAACGAGATCGTCAATAAAAAACTGAATAAACTTAATTCCTTCCGTCTTCTTATCTCTCTCCTCCTAATCTTCGAGCCTTTGAGATAAGAAACTTATTTTAAAACTAAGTTACGGGCAGTTATGAAAATAAATTCAAAATGGTGAGTTGTAAATAATGTGTTGAATAACAATCCCAGCCATCGATACTGCCGCACTAAATATTGGTGATAGTTCTATTTAAACTGACCCAAAGAAAATCACAAACGTGTTTAGTGATCCCTTTATAAATATACCTAATGTCATTGTTAATAAAAATCATGAAAATATAGTTATTGAAGATACTGATAGAAGTAGTTTGGTTTTGTCTCGGTAAAGTAATTTAAGACTAAGTTGTTTTTTTTCCAATTAGGGAATCTGAAATAGTGTCAGCAATTAATGAATTGAAAAATGTTAGTTCTTGTGAAGTTGATGCGTTTTCAAATTCATTGGTAAAAATTTTATTTTTAGTATCACTCCGTAACGCCAAATTTCGTTGTTAAATAGTTTCGAAGATTTTTGAAAAATTATTGAACTTGATACTCGTAGTTGAATTATTTTGATAGGAATACGTTTTTTGGATTATATGTAGAGAGAGTCATAATATAATCGCAGAGTTCTGATGTTATTTCAGCAATTTCGTTTCTAATGCTGTCCTTAAACATCGTGGTTGTGGTTGGCTTATTGGTGTACACCTTTCTCTTGAAGTATACCCATAGGAATAAATCGGATCAAATCAAGTGATCGTGGAGGTCCCGTCGATATCACCACTAATCTCAAAAATTATTCGGCCAGAAAAAAATTGCTCGAACAATTTGCATCGTAGGACGAGCTGTATGTGATGGGGCATCGTCTTCTTGGAACCACATGTTATGTAGGTCTAGGCACTGTAGGCACAAGAAAGTTTTCCAACATGCCCCGATAGCGCTCACCAGTAACTGTTATAGCATTGTCTCTAGCATCCTCAAAGAAATATGGCCCACTAATAACGCCGATCCAAATGGCACACAATAGTTACTCTAAGTTACTCTCCACCAGTTACTATAAGAGGGTGTAGTGGTTTTTGGTGTATTAAGTGAGTGTGTTCAGTGCTCCAATAGCGGCTATACTGTTTATTAACAAAGCTTACTTTAATATTACTTTTTTTTTGTTTTGCTCCTCTGAAAATTTTAAATTTTTGAGTTGTGTCACTGTTCTTTGTCATGTGCAAAATGGCATCCAAAACAAAATGGCGGCCTAACAGATTCGACCTGGAATATAGTAGCACCCTGTATAGATTTCAAACTACTAATTGTTTTAAACTCAGCCCCAAAACCTCAAACATTTTTAAATATCTAAAACTATGGATTTTATTCCTATCCCAATGAAGTGGTCAAAATTTGGTCCCACATTGGTCAACATCATAATATGTAAATGTAAAATTTATCTTTCGAAACAATTGTGATTGATTGCCTCATTATCCATTATATCGTGAAAAGTAGGTGGTTCTCAAAGAGGAATTTTATCCATATACAAATTAATTGTGTGAAAATGTTATTTATATTCGTATTACATATTTAATATTTTCAATTCTGCTATTATTAATTAAAACTTAATTAATTTAAGAACAGAAAATATATTGAAATTTAATAATAAAATTTACATATAACAAAATACAGTAATTAAAAATACAACATCCACAGGAAGAAAAATTGTAATTTTTGCAAACATTAAAATAAAATTACCTTAAATAAAATCTTTTAACATGTTGGTTGGTTGTGTGCCACTTTTTAGAGTGAAAAAATGATTATGATTAAATTAAGCCACCTCAACCGAAACCGATTATTAGAATGCGTGTTAGATTATTAGATCTTCTAACTGCATAATGACATGTCATTTTCGTGTCTGTTATTTATCTTTTCTCTGTTTATTTATAAAATTTTATTTATTTTCATTTTTTTTTTTTTTCATGTTTACCTGAAAATTTTTGCGGATCGTTGGATTTAAATATATGATGTTGGTGTTGATATGAACACACATTCCGATGCTACTACCTACATTATATTGTGCTGTGATGACAATTATCATTTACTGCCTGAAAATGTCTATAATTTTTCAAATGGCCTTAATAATGTGTGATAATGGGTTTCATTTGGATATTTCAACATAAAAGGGTGTAAGTATTTTACTTTATATAAATATTTTAATTTTTTTGGTTTTCGTTGTGGCCGGATAATTATAGGCCCTGTCCGTTTAGAATATAGAACAAAAAAAACTAGAAATTGGTTTAATTGGATATAATTAGATAGATAAAATGAATTAGATAAATAATTTTATTTTATTTTGTTTTTGATTGTTAGAAGGTATTAAAATAGTTAGTTGGCAATATTGTCAAAACTATTGACGACATTCTTTTATATATTTTGGAATTATTAGGTTATTCGTGTGTGATTGAAAGGAAAAGATAAGTCCAATCTTTTTTGTTGTTGTCTTTATGTTGTTGCTGTTGTCTATGAATAATTTATATTACGCTTATATTTAGATTTTTTACTTTTGGATATTGATTTAAATTTATGATAATTTTGGTATGAAATGTATGTCTGTTACCTTGGTGTGACAAATTTATTGAATGTTATATGAATATACTTGTATGTTTTGAAAAGCGTTGCCTCTCTCATGTTGCGGTAACATTAATTCTTATTAATTAGATTTAATATTTGTTTGTCTTATGTATGGTGTTTGAAAGTTTAAAAATATGTAATTTATGTGTTTATATGTGCACATGTTTGATGGTCGGTTGGTTAATTTCCTGGCTAAATTTAATCGTGATTTTGCAATTTGTCAATACAGGATGTATTTTACAAATCGTTGGCCTTAATTTATTAACAATATTTTTTAAATGCGTACGTTTTGTGTGAATAAAATTATTCCGTGACCAGCTTCCATTAAGCCACTTAATTTCCGTGTAAAATTCGTAATATAACGCACAGACCATAAACAATATTTATCTCAGAAATTTCAAAATTTACAGTATTTTATAATAAAATTCAGCATTATGTCGATTATAAATTTAACGCTAAGAAGAAAATGTAAAAAAAAATTTCGTGTGCTGATAGATCTCCAACTGTTAAATTGAATATCCATTGATTCTTCTTTTACTTCCTTCGGTTCATTTTACTGTCCTGTGCTTCATCTTTTTAATAAATTTAATTTCATATTTTCCATAGAGCCCAAAACATTTATTTAAATAATAAAAATTAATAAAATTTATATATTTTATGTCTTTGTGTATCCAACAGAAGATGTTGGAGTTTCATCTTCTTTATTATGTAAAAATAAAAAAGCGCAAGAATTGTATTATAAAGAAAAAATTGCTTTTCCACCCACATTAATTATGTTTATACTATTTATGAATATTTAATAAATTTATTTGTTTTGTTTATAAACGTATTTTATTAAATTACAAACAATTTTTTGTCTGGAATTAAATAAATGAAAGAGATTGGTTTATGATTTATCTCATAAAACAAAATATTTCTTAAAAGATTTTATGTTGGAGTTTGTGGGAGATGATGAAATTATTTTATTTTTTGATTTCTTATCTAGTGTCTTTATCAAATGTATATGTAATCGTTAAGTTCTTGGAAGTTTAACAATTATATTTTTAAACGTTGTGTAATACAAAAATCTTCATGTCCACAAGTACTATACCATAAACGCTCGTACGCTCAAGGAAATAGTATGTAACATATTAATCACAATGTTAATCATTTATTTAAATCAAATTTTATATTCCAATAGCCGTCAGCAATTTCCGGATACCACAAAATGTACCTATTAAAACACAAGAAGAAAAAAGTATACAAATTAATCAATCAAATTGCCCAATCTATCGAAAATCTTTATCCGCCACAACAAAATCTATCCACTTATGTATCATTACCAGTATAAATACCACACACAAATGTGGACATACGTTAAAGATAAAAATTTAAATTAAGCGACTCCAAAAAAATGTCTAAGGAGCTATATTTATATATTTTAATTAACATAAACTAAGTATTAATTACTGTAAATAAATAAAAAAAAAGTTGAGTCTTAAGCTACTGTATATAATACAGATGTCAGATACACACAGGCATACATAAATTTTTCAACTGGCGCGTATCTCTCGCTCACAACTGAAACCAAACCAAATAAAAAAATTTGTTTTTAATTAATAATGCAATTTATTCGCGGTTTAGCTTGCTTTTTAACAACAAAAAAATTCAATTTTAATTAGTTGTAGTTTATGTTAGTTATTGATGTTGTTATTGTTATTTATAGTTTTTGGTGTTGTGTTCATTGATTAAATAATCATTCGCGGATATGAAAGTTATGTAATGTTTTTTTGTTAGTTTTTGGATTTATCCTTGTTATTTGGTATGAAAAATCTTGCCGTATTAGATAAAATAAGGTCATGTGTGATAGCTATGCGGGTGAGATTTAGATGTCATTTGACAATTTTAAAGAATTGAGTGAATTTTAACATCTATTGGCAATTATTTTACACCCACTACAATTATTTATGATCACGCAAAGGTAAATTGATGAATTTGATTATAAATTATACCAATCCGGCCAGCCGATACAAATAAAAGATTTTTCCAAGTATCAGTGACGTGATATAGATACAAAGGTTGAAAGTTGTTTGGCAGTAAATCAACAGATTACATTGATTTAAGGGCATGTTTTTCCCACTTATGCATTACTTACTCCTTGCGAATTAACCTATTAGATAAGAACCTAAGGATAACAATACCAACATAATTATGGCAATCTAAAACCACCCATCAACCTTTTTAGTCATATTATATAAGATGCTTAAGACGCTCTGACGGTATTTATTTGCGCTTGGTTTTCCCGACATCAATTTAACAAGTTCCATCAGTAGAGTGCAATCTACTTAGCCACATTTATCTAGCTTTTACTTTCCAACAAAGGTCCATTTTGCCGCCTGCACAGTGGTGGATCCTTCCCGATCCATTGCCTCCAGTTTCATCATCCTATTATGCATAGCTCTTTTTCGATGTAGTCGCAAAAGATATTCAAAGATAAAAAGATAAAACGAATGTCCTTATTTTGAAACAGTCACAATCCAGTTCTCGCTTCTAAACTCCAGCACAGGTCTTATGAGTTCTTTATGAGCTTGCACACCTGCGAAAGATGTTTAGATCGCAATAACCTTGATTAGGCGTAGGAAACTTGGTGTCTAACACAGCAATTCGGCATTCATTACTGACCAGGTGTATTTAAATTATGGTCGCCGATTCCGAAATTTGTCTTAGAAATGCTCCTAGGTGTTGATAAAAATTTAGTTTTGCTGCTGTTCACTTCCATACCAAGTCTTCTTGCGTAACGATCGAGCGATATAAACAGTCCTTGATATCGTTAGGTCTACGTCCAAGAAGCACGGTATCATCTGCATATTCAAGAATTTCGCCTGTTACTTGAAACTGAACAGCACGGCTGCGTGTGCATTTCCCTGTCGAGCAGATGTCATGTCAAATTAGTCTGATACAGATCTTTCGATTACGATTCTACATATAGACGCAGACTTTGTTAATTTACACAGTGAAGCGCGTTTCTGCGGTATCCCAAGGCATATGAAAGTGAGAGTGGCCTAAAAGTCCTCACGATTGATATACTCCTGCCGGAAATCTGTTGATGTATGGTTATATTGTACTCCCACAATTTGGGAGGTCTCTGATCAGTTCATATCAGTTCACATCAGTTCAACGGTTGGATCGAAAACCACGTTGGTAGTATCCAATGATATTTTTGGCTGTAGGGATGAGTCAGGTAAATTCTCCGATCGTATAAATTTTATGCAAGCTCCGCCATTAACTCTGCGTGGATTTGGTCGAAACTGGGTTCCTTCCCTCGTGGTTCCATTGCTCTAATGAGAGTCATTTTGTTATTCCGATTTAGTAGATTTTAGTAGTAGGTTTGCCAAACTGAGAAAACATCACATGCTCAATTCGCTATTCCCGTCTTTGTTGGCTGTACTTCTTGAGTGGAAGCTTTAGTAAAATTTTTGGCGTTAGCAAAACAGACTCTTAAATTTCCTCGTTTCGCTTTCCTCGTCAATGTACACTTTCATATGTTCGCGCCTGTTTTGCCGGAGGTATTTAGTTGTACTATTACGGAGATATTCTGCTAAAGTGCTTCTAAAGCTACGAATCAAGCGTTTTCACTCGGGCACTCACTGATCATGGAACCAATCATTGTGGGATCTCGGTGGTCTTCTTCCAATAGTACTTTGCGGTACAGTAGTTATGGCTGACTGTATAGCTAGCCACTGTTCCTGGTTGTTAAGTGGAGGTTCGTAGTTATTACTATGCCGGTTTAAATAATCAGTGACAACTGATGGATAACTGGAGTAATGTTTGATCTTTTAAAGCATCAACGTTTCATCGAACGATCTTTTGTGTTTGTCTATTGATTGTAGACGATAGTTTGAATTTATTACACTCTTATAGATCATCACATGATCGATTTGGCTTTCCGTTCTTCCATCATTCGATCTCCACATTACTTTGTGGATTCTCTTATGTGGCTAAACTTGATAGCACGAAATTGTAATTATTGCTAAGTTGGTGACGCGTGGGTCGTTGTTGTTACTGATGAGGTACAATAACCGTCAATAACCGTTGACGAGGTCATGGATGCCACTTCCAGAACACCGAAGTTCTTGTAGTGTGAATATATCTAATGTCTAAATCATTGACTGGTTCGAAAGGTTTAGGGGATCTCGTGTTTTTAAGAGACTAAGCATATTCCATGTTCCCATTTTTCAAGCGTAGTCCATGTACAGTTTTCGAGGTCGCATTTGTGATGAATCCGGTATGGTAATCCGAGGCCATACCCTCCTACTATGAGAGAAGTTTGATCGCCTGTTTGGTAATCGGCTTGTTACATGTGTAGATCATGAAGAATGTTAAGGTATCCAGTTCTACTTTCAACACGTTTATATAGCGAGCCCGCTTCAGCCGCTGCTCGCCTGGAGAACAGACACTGATTTATAATTTGTTTTAGGACGCAAATCGATCACCGTGACACCTTGTGTTCGTGATTATAAACACAATTTCTTCTACTCGCCTCCACTACACCGCCTTCAGTTCAAATTACTCAGAGAGCACCTCGAGGAGACATGAATCTAGGACTTCGCTCTCCACTTAGCTGCATATTTAACTAAAAATTGATGTTTGTAGGTTTATTCACAGAAAATAAAATCCAAATTAAATTGAATACAAAATTTTAAAACCAAATTTTCCTTTTGTAATATTATTATTGTGTAACGGAATTTTATTCAGTTCCGTTATCAACCCAAACATCAAATTTTAACATACGGCATAACCTTCGAGGTGATACCTCAAATTCTACCAAAAGAAATTACCATGCCGTATTTCGCATTGTTATTGGTTGCTTATGTTACTCAGATTACTGTATATATCCATGCAGTAGGTGAATAAACGTAAACCATAATAATATATAATGCAACATTATCAATTTATTTTTGCATCGATATGTCTTGAGGTAAATGGCTTGAAAAAAAACTTTGCTATTGAAAATACCTACAATTGCACCTTTCGATCGATTGATTTTTTGTTGATGTAAATAAATTTTTGCGCGTGCATTGAGTAAGCGAAAATCAATGTCACGTTGTTGTACGTTTTTGCGTTCGTACATTTTGATGAATGTACAATAATTTGTTTTCAATTTTTGGTATAAAATGTACAACGGAAAGAAAGAAGGGGGAGTTGCGTGCTAGACAGTCAGCCGTGCAGCTGTGTTTAGAAGAGGTAGAGAGTTCAGTTTCTTTTTGGGTAATTTCCTGATATCTAAAATAAAATGCGTTTGTTAACATGTGTAAAATTTAGTGAAATACAATAATAATTAAAAAAAAAAGTATAAATTAATCTGAAATAAATTTAATTAAGAAAATTGGATGTGTTTATTATCTCGTGATACTATACAGTGTTCATTAAGTTACATAAATAAATTGATGTAATCGGGGAATAAATCAAATCAAGTGCCAATAAATGTGAAATATCCAAAAAATTCGTTTTGTGGGAGTGTTGCAAGTTTGATTTATTTTTGACACCAAAGAAAAGTTTTGTTCATTAATTTAAAAATTTAAAATAAACGTTAGTGAAATACATACATTGAAAGACTGATCCGGGAGGTAAATTAAAAGTGCGAGTTTTTAGTCTAGTGCTTTGCAGACTAAATTTTCTTTTTTTTGGTAAGTATGATTTTAGTGCAGTAGAGATACTAACCATTCTAATCGTGGCGAGGTTCCTTAGTTGCTTCTAGCAAAGCTGGGTCTTGCTAGAAGCGAGGGCATCGAAAGTAACCCTGCCCATAGGCGGGACACCCTCTTTCTGCTGAGGACCTCCTCCACGCCATTAAACCACTAATCGTTAAGCTTCTCTATTATTTTTTTTTTTTTGGTGCGTATTTCTTAGGGTAATTATGTTACCCTAAGAAACCAGAATTAACAACCGTGGGTAAAACATCCGCTTGAAATATGTAGGACCCGCCAGTTTTGGGTCTGAGGACCCCACTTTTCATTTTTTTTTCAACCTTTAGATGGTAAATATTAGGCCATCTTTCTCTTTCTCTTTTGTTATTGTGCGGTAATCTAGGTCCCGCATTTCGTCTAACCCCAAAAACCCACGACCACATCCCCTACAAGACTGAGCTGCGGGAATCAAAGCCGCACATGGGGTTAGTGCATGAAATGGAGACAAATTTCTTTAGCGTTAGGGTATACGGTCGTAAGACGGTGAACTTTTAGCGTTACAGTGGCGCCCAAACGGGGCCATAATTCGGCCCAAAAATTCTGGTAACAAATACCACAATAAGTCTAAGAAATTCAATTGAGGATCCCCTCACACTCTCGTCTAAATTAATATTCGACATTACTTTTTGGATAATGTTCAAAAATTGTTAAATACTTCTAAATAAAATTTAAATCGGTTTAAAAAACAGTGTGCTTGGTTTTTATCATTGTTAGATGTAAATTTCTATCGATACGAGTATGGCAGCGGCAAGCCTGACCTAATACGTGGTGGGTCATACGCGTACCGACAGAGATTGATGATAGTTGAGTTTCTATGCTAGATCCCCGAATGGATGGTTTATCCGTGGCATGTCCCAACCCGCACTCCGGGGGATAAACCAACATTCGTGGTAGTTATAGGAGTTTAAGAATTCATCTAATGTGGTGGGAAGGCTGGAGCATGCGTTGATAACCGAACTCAAACAATAATCCAGTTGTACGGTTTTCTGTACCGTGTACAACAACCAGTGGTGCAACGGATGTTAGTAAGGGTGAAAAGGGTTTTTCCTTGAAACAATGTGCATCATCTCTTTCCTTGCCGAGTGATAAGACCGGGGGTATTAAGAGCTGCACATTTCTCAGATACTAAAACTACTTTTCCGCATCCTAAAGTAAGTTGCACGACTGTCACTAAATTTTCCTACGGTTTGATTCCACAATGGTTATAAGAAATTATTACGAGTTGTGGCAAATTTTATTATTCAAAATATGGATTTCCAACAAGCAGTGTATAGTTAGGTTATTGCGCAAATTCCACTTTGTCGTTTCATTTAAAAATTTATCATCCTCCGGGATGGGGTTGCCAGTCCTCCCATTGCTAGTTGTAGGCGCGTTCAGGGTATAATGTGTTTAGCTGTCCAATCCGGTTTTCTATCAGTGAACGGATATTGATGAGGTTTCGGACATAAGCTAAACACTATTATACCACACACTGTTGAAATCCTTGGTGATAACCGGCGTGTTATCATCCCCAATAGACAGCAATAGCAGCTGTTGTTAGAGGCCTGCAAAGGTCTCATCAACATCAGTTGACTTACATGGTAACGTTTTTGTCACCCATGTAGCTGAGCTCCTCTGCTGAGTTCAGGGTAAGACTGCCAGCTGCAGAAAAGGGGACAACAAACCTGCCATGGTCTATTGGGTACCATAAATGTCATCTGTTTCCAAGTTCACCATAGCAGCGAGGATCACCTTGTATGTCAGGTTAAGACTACCGCTGCATCATTGGGAACAAGGAAATAATTTCATCAAAATTTCAATTTCAAAGCCTTTATCTTATCCTTATTTTTATCCCCGTTGGCGGAATTTATTCATTGAAGGGGGATATTACCCATGGTTGTTTTATTTTTGAATACGTTTTTTTTAGTTAGGGTTTTTTTTATTTGAGGCCAAGAAAATTTTTTATTATTATTATTATTTTTTTTTTTTTTTTTAATCAACGACAATAAGATAATGAATCTAGATTACCTAGATCAAGACGAGCTTCTTGTGGAG
The DNA here is from genome assembly GCA_963691935.1 of Nephrotoma guestfalica. NCBI lineage: Eukaryota > Metazoa > Arthropoda > Insecta > Diptera > Tipulidae > Nephrotoma > Nephrotoma guestfalica. Next base: position 265,287,637 of record OY829915.1, on the reverse strand, counting down.
TTCGAGGTGAGAGGTATGGGTGAAGCAGCTAAGCAAGCCATATCGGACGAGCTTAGGGGGATGCTTCAGGCAAAGTTGAGGGAATTGCGAAGGCAACAGAAAAAACAACGGCGGTTGAAACGGCGATGGCAGAAGGAGGAAAAGGGCGAAGTATATGACCCGAAATCCGACTTGTTTTCTGTGAGCCCTTGGCAATCGGAAGAGGAAGAAGAGAGCCGATTGTCGGGGTAAATCCAAATTCGTTACTACCTCACCATTAGACTGAATATGAACCGGTGGGCTCGGTAGTCACATAGTCAGTGTAGTAGTGAGTTGAAGGCTGGCATGCCGCGCGCGAGAAAGCATGTCAGCATAGGTTAAGCCAAGTAGTACTTAAGTCAGTAAGGTTAAGGAAAGGATGAGGTTGACCCAATCACATTCCATGCACATGGTTCAGCAAAGTGGGATTGGGTTAGCGCCATCCATCAGCACAACGGTCTTATGCTTGTTGTCTCATTTCTAGAAATGGGTTTCTTCAACTGGTGTTTGATGCTAACGACGATACTGGTGGCAGCAGCGAGTTTGAGTAATCAGGGTTTGCAGTTCCAAGAGTTTCAGACTGAGCCAGGTATATACTTTGCGGAGGAAGGTAGGGCCAAACTATCCACCAACATTTGGACCATAGTGGGGTACTATAACTTATCGAGCTACTGGAGGGAGTGGGAGCACATGAGACTAACGCAAGAACATCTCCGAGCGACATGTGCAGAAAACGCCAATGCGACCAGGTACGTTAGACATTGCGAGGCGTTGTTAAGTCCGATAGCTTACTTGATGGACCAAATCGAGGACAGTAATAGGCTTCTCCAAGCACAACACGGACGGGAAAAGAGGGCTCCTTTGGATTTCCTCGGAGATTTAGCAGGGGACATAATCGGAGTGTTGGGCCAACGAGATGCTCAGAGGTATCAGGAGCAAATCAAACACCTGAACACCGGTGTACTAAAAACACAAACCATGCTCCAACAGCAAATGCATGTATTAGATTTGACCGGAAACATTATCCGTAAGGAGCATGAGGAAATGGAAAAGCATTATCGGGTAATCCAGGAGGAAATCGAGTCTGTGATGGTGCATGAAGAGTATATGGACGTGTTATTCCAGCTATCTGCGGCCATTTGGATGTATAAGGATGTCCAAGGAGACCTGATAGATATACTCTCGGATGTACATCATGGGAGAGCAAGTGTGCGATTGTTACCTCCTTCGCAGTTTGCAAAACAACTATGGGAAATAAGTAAGCAGATCCCCACGAACCTGCAAGTTCCTAGTTCAAGAGCACACTGGATCAATGTATATCGGTTACTGGAGACCAAGGCAGCAATCATCGAGGATCAGATTATTTTCGAAGTTCAGGTACCTCTTATCCAGGGGGAAGAGTACCAGATATTTCACCCCATCCCGGTTCCAACAAGATACCAAGGGGGGTATGCTTACCTCGAGCCACAATACCAGTATGTTTTGGTTAGCCGCTCTAGAGTGTGGTACCAACCAATCTCTGCAAAAAGGTTGGACGAGTGTAGACGCTGGGAAGAAGGAACGGTAATTTGCAAAGCAGGAGGACCAACGTACAAGATTGAAAGTCAAGATGAGCATTGTGAAATGGCGTTGCTCTCACATGCCAATGAGCAACCGAGCCGATGCCCCATACGAACAGCACTACCTTCGATTTACATTCACCCATTAAAGGATAACCGGTGGATCATGGTACTACCCCGCGAAGTAGTCTTTGATCTGGAATGCCAGGAACAATCTCAGGCAGTGGCTATGAACGGGAGCGGAATTCTATCACTAGACCCTGGCTGTAGTTTGAGGGGGGCCTCGGTGGTCATTAAGGCCACGACTACTTACAAAACAGTAATCCGTGCTGATGTTGTTCCAAGATTCAACCTCACGCAGAAAACAGAGAGGCGTACATTAACATTCCCCGCCAATGCGTTAGAGGTCGAGGTGTCCGAACTACAGCAAACCATCCAAGAACTAAAAAGAGAGGAACCGTGGTCCCAAGTCAATTGGCATCACATTGGGAACTATACGGGCACTGGGGCAGCTTTGGTACTAACCTTAATTCTGTTACTCTTGGGATGCAAACTCTGGAATAGACCGTGGAGACAACGGGGACCAATAAGGCAACGGCCAACACCACGGGAAGGCGGAAACCAGGCTGAGGGGGCGCAGGGAAACCTGATCTGATAACAAGGATAGGACGTAGGGTTAGACATTTAATGCTTATTGGTAGTAATAATTAGTAGCCCATAGTTATAATTTAGATATTTAGATATAGGTTAGGTGTTTAATTTAGACAGCCCGGCACTGAGACTAGCTCAGGGTGTGGGAGTTCCCCACGTGGGATGTAAGGAAACTGAATTTCTACTCCTGTCCTCCTTTCATTAGGGCATGAGATCCCTTTTCATCTCAGGGTTTGGGTTTTCCCCACGCTGTAACGGAATTTTATTCAGTTCCGTTATCAACCCAAACATCAAATTTTAACATACGGCATAACCTTCGAGGTGATACCTCAAATTCTACCAAAAGAAATTACCATGCCGTATTTCGCATTGTTATTGGTTGCTTATGTTACTCAGATTACTGTATATATCCATGCAGTAGGTGAATAAACGTAAACCATAATAATATATAATGCAACATTATCAATTTATTTTTGCATCGATATGTCTTGAGGTAAATGGCTTGAAAAAAAACTTTGCTATTGAAAATACCTACAATTGCACCTTTCGATCGATTGATTTTTTGTTGATGTAAATAAATTTTTGCGCGTGCATTGAGTAAGCGAAAATCAATGTCACGTTGTTGTACGTTTTTGCGTTCGTACATTTTGATGAATGTACAATAATTTGTTTTCAATTTTTGGTATAAAATGTACAACGGAAAGAAAGAAGGGGGAGTTGCGTGCTAGACAGTCAGCCGTGCAGCTGTGTTTAGAAGAGGTAGAGAGTTCAGTTTCTTTTTGGGTAATTTCCTGATATCTAAAATAAAATGCGTTTGTTAACATGTGTAAAATTTAGTGAAATACAATAATAATTAAAAAAAAAAGTATAAATTAATCTGAAATAAATTTAATTAAGAAAATTGGATGTGTTTATTATCTCGTGATACTATACAGTGTTCATTAAGTTACATAAATAAATTGATGTAATCGGGGAATAAATCAAATCAAGTGCCAATAAATGTGAAATATCCAAAAAATTCGTTTTGTGGGAGTGTTGCAAGTTTGATTTATTTTTGACACCAAAGAAAAGTTTTGTTCATTAATTTAAAAATTTAAAATAAACGTTAGTGAAATACATACATTGAAAGACTGATCCGGGAGGTAAATTAAAAGTGCGAGTTTTTAGTCTAGTGCTTTGCAGACTAAATTTTCTTTTTTTTGGTAAGTATGATTTTAGTGCAGTAGAGATACTAACCATTCTAATCGTGGCGAGGTTCCTTAGTTGCTTCTAGCAAAGCTGGGTCTTGCTAGAAGCGAGGGCATCGAAAGTAACCCTGCCCATAGGCGGGACACCCTCTTTCTGCTGAGGACCTCCTCCACGCCATTAAACCACTAATCGTTAAGCTTCTCTATTATTTTTTTTTTTTTGGTGCGTATTTCTTAGGGTAATTATGTTACCCTAAGAAACCAGAATTAACAACCGTGGGTAAAACATCCGCTTGAAATATGTAGGACCCGCCAGTTTTGGGTCTGAGGACCCCACTTTTCATTTTTTTTTCAACCTTTAGATGGTAAATATTAGGCCATCTTTCTCTTTCTCTTTTGTTATTGTGCGGTAATCTAGGTCCCGCATTTCGTCTAACCCCAAAAACCCACGACCACATCCCCTACAAGACTGAGCTGCGGGAATCAAAGCCGCACATGGGGTTAGTGCATGAAATGGAGACAAATTTCTTTAGCGTTAGGGTATACGGTCGTAAGACGGTGAACTTTTAGCGTTACAATTGTTAACGACACGATAAACCAAAGGTGCTGAATCCTTTACAATTTCGGTTTTGCATAGCCAAACAAGCGCTACATAAGTATTTAATTTGTATTATGGCTTAACAAAACTGCGTACATTGAGCTTGGAGTCTATGACTCTTGTAAGGCACGCTAACCTCTTCCTATAGGGAAATCACAGAAGTTTTTGCGATGCTTTCTGCGAACTTTTCCTGTAATTATAAATTATAATTTTGTTTGTTTTATATCGAAATAATTTAACTTACCTCGTCCTACTGATACCACACCCTCATTCTCAAACTTATCACTCTCGACATCTTACGTTTGATTTTATTCTCTTTGCGTATTTAAGGTTGATATTCCTGTTGGAGTTGGGTTTTCTCTCAGGGTCACCTTCTCCAACCCTTTCAAGTGCTGTTCTGTTTATTTTATTTTTTCATTTATTTATTTAAAGAATTCTATTCTGTGAGTTACATGTTGCTCCAACATAGTGTTTTGGCACCTCTTTTGTCTTTGTTGGTTATTATACGAATTGCTTGTTAAACTACAGCAATCATCAGATCATCTCAGATTAACATATAAGTGCCCAATCTGCTTAATACAACGAGCTCTACAAGTTGTGGGAGTCATGACTTGAAAAAGATTTTAACGGGTCTTTAAAGGTTTACGAATTCTAGTCGTGAAGATCCTGAGATTGAGGTCCCGGGACGGAAATTACTAAGTTTATCCAGTGGACTGAAATGATTGTATTTTTAATGGTCAATGGATTGTGATTACACAAAACTGATTAAGGAAAAGATTGAAAACACCTCGAATACGAGATAATAATAAAAGGTGATGTTAATTCTAGATTATTGACGCGAATAAATTAAATAAATTTGGGCCCAATTTTTTTTCAGTACCCCGGCTGCTGTGTATTCTTCTCGGTTTTCAAAAATTGGGATCGGACTCGACGAATCCCGAAAACCCGAGTCTTAAGAAACTATAGCAGTGTGTTATTGTATTTCAAAATAGATAAATACTCTATTGTATTACGCTTATCATTAACAAATGTCCAAAATAGTTTAGGATCACTGTTGGTTTTGGCTTCGGGTTTACTTATATAATTAAGGTATTTAGCATGAAATTTACATCTAAATAGTTCATGGTATATCTCCGAAAAGCATTTCAGTAAAATAGCATTTATCGCCTTTAAATCTTTAGGTAAAGCTTTGTTCTTACGATTACGAAGATTTATCAAGTCGGAGTCAAACCAAGGTGGGTAATTGTCGTTTCGTTTATTTTTTAAAAGAAGCAAATTGTTTAAAACCCGCGAATTGCATATTTATTGAAAATGCCTATACATTAACAACCAATATCTTTATTTCGAAATACACCATCTCAGTTAATGAATTAAAGTATTGCGACAGCACATTGGTATCGAGTGTTTGTATAAAATTTATCGTTAACACCGTTGATAAGAATTTTAATTTCCTTTATTTTTGTAAAAGGACAGTGGTTCGGTTTTTTTTTTTTTTTTTTTTTAATCCATGCAATCTTTTCTATTTTTTTAATCCCTGCTCTTTCGCGGTTGATTTTCCCGTCTTACTTTACGCATCTCTGCCAAATCGAAGACGTACGGCTATAGGACCGATTTAAGTTACCATCTGCGCATTGCATAGCTCCATGCCAGCCTATACTGGCATGGAAGATGGGTTGGCCCATGAGTTTTGCACGCCGATAGGGGGTCGTAGTTGTGTTCCTTTTAATCACAGATTACAATCTGTTGATGAAAATTTCCTTTTGCAACCTGCTCCTATCGGGATTCGAACCCGGTACCTCCCGATCCAAACGCCAAAGCTTTAACCACTGTGCCATTTGGTCGGTGTGGTTCGGTTTGAATAATGTATCAATAGTAATCAAATCAGAAGTGAAAAAGTTATCAGATGGTAGTAACACTAAAGATTCAGATTCAACAGACCACCGAATATTATTTAAATTAAATTGGTAAATCAATATCATTTAACTACAAATGGTTCAAATTTTTAATTAATTCCTTTCGGAGGCATAATAATCGTGTGTTGCACTTCAAATTTTAGTAGCAATCGAACGACTTCAGAGAATTGCACGTTTCTGTCAAATGCTAACAGTTTGGGTATTTATAGTTTAAATTTAAAATATTTTTCTCGCATTTTGTTGTTTGAGAGCGCACTTTTTTTGTCGTATAGGAGTTGTTATAGGACTTGCGTGAATTTTTTCACAAAATAATCTAACCGGTAACAGGATTTTCAGAAATTTTGTTTTTCAAAAATTGCCTTTTCATGGCTGAATATACTTAAATGTTTTAATATTGTGAATCTGAGAAGTTTTTCCTGAGTTCAAATTTAAGTTGGTTTAAATGGTTCTATCATCGAATATCCATGTACTAATTCATATCGCTGTTGTTGTGACATTGTTATGACAAGTAAGTCAGTTTTCAAAATATCTCCTACACAATTTATAACAAATTCCAATCAAACGGAATATTGAGAAAGTAATAACCATAATAAAACAGAACTCATCTCCACTTTCAAGTCTCATCTATATTAATTAAGCTCTAAAGATTAAAAATTCACAGCAGTTTATTCTTACTTCATTTGATGTTTTTGTTAATATGAAAAATCAATTAATTTCATTACAAAATTTACAAAAAATAAATTAATAAAGTAAAAAAAATTAAAATTTATATTTATGATTATTAAATTAATCCTTCTCAAATTTCATATAAGACTTCACAGTCTTAAATACTAAATGTTTAAAATTCGTGTAACTCGTTTACAACTTAATTTAAATCGGGAGGTGCTAAAAAACATCAATATACAAAAAATATAATTTGAATATACCTCGTAGTTTATTGTTGTTGGTATTTGTTAGTATTTTATATAAGAAAGTTAAAAACGATTATTGACTTACAATCAATAATAATAATGATGCGGTGATCACCCTTGGATATGCTGAATAACTTCATAATCGATTAATTATATAGATATAAATACAGTCCGTTCCGTTTTGAATTTTTGACTTCGAATTGAAATTCAATTAATTTTAATTTTATGAAGCTGTGGAATATAAATAAAACGCGACATGGGGTGTTTAAAGAGTTTCGATGTCTTCATAGTCATATACAAGTATAACAACAAGCTTCTTATGATGAACACACTTACGAATGTGGCGCCTTACGATATCCTTGATCGATTGACGTAAGTGTGCGATTTATTTTTATTCGTGCAGCAACTAGGCATAAAACATATAATCCACCACCTACATCTATAAATGTTATAGTACAGAAGAAGGCATATAGTCGCTTACCTTTCCATCTCAATATGAACAAGTCTTAAATCAAATTGAAGAAACAACAAATATAAATAACGAATATCCAAAATAAGAATAAATACAAATCTTATTTGAATATGCATAATTCAACTGTGAATTGTTTTTTGTTTGGTTTTATTCATCTTAAATTCCATTCTTTTTTCTCTTCTCTTAAAGACAATGGAACGTATCGCACGTTTTGTTGCCCATTTTTTATGTCTTAAACAATAATTTGGGCTTGTTTGGTATAATGCATATAAAAAGTAAAGCTATAGATAAATTAAATTAAAATAAAACTCAGAGACTGTTTCTTATGAAATTAACTGCAGGTGGGAATGGTAGGTGGTGTTTTGTCGTTCCGAAATGAATAAAGTTCTTAACGTTTGAAATAGCATAGTTTTCATGGTACGAAATAGTTTAGTGGTTCGATCCTTTGATTTAAACTTGTGCTAAAATGTCCAATAAACCTCTTTTTAAAGTAATCTGAATGTACTAAAATTAATTAAAATATCATTTCAAACAAATTTGATTTCTTTATTTTTAAATTAAATAAAATTCTTGTCTTAGAGATTAAGATCATCCCAGCAATAAAGAAAACAAAAACCTTATTTGATACAAATAAGGGTTCCAATAAAGGTCTTATCTGATCCAATCACTGAAGTTTGTTCTACCGAATGTTCAGGTATGTCGTTTCCGTATCCGTACCATAAATCCCTCGAACTCTCCTATAATTACAAAACTTTTACGTATCAACTTCTTTGTGTAATTTCAGTTAATATTTTGTTATATTAATTGGTGTACGAGTAGAAATTCGCTTACAACAGTTTTTAAATGAATAATTAACAATTTTCGTGGATTTACCTATAAATAAGTGAAATATAATCTAAATATTTTTTTCATTCACGTTCACTTGAGTTATCGAAACGAAATAGGTTTCGTCGAAAATCACAAAATCTGCATGAGATTATTGTTAATTCTAGAAAATCTTACCTAAAATAAAAAATTATTTTAGTTTTGATTCTTCGATCCTTGCCTAAATTACTTTAGTAACCTAGGCACTTAACATGAAGGTTTTAAAACAGCGAAATAAGGTCGTAATTGACAATAACATTTTCCTTTAGTTTAAATAGTACAATGAGAGATCAAACGTGATATCAATTCGGTTGCTATATTATTTGGATTATACATATCGTATATAGTGATCGTTTGATCATTTTTATATAATATTCAATTGATACAGTGAAGAAGATATCAATGGCGCCCACATAGTTAAATTTTTTTTTCTTATTCTCTCAGTTTCGGAAATTTATGGTCTAATCTGTTTTCCAGATTATATAAATTGGTTTCTTCTGTGTTGTGCTCGGTCATTTATGATTTATTTGATTTAAAATTAAAATAAATTACTAATTCACAATAATAAAATACATACTTGTGAATTATATCCAACCGTGAAGATTTTTTTTCTTAAATTAATTTATCATGTAGCAGGGCGCAACCAGTGGTATTTTTTGTATATACCATACGTACATGACCATCAAATACGCGCGAGAGAGATCGTATAGGATAGCTGGAGGAGTCAAAAAAGCATTTAACAACTGGAAGTAATGTTAATACGCGAGGGGTTCGTATCAACTATAAAAATGCACTCTATACTATAATTATTATATACTTTAAAAATTATACACGCAATGAATCACACCTAGGGCAAAACGGCAATAAAAAACGAGAGACTCCGTCTCTCTGATTATCATAATCTTGATTACTACCGGTATAATTTCACCAAAATGTATACAACATATAATGTCCCGTCGAACTTTCACTTTGTATGTGTTTGATCCACTTAAGAGAGTCACGAAACATGTCCCAGGTCAATTCTCAATTAAATTAAAATTTTCTCACATTCATAAGATAATTAAAAACAGTTAAATCCTCATCAACGAAAAACATTTATACGTATTACATAAAACCCCCTGTGTTTCTTATCCATAAATTTAATCTCATTAAAATTCCGCAAAACATAAGTAATTTTCACAACCCAAACAAAAAATAAATAAATTCCATCATAAAAAGTTGAACGATTATGATCGTTGCCGATCATATATTTTTTTTTTCTACAAACACACGGGTTGTTTGTTTGTTGTGTTGAGAATCACCTGTCCTCTGGTTACTTATAAAAACCATTGCACGCACATGAAAATGATATTCCAATGATTTTAATAAAATTAAATATTTTCATTAAAAATTACGATCATTGACACAATTGATCGCGAAATAATTTTAAAAAAAATGTTGTCATCAAATGTGTGTAATCAAACAGGGTTGATTGAATCGATCATAACTATAGAGGGAATCTCATAAATAACCTCACCAAAGAGTATGGGCGAAAATAAAATTGATCAACAGACAGTTGGCAGGTTGATTCATTTTATATTTTTTATTGATCAAATGATCGTTAATTTTTTTATGTTTTGCAATATTCTTGTATTTAAGTATCAAGAGGCATGCAGGTGGAACATACATAAAATTACACAATCCTGCCACAGTTAGAATGGTTATTAGAAATAATTGATTGGAAAATGTGTGTCTTGGCAAAAATAAAACAACAAAATATAATTGATAATAATCAGGACAATCAAATTTAATTAAAAGATTATTTTTTGATTTGTCTGTGTATCGCACGTTCTAAGAGGTATCTATAACATATTGTCAGACAAGATAATCGTGTTACCAAAATGTGTGATACTAGTTTAAGGACATCGACCTTTTATTTAGAGTAATCAATGGCTACGATCTAAATCGATGGATCTTTCGTTATTTGTTAAGTCTCCACCTCATTTACATACTATAAACATTCGATCGTAAATCGAGTTAAGCTAAAAAACACAAATTTAACCGCATACGCTATATACGCTTCAAGGAACTTCTTATATTATGTAACATTTATTGTTGGTAAATGAAACACAAAATTACTTAAAAAGGTCTATTTACAAAGCCGTTAACCAAGAAATTTATGGATATTTAAATGAAATTTTTAATTTTATCGTAAATTATTATCTAAAAAGACGTTTTATTAAAGATTGCCTTCTACGTACTCATATGCACAACATTTACAATTCATTCTGTCTTTACTTCGTATATTATTCAAAGAATAACAGTCTGTACAACAGAAGAAAACAAATTTAACTTCTAGTGACAAACAACATTGTAATATGATACTAATGCGATTTATATCAAACTGAAAATTTATTGTATAAAAAAATTGGTTAAAAGAACATAAACCCCACCTTTAACTCGATATTAAAGTTGTATTCAAGTTTATGGCAAACAGATTTTACACCTGCCCTATCTTACTCGCTTTCATTGAATTATTAACACAATACAACAAAATATTCTGCTTAAGTAGTTTTGGGATAAAAAGATTTGAAAATTTATGTTGATTGAACGTTAAATGGGATATCAATGTCAATTTACAGTAGAGACTTTATGTATTTTTGGTAGGATTAACGTGTACAGCACTGTAATAATTTATTAATTTTTATTTATTTTTATTTCGTTTCATGCCGTTTCTGTATATCAACAACAAAAAAATTACAACATCCTTTCATCACAAAATATATCAACGTCGACAAATCAACAAATATGATCCCGCCAAATATAATCAATTTTTAATGATCATCAAAAATAAAATTATGAATTTGTAATGATGACCGGAATTTTGGAATTGATCTATCTCACATACAAATCAATTGATGGATTGTGGCTGAAAATTGGTTCAATTGCGTTGCTGTATCACAGTATGTAAGTATTAACAAACGTATTAAAATAAAATTGAAATTATTTTCACGTTTTTAGTAAAGTTCGATTTATATCAAATTTCGGTTAAGGAGCACAGAACGAAACAAAAAACACAAAGATTTCGGCTTCTTACAGTTCTTTTATTACTTAAAAAAAATTATTAAAAGTAACTTTGATATACTGATTATGATTTACTGTCTGTTTTACTGGTATAGTTATGGTTCGGCACAGTATTATTGCTCATTTTGTTGTTGTTGTTAATAAATTGATTGTAGATACATTTTTGTGATAATTTTTCATAATTTTTTTGTTTTTATGAATAAATGTTGGGTCGGCTTGTAAGACCGAAACTTGGAAATTTATTGTAAATTTGCTAAAAGATAAAGTATTATATTACATGTGGAGAATTTGTGATTTTTGAAATTAATCACCCGTTTTGGGGCGTGTAAACTTACCCGAATGCATGAAACAGAAGCTTTTACAATCTATTTGCGTGCAATATAGCTCGGCTTCCTCATTACTATCCGTGAACTATAAGGTGGTAACTAACCTATTGTATAAACCAAAACAGTATTACCACTACTTTGTCTACACATTGAATGAAACATTTAATTTTCTATTACAATTTTTTGTGCAAATAGCGAAAATTAATTTAATTATATATTATATATTAACGTGTTTACATACATTCATGTTGCAAATGAAAATAAATTAATTCAACTTATATACATTTTAAAATGCACCAGCACTCAGCAGCAAGAATTTTAAGTAAAAAATAATAATATAAACAGTAATTTTATAGTTGTTAAGCTTGGAAGTTTTGTTTTTAATGTTGCAATTGAACAAAACACAAATCATTAGTATGAAACAATAATGTAAAACATAAATCATAAAAAAAACATTTTTGCGAACAACAATACAAATTGAAAATTATAGAATTTAGCGCTATTTGTGTGATAGTCATGTGTATTACCTATCCGTAAAACGTTATTACGTTGATAATATCGAAAGATTTGTTTAGATATACTGTTACGAATTTAAAACTTTAAGAAACACGAAGGTTATTTATTTAATAGTCATAGGATAACATTTGCAGAAAATAATTACTATTAAATTTACTGTTTACACTATCTACATATTACTTTTATACAAAACTATTTTAGCTCATTGAATAATCCTGTACCTATGTATAAGAATACATTTCTTTCGCTGGAATTGACAAATCTTTTTGAATTACATAATTTGTTTTCCGACACTTTTCGTCTATGACAACAATTCTTAGCATAATATATAAACTGGGCTAATCACGCCCAATAAATTTTTGAACGGGTTCGTCTGGTGGTAAACAAGTTCAAACTACCTGCTTTGGTAGAGTATCTGTAACAAGACTTATGTCATATGGCGAAATCTTTTCTCCACTGTTCAAAAAAGCGAACTGTCGCTACAAGGTTTGTTTAACTTTCTTGAATACAGATTCAAAGTCTATTTCAACACCTATTTAAAGGTACCTTTTTTGTACTTATACCGTGCCAAAGTGATTTTTGGGGTCAACATCTGAAGTACACGTTTTTTGTGAAGTTGTAAGCATGAAAATTAGTGGTAAAAATCGAATTAAAACATGGAAATCACCAAACAAAAACATAAAGTATTCCCTTCCCTATCCCGAATGACAGCGTTTATTCGATATTTCATTGATTTCACCAAACTTTTCACCAAATCTTTGAGGTATCGCCACCCATTCCTCTGTGATTGCGTGTTGCAGGTCCTGGAGACTCGTTGGAACAATATCTCTGGATCGATCTCTTGTTTTCAGCTCGTCCCATAAATGTTCGATAGGATTGAGGTCCGAGGTTCGAGCTGGCTACTCCATAACAGACACATCCACCTCTTGAATTACGACTAGTCGTATGCACTATGCACTCGTATGAACAGGATGTTTTCACCAATAAACCCGGCAAAATGCAAAACGTAGTCCTCCAGTACTTCGTCAATGTACCGCTGAGAAGTCAATTCTCTTGATTGAATGGCAGTATTTGCTCCAGAGTTGAACACAATGTCTTCGCCTCCAGTGACATGTCTCACCAGAACATGCACGATCCACTGCCATACGAGACACGTTTTCAATGCAACATTATGCAAATCGCTCCCCTGATCTTCTGCACTCGTCAGAGAACAATACTGTTCTTTATTGTTCTTCATCCAATACAAATGCTCTTGAGCGAACTGAAGTCGGGCTCATCGGTGGGCTGGGATCAATTTCGATCCGAATTTCGTTATCGAAGTCATCTTGTAACTGTCCATCGACTGACCTCGACTTCACGAACTTCTTGGAGCCGCTGTCCCACTTGTACTGCATTCTAAGACGATTTCGCGAAATTGTCACAAAAAATCTATCATCACGCTGTGTTGTAACATGAGGTCGCAAAGATCTTTGTCGCCGTCTTAGCCGCCAGTTTATTGATATATCTGCCACGACACCTGACGAACGGAGAATCGGCTCAAATTTAGTTGTCGAGCCACTTCACTTTGGTTCTGCTCGGAATCAATTAGTGCAACGGCTGCCTCTGGTGTGGCATTGTGGTATAACATTATCTTGTTCCGTATGAAGATGTAATCGATAGAAGACCGATGATTCTAAGCTGTTATATGCGTATGATGACAATTCCCTTAAAACATACCCATTTATACCTGCCACGAGTTCCACAATCGGTGTTACCAGGAACGAGCGTTTTCGGGTTGTTGTGTTCTATTGTTGTTATTTTCCTGATTTTAAACAGACAATACACACACGTGGTATCATTGGATAGGTGATGAAATTATCTTTAACTTGGCAAACTTTGATTCAAAAAAACATTTCGATTCGCGAGCAAATTAAAAAAAAGTATAAAATGACTGCGATTTTTCTGCTCTAAAGTGTATATATTATAGCTTCAATTATTTCTAGCGGGCCTATAACTATTAGTATTGGTTAGTATTAATGCCTAAATAACAGTAGTGAAGTCTGATTAACAAAAACCTTTCGAAAATCAGCAAATTTAATATTTTAGTATAGTAGCTTTTATTAAATGAATTCTATTGTATTTCAAACAGTTAAAATCTATTTTAATAGATCATGTTTTCTGAATGACGGCGGATCGTTTATTTTTTTAATGATAGTGATTATATCTTCGCCACTGATTAGATCTTAGAAGATTGTCAATTATCCAAAAGCAGGAAGTTAGTTAAAGAATATTGTCACAGTAGTTAAGTTTTTATCCGTCATTTGCCATTAAGAAACAATATACCAATACGGCCGCATAATATCACAATAGATTATAATTAAAATATTTAATTTCGCTTGTATTTCTATTAATTTCACATTAATAAACTCTCAGAAATACAATACCAGCGACAGAGTGTGAAAGTTATTGCAGTTTATACTAACGGCATCTATTAATGTAATGTTAAATTAACTATAAATAGTTATATATTTATTATTTATTTGTCACGTATATATTTTTTGAAAGATGAAAGTGCGTGACACTATGGCACTATAATTTGTACAGTGACATGATTTATAAAGTTTTTTAATTTTACACCATAACAACAACAAAAAATAAATGGCACACTTATGAAAAAATTTCAAATTTTATGTAAGTAATCAACCAATTTAGTTATTTTGTTGGTGTTACATCCCATGGAGAAAGTTGGCCGTCTCCATTTTATGAGGTTACGTAATCAGACAATTATTAATTACTAATATGTGATTAGTTTATTGAATCCTATAGCTAGGTCCCAGTGCTTCTGGAAAGAATATACCAGTATCGGATGTGGTATACTCGTAGTATAGTAGTAGATTGACTGGAACTCACTGATGTACGCTCATGTTCGATTCCGTGTTTGGTTAAAAAATTCTGGATTTCCCATTGTTAGTAAATACGGTTTGAGAACAACCAAATATATTAAATACGCTATTGGCCGAAGGATGATCAACGAAGAAGCAGTTGCTTTAGGCAAAGATTTTAAAAGAGGGAGCTTTTTCAACTGATCTAAGATGATCAGGATAATGGTATTAGCGAATAAGATAGGCAATGTAATTCTTTTAAAAAGAACTACCTATAAATTAAATTAATAACTCCTCTATCGGAGTTTGAAATGGCATTCCAATATTTGTAGCATTTACATATTTGCTGACCAACATTTTACGAATTTACCCGAAAGTCTTTTTATTTCCTCCGCGGTCCGTGATCTAGAATTTCCATAAAGTTACGTAATTAAGTGGTTCAAATCATTTGAACAGTCATCATCAGAACTGACTTTTTTGGCGTTTATTGATGATGCACTGCGAAGGGAATAGCCAGAAAAAACTTCAAATAAATAAAGATATATCTCGAACGAAGAACAGATAATAAACTAATATTCTCAAGTAGACGAAAGCCTGGTCATATAATTCCGCTAATCTGATTAGCATTAAGAGTAAGTAAAGAGGAGAGAAAAAGTGAATCGTTTATAATATTCAGAGGGGGTGAGTCTTTCACGGTGAGCTTAAGCTTTCGGAGATAAGGATATACCCTAGATTTTCCATTAGGTTTTATCCGCCCTTTTAACATAAGAATTTAATTTAATGAATTGGTTTCTTTTAGAACCGGTAAGGCATCTCTACTTCAAATTGAAATGCTAGCACCACTATAAAAAGTGATTTGATCAATTTCCCATACTGTTAAAGGTATCCGAAAGTTACTGAAAGTGAAAAAATCGGTAATGCATATAGTGTCTCACCTACTTCAGCTCAAAGTTAAAAAAATTGTATATTAAATAGAAATATCACAGCCGAAAGTAACTAACTTACAAAATCAGTCGGAATCATGTGTATATATGAGTATTCATTAATTATTATTGTAGTTAAACATTAATTTATTAGCTTCATATGTTTATGTATAATGTACGAGTATACAGGCACATTTCAAAAATTTGTGGAAACTTAACGTTTAAACTGTTATGTCTTAAAAAGATCTCATTTGAATTGGTTCGTCGATGGTTATAGCTGGAAAGCTGTCTAAGTCACGTTTCTTTTTAGGAGTTAGGGAAAATTGTGGGGAGTGAACTACACACACGAACTTTAAAAATTTGTAAAATTTTAACTTTATACGTTAAAACGTGTTATATCTGGAAAGGTCTCATTTGAATGGGTTCGCTGGAAAATTTTCCAGATCAGGTTTCATGTTAGGAGCTCGAGAAAATTTGAGGAGTGAAATACACGCGCAAACTTCAGTAAACACTTAATGTTTAAAGTGTTATGTCTGGAAATGGTTTCATTTGAATCGGTTCGGCGATGGTTATAGCAGTTCGGGAAATTTCGGGAACCGAAATAAACGTTCAAACTTGAAAAAATTTGTAAAAAATTATCGTTTAAAGTGTTATGTCTGGAAAACGTCTCATTTGAATCGGTTATTCTATTCTTATCGCTGGAAAGTTTACATGTTAAGTTTCACATTGTCGGCAACTTGTCACCTGTCGTGTTCAGAGACAATAAATTTTATAAAATTCCAATTTTTCCGAACTCCAACAAGAAAAGTGCCTGGAACAGCTCTTAAAATACTTTTAATTTACTTTTACCTTTGAAGGTGCCGGATCTGATGCATAAAATATCCTTTTCTCACCCGGAGTGTGGATTGTAAATAAACAAAAACGTAAGTTGGAGACTGTATATATTTTATCGTGCGTTAGAAGCTGCTAAAATTTCTTATGTTAATAAACAGAGTTGTATAGCAAGTTTAATGCTACGGTTTATATTTGTCTCACTATACTCATCATAACTTTACAACTGAAAAAACAATTATAAAGTACCCATGGCAATAAATAAATATCAATAACCTATATCACGATTCCTGTAAAGCCATTAGACTAGTTAATTTAACAAACGTTAAATTTTTTATTTAAAATAAAAATTCAACTCAAAATCCACCGAAATTCAAATTAATTAAAAATAAAAAGTATAATAAGTTAAAATTCTTTGTCCGTGCAAGATGAACATTTAAAAAAAACTATGTAGGCGGGATCGTATATTCTTAAAAATCAAGAATTTGTTTTTTCATTTTTAATTCTTTTGCGATTTATTTATAAATCACTTTTAAAAGTAATATAATAAATAAATTAATTTTGTTTCGTTTCTTTTTTTTTTTTTGTATTAAGAACAAATTATTTTTATTACATAGCAATTTTGTCGCGAATTAATAACAATAAAAAAATTCATTTATGGGGTGTCAAGCTCAATTGTTGAATCGTACTAATAAAATATACCGGCAATTTCATGTTTTTTGCATCCTGCGTAACAATTGCATATTGTACTGCTCCTCTAAGTCATTGACCTGAAAAAATTATCCAGCTAACATACAAAAGTGGATGTATGTAATTACATTTTAATCAATAATAACTAATTAAATTTAAATAAAATTATACGCAAATTTTATCTATTCCATTAATGCTTACATACTTTGCATGCACACATCAGCTAGTTTCATATGTGCAGTTTAATATTGTTAATTGTTTCCATCAATACCTCCTCCAAATAAACGAATACTAACGCAAGTGAAAAATAATGCGTTTTGAAAAATTGCGTGTCTCAGTTTATATTTTATTTTAAATCTGAAAACTATATAACATAATATTAATTAATAATTAAATAAATTAAATATAAAAAAATTATTAGAGGTAATAATTAGTAAAACGCGAACATGATTTTATAAATGTATAGACAATTTTAAAATTTGTCAGAATTTTTAAATTTCGTCTCTACACGAATTAATATGTTTAGGTTTGAGAGTTTTTTTGACTGTTGCTGTTAACAAGGTATTCAATGTCAATTATAAATTGCATAATTGAATATTTCTCATTCCAATTTACATTTATGTGAAAATAAATCTATACGGTGTCAATTTAACTGAAAAATCGTATGTCACTCGCTTCTCTATGTTGTAACATATCACAATAATGACCACAATGAAAAATTATCCATTACACATTGTATTGTTTCATTCATTTACTATTTAGTAGCGTATATACATTCATAGACAAGACAGCAGAAACACGAAAAAAAAATTCAAAGTGTTTTTCAAACTGAAACATAAATTTTTCTCATCACAGACAACACGACAACGCTGTGTGAGTTGAGTAGAGAAGAGCGACAAAAAATAACAAACGAATTTTCTTTTTTGCTTTTTCCATTTAGCTATTTGTTGCCACTGTTGTAGCTAGAGTTGATCTACATAACAATAACAACAGTGAACCCCAGCAACAAGAACCAACAACCTAATAAATAAAACCTTCTTCTCTAAATTTTCTATTTTTTTTTTTTCTAAACAATCAAACCA
This sequence comes from Nephrotoma guestfalica, assembly GCA_963691935.1. Lineage (NCBI taxonomy): Eukaryota > Metazoa > Arthropoda > Insecta > Diptera > Tipulidae > Nephrotoma > Nephrotoma guestfalica. The sequence goes on along the minus strand of OY829915.1, from coordinate 265,269,172 downwards.
CATATCAGCGTGTTAGATCAACAGAATATACACTACAACAACACGAAAAATATCTTGTTTGCCGGATTTATGTGATTTCTGTGTTCTTTCGAGAGCTACAAAATCCAACAACAACATCAACATGATATATAATAATGTTATTTTTCGCAGAACATATGTTTTGTTGTTGCTGATTTTGTTGGCCTTTTTGTATATCATATAATATTTATATATATCTATTTGGTTGATGTTTAGAGGTTTTGTTTATACGATGCCAAGAAACTTTTGGTTTATTTGACAACCAAATTCCGCTAACTGTAGTGTTGGTCGCCCCAAGTTACTATAAATATCTACTGCTTGTATTAGAAGTTAGCCGGTTATTAGAAGCGACTTGAAGCGAAAGCCGTAATTTATTGTGTCATTTTAGTTGACGTAAAATTTCTAGGTGACTTTTAAAAACCTAAAACATTTGCTTTTTCATTGAAGTAACTACTCGCGATTAGGAGATTTTATTTTTGGTAAATTTTTTTATTCATATAAAATTTTTCTAGTTCTACTCTATATATTGACGAAGAACATTGCATTTCTGACCTACATTTTTCCTTTGTTACATGTTTAGGATGTCCCCATTGGTTTCTCCCAAATTATATCTACTATTGTTTCTACCTTGCGCTGGCTATAAAGCTAAGCTAACATATGTAGGTCCATATGGGCTTTGTTATTTGCTTATAACGGGTGTTTTTTAAGCCCGATAGAACTTGAAATTGTAAAAAATAACACAAAAAATTAAATTGTAATCAAAATTTTTTTTATTCAAAAGATCAATTCATGGCATTAATATCTGGAAATGATTTCGGACATACGGGCACCGCGGCTGTTCTTGACGAAACGCATTCTGGACGTCCAATTTTGGGTTACCTTTTCGAACACTGCTGGCCGTATGTCACGAATAACACAATCAATGCTGGCCTCTTATCAACATAAACCAGTGACTTCACGTAGCCCCTCAGGAAATAATTGAGAGGTGTCAAATCGCACGACCTTGGAGGCCAATTGACAGGTCCATTTCTCGAAATCAACTTATCGCCAAATTTTGATTTTAATAAGTCGATGGTTGCGGTCGCCGTATGACACGTAGTGCCATGCTGTTGAAACCACATCTCGTCCCGATCAATGCCATTCATATTTTAAAAAAAAAATAATTGACGAATTGGTAAATTTGGATCTTCTTCCACTCTTTTGTTTACACTGTTTGGCAATATTCTCTTCAGTTCGCACATTCCTTCGATGTGTTGATGTCATTGCATCCTCTAGAGAGTATGTGATACGAAATCTATCCACAGTTCGACGGATGGCTTGCTCAGATGGACGATTATGTACGCCATAAAAATCACGAAGTCTATAAGTTGCGTGAATCGACGACTGATTTTCAAAGTAAATTTTAATAATTTCATAGCGTTGTTCAAGCGTGAGTCTATTCATGATGAATTGCCAGAGTATACTGAGATCTGCCTGAGTATATTTTTCATAAAAATTTAATTTTTTGTTTTATTTTTTTCAAGTTCTATCAGGCTTAAAAAACACCCGTTATATTATCAGTTTATTATGAATTGGCAATTGGGATTTCGTTCCCAAAAGCCATTTCATTTTCTGTGTTTAACATTTTTTCTTGACATGCATCTTCCAACGCAGTTTATCATCTTAATTCATTCCTAGGTATTTCGCTGAGTTAGAATGTCGTAATGAGACATTATACCACTATTACCACAGATAATCGGTTTACTTTTCTTTTAATGTAGTAGTGTATTCAGTATACTTTTGACTGTAAGCATGCTAGATCTCTAATTTGTGTTGGGTAATTTGTGTCTATTATTCTCTTTTTTATTTCACTTGTTGTTTATCTTGGAATCCCAATCCATCTATCCCAATCTGTACACATACAGATGTCAGGTCACACTAACAGTGATTGAAACCCTTGATCTCTTTGGTATGCAGGTTTGATTTATGTTTACTTTGATTTCTTGGAGCTATAAGTTTATATTTTACTGTTTCCATCTTATTTCGCATCTTTCGGAGTCCTTTGGCAGCTTGCGGGATGTGGTTCGCTACAGTTTATATACTATGCTAGAATTTTTCTGAATTTTTTTATAACCCTCTAACTTTTTAGTGTTAGTCATTTACGGAGATCGCTCAGAATAACCCTCGACGTGGGTTTGTTTATCTATTATAGCATCATTATATTAGATAGGTAAATTGCTGCAAAATCACACAATCATTAGATATTGAGCACTTCTGCAAGTTGTAGTATTTACTTATTTACACATTTCTACATGAGTGTATGTTTGACCGCCGAAGTCTGTGGCCTCTTTACAGCCCAAACGTTGGACTGATCAAAAATTTCACGCTTAAGCTTTTTGCATAAATTGAGAGGTCCCAGTATGATATATGGCCGAAATCGGTTCACCCGCAACTTGCATAGGAAGTTTTTGCAAATATTTTGAAAAGAATATCATTTATGAGAAAAATGACTTTAAATTAAAAGACTCTTAATTAAATTTGCAACAGTATCGGTTCACATCGGTTTTAGATATTAGATAATTTAAGTGTTAAATCAATGACGATTTTTGACCAAAAAAAACGTCTACTCAAAAATTTGGCCGCTTTACAGTACTGGATAACTGATCAGGATGAAATTTCATAAGGTTTTAAATCAATCCTAATGATGAGCAGTATAACTCGAAACTAGTTGTTTGTTATTGTTTTTGAAATAATAAATTACATATATCACAAAAATAAGAAAGCGTTTTATCAAAAAACTCAAAATAACTTAACATAATGATTATTGATTAATAAGGCAAACTACAATTCATTTTGTCCGGAGTAAAATATTTTTTTTCCGAAGGGTTCTGTACGATAGCATATATTTTATGTTAATGCAAATGTCGTTTTTACACAAAGGCTCACTTTTGTGTTTGTTTTACACTTTTAAATGAAATTCTAATTAGAAAACATGGCAATTCCAATTGGAAATTCAGTTCTAAAAGATATTGTTAAGTACAAATTATCTAAATATATAGGTTATAGGCTTTTAATTATTTGAATTAATGCACGTTTATCTGGTATTAAGCCTACGTTCTTCTTCGTATTAAGCCTACGATTTTAATAAATCGCATAAATTAAATACATTTTTTCAGGTAATCCCCGGGAAGGAGAGTTAATGGCCGTTTACAATTTTCGTTCAAACTCATATTTCAAATTAAAATCAGATGCCCTATTCCTGAATATGATACGAAAACGAAAATACAAGATTCATATTTGAATTGAATCAGATTCGTACGATTCTTCTTTAAAAATGAATAGGAATCTTGTACTTTCGTTTTCGTATTGTATTCAGGAATTGGGCCCCAAATAGCGTCAAAAATACCTTGTTAAATTGCTCATTCAACCAAATTAAATGGAACTTCCTAATCAGACCATTAAATTTAATTGGTCGTGGTTACCTTTTTCTCTCAAAATTGCTCATTCAACCAAATTAAATGGAACTTCCTAATCAGACCATTAAATTTAATTGGTCGTGGTTACCTTTTTCTCTCAAACCCATAAAATATACATGAACTCTTGATCATTTAATTGTCCCTCCGGAATTTTGTGTTTTCGTGTTCCGAAATGTTCGGATTATTAACAATTGAATTCTAACTTATGGCTTCTACCAATTGCCGTTCCTTAGTTTCCAATAAGAGGACATAAATCATATTTTTATCATGAATTTAAAATCTGTATTAAACTGTCGACATGGGCTACACTAGAATTCAAAAGATTGAGTTTTCGAATTATAATTTAGTTATTTGTGAGCTGGGATGCATAAATGATGACTTGTTTCTGGAGCCTTTCTCTATCCCTTCGTGAGTTTTGTAAAGGAACTCGGTGCTGTAGGTGTACATGCTTGCTTGTATTTATCCTGAGTGCTCACAAAAAGGGTTCTCAAAAAAATATTATTTTTGATGTGCGACAAATCAAAATTCCATCATCCACGAGAGGTGAATATGTTGTAACCAATACCCATATACCATGTCTTTTACAACGAATATGTATAGACCTCGAATACACCTTGTACTTGATTTTTTCAAGCGAAAAATAATACTTTTCAGAATTTTGGTAAAAACTGTCTTTTTAAAAATCGTTATTCCCGCTTAAATAAACCACCAAGACCAACCAACCCCGTTGGTGAAAATTTAATCTATATTTTTTTTTAATAAGTTATATTTCTTGTTGATCTTACTTTTTTGAATTGTTGTTATCGGATCCAATAATTTTTATAAATTAAAATTATTTAAATAACGAGTTAAAATTAAAAACGAGCTATACAAAATTTACATTTTGCATGAAAAACCAAATTGTGTATATGTGTACTTAGTTGAACTACTGTTTTCAGGTAAAAAAAAACCTAACATCTTAAATTTTGTATAATTCAACATCATTGACAAAGCTCGTTGGGAAGCTGCCACATCCAGACACACATTTTCTCCACTTTATGCAGGGATCTCCGAATTTATGGAATAGCTTAAGGATTAGCCAATTCGCAACGTAGAGACGCCGAATTTGTTTTCAAAACTCAATTTAAAAAAATATCTGAACCAATTTTTTGAATCGTTTTTTCGGCAATGGTATGGACTTTTTAAAATATTTACCACCACCCTTTGTATTACTGAGATTTGAAATTAAATTCGATATTTCGCTGCAGGAAGTGGGCGAAATGAAACACAAATTAATACTAGGCACCATAGTATGAAAGTTATTTAAATCATCTGAGCCTGGGCTAGAACTACTTGCTGACACAGAAGAATCAACAAAGTTAACCAAACTGCGATTAAATATATTAACAATAGATAACAAAATAACAAATAACTATTATTAGAGTTATTTTCCATGAACTGATTTAACTGTTTCCAGACCTCTTTTTGTCTCAAATTATTAAATAAATTGTCAAAATAATGCTTCTTTGCAAAGTATTTTCCGTTTTTGATCTTCCTATTTAGCAAATCTAATTTATGTTTTAGTTCTAATTTCTAATTTCTATCTAATTTATGTGTTCCTTTTAAAACGCTTCAATATATGGTTAAGTTTAATTAAATCCCAGAGATCAAGAGTCATCCATGGACGAACACTTGCATTTTTAATTTTTACATTTACTTCCTTCAATACAGAAAAGTGTAGAACAAGTTTATTATACTCGAACATATCAAAAATGCGTTCTAGAGTAGACTCAGAATTTCTGAGGTCAAATACGATAATCATTAAAAAATATTCAAAGGACTTATTAGCCTTTTTGTAATTAACGTATCTTTTCGTTAGTGTCCGAGTACAATATTTGGGCTTGAAGCGAAATTTTGAGAATACAAAACTACATATGACCACTTATGTCGGCTACAATGGTAAAATTCCGAACTTGCTCAATATTATGAAAACTACTAACAGAGTGGTCTAAAATATTAAGGCTCAGTGGTCTGGTAAAGAAAGTATTTTTTACAATCATACCATGAGAGAGCAAGGTTGCGTTATAGTCTGAGATTAAGTTAGAATTTTTATTAACAGGCATGTTACTGTCACCGACTAAAATAAAATCGTGTGTAGATTTATATTGTAGTTTCTGAGAAGTTGTTCTAAAAATCAAGAAACGATGCTGAATCAGAATTAGGAGTCCTATGTATTCCGCATACCTTCATTAGATTAAACTGCAAAATTTGAATGCATATGTATTGGAATGTTAAAGAACCGTTATCGATAATTCTCCTGGTGGCTGGAATATCATTCCTAATGAACATAGCAATACCACCAAACAAAATTACAAATTTATTTGAACTTTTAACAAATGTTTCCGAAACTACTACAATATGTATGTCCGTTTTGAGACTCTCTATAAAAAGTAATAACTTATCGAACTTAGCTAGATCGTTCATACCCCAAATATTGATTTGAAGTATATTTAAACTAATAAAATTTGAACGTGATACATCAATATTTGCCGAATAGTCATTAACACTTTCCAAGTAAAGGTTATGGCACTTATATTTTAATGATTTAAAGCTCATAACCACAATAATAATTTAAACTAATAACCATAAGAAGAAGAATAACAAGGAGATATGGGAAAAGAAAATGATGATAAAAAAAATAGAACCATTACCAGAAGATTAATATTAATAAAACCATTACACAAATAATTTCTGATAGGAAAAAAATGCATCTTAATGGCATATTGAAATAATATAATGATAATCACTGTACAATAACTTACTGCACAGAGAAAATTTACATTGTATATCAATATCCGGTGGATGATACTTATACATAAAATATTGTAGTGTGTTATATACTTTAAAATATGCTAAATTCTTATTAAGCGTTTACAGCTAAAAAATAATGAAAATGAATAAAAAATAAACAAAAACTGTATAATTTGATTAAGATTGACTACAATCGGGGATAAAAGTAATAAATTAACGTTTATAGCTAGACTCGTACATAAATGGATTAAAAAAACAAAATAATATTTAAATAGTGCTGAATTGAGTATAAAATGTCAATATTTAGATAAACAAATACATAATTAAAATTTAACAGTGACGTGGCTTTTAAAAATTGAAATAAAAGTGTTAAAATTAAAGTTTAGAAGAATAAAATTAAATAAAAAGATTAATAATAAGATAATGTTTACACTACTACTGGTGAAGTTAGATGACATCCTGTGATGTGATTGTTTGAGTATCCGCTACTGCAACGGATGACTCATGGGCTTTATGCAGACGGCTGATGTCGTTGAAGGAATAAATATGGTGCACAGTAAATCGTATTTCCCTTACACCATAAAAACTGGTACTTATAGTTAACTTTAATCTCTTTAGCTGCGTTGTACAATCGAGATTGAAACCTTGTAAGATGATGAAGTATCCAGATTTTATGATTAGGAGACACCATTGAAAACCCCGCACCAAGTTGATGTAAGTAAACATACTTCCTCTTGCGAAATGTGTTTAATATAGCAGTTTTTAGATCGATGGTATTTAGTTTGACAAGGTATGAGTGTTTTAGTTGTGATGCCGATTCATTGTTATATGAACCATTGGTTTAACAGAAATTAAATCGTCACGAGATACGAACGTCGACTGCACCAATAACCTTAAGAATCAAATTGGGGATATTTTCATTCTTTGCTGGAATTCCACATACCACAATGTTGGAACTATTTGATTCTTGAGAACTAATATCCAGTTGAGCTTCAATTGTATTAAGTTTATTTTGAGGAAATACCATTTTATTTTCCAGAATAGAGATTTCACGGATACAACTGACGGAATCCTTGGTCAACTTCTCAACTGTAATTTTCATCTCGTGCAGTACTTTGCAGCAGAAACATACTGAAGCTTCAAGTGTGTCAAGCTGGTTTTTCATCGCTTGAAGGATAATAACCACATCGCTTAAAGCTGGAGTATCATTGTTAAATAAATTTGGATTGTGGCTGCTATCGCTAATATCAAGGCACAGCCATGAAGTTCACCAATTTCTGCCAAATAAAACCTCCAACCTCCAAATTTATGGAATAAGCTTAAATATGAAGTTTCATCTCGATTAATCAATCACACACATGGAGAACTTTTTGAAAACCAGTTTTTCGGAATTTGGTTCAGTTCGGTTTTCAGGTTTTCACATTCTATACACCATGCGTTGTGGGAACATGTCAAGCCCATGTGAGTCTGAACGCTAACATGGTGGAAGATGTGTCCGCGTTTAAATCGTTACATCACCAGAGTGCTATAGTTGTAATTTTTAACATCACTGATCGTATTTTCTTCATATATTCAATTAACACACCACTTCATTTGTATGGGACGTCGAGCGTAAGTCGTGTAGACAGTGGGAAATTTATATGTTTATGAACAACTAGTAGAACAATAAATATGATCAAGTTATTTTTAAACCCAATTACCGTTATACCGGAACTCTTATGCTGGTGATAAAAAAAGTTATTACCTTATTTTGAACTACAAATTTTATATTTCGCGATCAAGATCATTCAGAACACCCTGTATAAATTTGAGAAATACCATTTTAAAGCAGTTAACTAATTATTCAATCCAATTTAGGACCTCAAGCCATCGTTGCTTCAAGTAAATCGTGTGTCCCAAGAAGTCGCAACAACAACAAAAACAAAAAAATTTAACACTTAAAAAATTGAATGGTCGAAGCAATTTTCTTTTTGGTTTTGGACATATTATAGCGGTTAATTATCACAAAATGCGGGAAATAAATAGTAATTATATCATTCCTATATACTCGTACGATTGACTTTCACTACATTACACCTTGCATTTTAATCACATGGGTAAAAATAACAATAGTAACTAATAACTTAGAGGTGGTATGTCTTCATATTAAAGGGTGTTTTTTTAAGAGGTTGCCGATTTTTTTTTTGAATAAAACACATATAAAATTATGAAATGACCAAAATTTTTTTTTATTTGGTAGATAATTTTTTGGCATTTAACATTTAAACACAATTTCTGGCATATGGCTACCACGACTATTTTTCACAAATGTCATTCTGGAGGTCCAATTTTCCAGCACTTTTTCAAGCATTTGAGGGCGTATGTCAGCAATGACACGTTGAATATTGGTTTCCAAAGCGTCAATCGATTGAGGTTTATCCACATAAACCAATGACTTCACGTATCCCCACAAAAAGTAATCGAGTGGCGTCAAATCGCACGAACGCGGAGGCCAATTCACCGGACCATTTCTCGAAATAATGTTGTCGTTGAAAGTTTCTTTCAATAAGTCGATTGTTTCACGTGCTGTATGGCAAGTGGCACCATCTTGTTGAAACCACATTTCATTCATATCCATATCTTCAAGATTTGACAACAAAAACTCATTTAACATGGTTCTGTATCGATTTCCATTCACGGTAACGCGTCGTCCTTCCTCATTTTTAAAGAAATATGGACCGATGATCCCACCAGCCCATAGACCGCACCAAACAGTACATTTATCAGGATGCATTGGTAATTCTAGAACGGCGTGTGGATTATCTTTGCTCCAAATGCGACAATTTTGTTTGTTGACGTATCCATTTAACCAAAAATGCGCCTCATCACTGAAGAGAATTTTACGGTAAAAAAATGAATCTTCGTTCAATTGATTTAACGACCAATCACTGAATTCACGGCGCAAACGATGGTCGTGTGGCTTTAATTCTTGCACCAATTGAATTTTGTATGGCACCAAACCCAAATCTTTACGTAAAATTTTCCATAAAGTCGATGGACAAAGTCCAATTTGCTGAGCACGACGACGAATCGATAAATTGTCGTTTTCTTCGACACTGGCCTCAACGACAGCAATATTTTCTTCTGTACGAACTCTTCTCATTCTTGTCGGTGGCTTGGCATCCAAAAGAGTGAATGTAGACCGAAATTTGGTAATTACGTTCTTTATGGTGGTCTCTGACGGACGATTATGTGCACCATAAAATTCACGAAGTGCTCTATAAACATTTTTAATTGAACACTGATTTTGAAAATAAATTTCCACGATTTGAAAACGTTGTTCTGGAGTTAACCTATTCATAATGATTTGCCAAACAATACTGAGTAGAAATGCCACTTTGAGCTGTCAAAACAACTGTCATAAAATAAAACGACATCTATCGGAAAAACAAACCTCCTAAAAAAACACCCGTTATAACACCAGTGTATGAGAATCATGTAAAAGGTGAAGTGAATTGTATAAAACTTGGAAAAAGGAATAAAAACGGATATATCGGAATGCCGGTTTGTTGTGTACGGAAGAAACAATTAAAGTTTCTTTACTACATATCATGTTACCAACATAGCATAATTTATGATTGTGAAAATGTGAAAATTATGAAAAATGAAATATGTATATAGGGAAATAAATTACATATCCATGCAAGATTTTATAGAGCCCTAATTGCATACAAAAATTATATTATATTCTTATATGCATTACATAGAGCAACGCATCATTAATCAATTGTAATTGAGTTGTTAACGGAACGGTATATTTTTGTATATGTAGTTGCCTGCGGAAAAGGGGTTTATGGTACGAGAATGACGTGTTTTATGAGTATAAATCTCAATATATTTCTGTAGACGATTTATAGATAATTACTTTATTTAGGTAGCGATTCGACCAAGCTCACCATAATTCAATTAGTGCTCAATAAAATTCTCAAATATCCAATCATTAGCGCATTCCGGTGTACGATCAACGGTTACTCGTTTACTTTTGTTCGCCTCTATCTATGTGCAACAATCTTTCTTACGAATGTTATTTTTGGATTTGAGATAAGAACAACAAAAATTAGTTCTGTGGTTTTTCTTTTGAGAATACATATAATTTATTTTGTACATATTCATATGCACTTAGTTCTTAGGGCGCTAATAAAAAACACGACAATTATCGAATATTCCTTGTTAGATTTTTTCGTATAAAATAATTTTCATAGTCAATAATTTTAAAATTAATATATTTTCAACATCACTATGAAACTCTGATCACCAAATATTAAATTTACATATAAATTATTTTACCGTCAACAAAAAAAACAAGCCTAACAAAAACAGAATTAGTCTGACAATTCATTTTCAATGCCCGTAGTTTTATTAAATTGCAGTTATTGTCATTTTTGTCCTTCACTTTTGTGCTTTTAATTAATAAACTTAAATTTAGTTAATTAAAACATACATAACTAACAATAGGTGTTAGTGCAGTTCGTTTGTTACATTTAATTATAGTTGAATTGTAAATTCTGTACAACCTGTTTTAGTTCATTGTGGTGATGATAAGTTCTTCCAAATTTGTAAGTCAAGCAAATAACTATTAGTTCATTATAAGTCATATTGATAATTGTATCAACGTTATCGGTTATCTCTGATTAGGCGGATGAAATAAGTTCACAGATGTCGTTGTTTTGCGACCGCTGATTGTTCATCTGTTTCTGGAAACAACTACCATAAATACTCAAAACTACTATAATTTTGGGGCAGGCATATGGTTTGAAAGTTCTTGGACTAACCAATAATAACACCTTTTTTACAAAACGATCAAATACACCGTATTGGCACTGGTACCAAATTTTTGGTATATTACAGAGCCCGTGTGTCCAGTCGGGCAAAAATGATAAAAAAATATTACCACATTTTTTATCGCGTTTTGCCACAAAACGCACTAATTTATCGCAAAAGAAACCAACACAATTTTTGATTATTTGATTATCAAGTTTATTGATAATTTTTAATACAATTAAATGTAATTGCAATTTAATGCAATTACATGTCTTTTTTTTAACTTTTATGTTTTTGTTGTTTACCTTCGCTATGGCCTATATGGTAACGTAATGTTCAAATTTTATGTCACAAGCATAATGATGATTATCTTTACATGAGGACATACATAATCTTATATGTAATATCATATTTCTTGTTTTATTGAGTATGTCATAAAATTTTAAAAAAAATCTGCATCAATATCTAGGAAATGAACATAGCTTTTATTATGACAAGCTTTTGCAGTACTTTGACGTACAAAACCAATTTTACATTTTTCATCCGATTTGGTTGTTCACTCCGTTTTGACACAAAATACCAAGTGAAGTTAGGATCATAAAAAATATCGTGATAATTTTTATCATTTTTGACCGAATGAACACGACCAATATATAATCGTACTTTCATATCATTTGAGAGGTTTTGAAGTATGTTACAAATTATATTTTGTACTGAAAACTACCGCTCTGGCACTTCAGGCAGATATATTTTTCCTATATAATAAAGTTGATTATTGCTTGGAAAATCTTGGACCAAGCAACAATTTTGCAAAGAATACTTTAGTTTACGAATCCACCGTTTCGGTGGTGAAGGCAAACTGTACCTTTATTATAGAATATATACGTGATGCATATTATTGAAAGGATCTAGAATATCATATGTTTAAATGTAGTACCTTAGTATCCAAAAACCCAAAACTACCGCTTTTGCGTTGGAACTTGTGATTTATAAATGTTATTGACCGAAAATGCCGCGATACACCTTGAACTTCTTCCATGTATAATTGATATGATGTGTTAGGAAATGTACAGGCCAACCATAATGGCGATCCTAGGTATGTATAGCACATTCCTGGAGTAAGCGTAATTCAATATCAGAAACATATTTGAAAGACGAATCGTACTCCAAAAGTATGCAGGGCCAGGTCCTAAGAACTACGATTATGGTGCCACGCAGCAAAGTCATTATCTAACTAATGTGTTAATAAATTGTGTATACAATTTGTTAATTATTTATTCATACACACCTTTTCTTAGATAGAATTTGTTACTTTATTAATCTGTGTGATTAGGAATAGATATCGAAATTTCATCATATGTATCTATCGTTTTCAGTCGAAAATCACTGGAATAATTAATCAACATAAACTGTTGCACTAATACCAACGGTTGGCGGTACGTTCTACGGAATTACCGTATAGCGTAGCGATAATTGAATTATTGTTTCGAGTGTACATTAAAACTGTTGCGCCATGATATTAAGGTGTGAATCGAATCATTTTAAAACTTTTTGAGGTAAACAATAATCTGAAAGAAATTTAACAATAAAATTAAAGAAAATGAAAATACATGAAAAGCCAATGGGGTGATTATTTGTGGAACACCCTATATGATTAAGAGAGAGTATACAATCATAACTAATAAGTATTTTTACTAAAAACATGCAAACATAATCAAATTTAAAATAAAAAGGAACTTCTCTGATTTTGAAAGTTTTGTATGGCATTAGTTCAACATCCGTTGAATCTAAACACTTAAAAATAAAACTCTAACTGCACTATTCACCCTCACTACTATGAGTATAATGCCGCAAAATAGAATAAATAAAAAATTAGTTTTTATTTATTTCATTTTTGGCATTTGGTATGTTCGACCATTCTCGTCGACAGTCAAACCGGCCATCCCGCACTCCATTGACCTTCTTCATCCATAATTTGGCTTTAAATCCAAAAGTCATTTGTGTAAAGACTGCGTGGCAAGAAAAAATTATAATTGGTAGGGAATTAGTTTATAACTTTTCTGTTCTACACCAATCCTGAAAAACCTTATGGTATTGTGTTGATTTTCTCGCTCGCATTTCACGTGCATTTTCAGAATTAGGTGGGTCGGACTGAAATTGTGGTTACGCCGTTTCCAGCCACTAACTTTTTTATGTTTTTACGTTATACTAATTTGACACAAGTTCAGTAAAAAATAGCTCAGTTTCGAAATTTGCTTCTCGCAAGTAATATACAATACAGAAAAAAATTAACATCCAATAGTGATCCAGAGCTTTGATTAATTTAAATTACCTATTATTCAATCAACTTCGAAAACAAAAAATGTGTGTCGGTGAAATTATGGATTTTGAAATATCCTGTTTAAGGTAAAAATTAGCAAATTTTAAAATTTCTCCGTTCGTCAATGACAAAATTTTCTTGAGGAAACAACAAATCTTGTTTCACCAATCGATCATTATCTCTAAAGTACAATTGGTATCAGAACGAATTTACCCTTCATCTTTCAATTTTCAAGTGGCCTTACGGTACAAAAAAAAGTATAAACCGCCGATTTTGCAGATAATTACATTCTGAAGGTCTATGAGGGTTTCTTGGTATGTTCACATTATACAATTTTAACGTTATCTCATAATATACAATATCATGTTTGATGTTTCTTTCGCTTGCCAACCTATTTAAAATAAATTAATTAATTGTATTTTGTAACTTTTCTCTAAAGTGACTAAATTCCTGAATATAACATCAAAGTCTATTGCTCGGTCTTCACTCGCCTAATTCTGTCATGACGCTATAATGTCAAGACAAAATTGTATTTTATAATCACAATTATTAACACCAAAATGTAGTAAACTCATTTTATGCTCTCTGTTTTAATTAATTGAGCGTAAAATACAATTTTCTACTCATTTTGTCACAGTGTCATGACAAAAACTTCATCAATTTTAACAAATGTTCTCTTTGGCAAGATGAAACGCGCATGATCAGATTCAATACAAATATATTTTGTCATGACATTCTAGCGTCATGACAAAATTATTCGAATGAAAACCAAGCATATAATACCTTTGTAATACCGTTGTGTTTATTAACTTACCCATTCAACCAAAAATGAGCTTCATCGCTGAACAAAATTTTGTTTGGAAAATCAACATCAATATCAATTTGTGCCAATAGGCGGTGTGTGCGATGGTCGGATGGTTTTAATTCCTGCATAAGTTGAATTTTGTAAGCACGTAAATCAAGATCCTTATAGTTAAAATCTTCCACAAAGTGGATGGACACATCTCCAGTTGCTGAGAACGACGTCGAATTGATTGATTTAGGTCTTCCTCAATGCTACGCTGTACAGCGTCTATCGCTTGTTCGGTACGCACTGTTTGACGTCTTACTGGATGCGTATTATCATTTAGAGTATACGTGGTGCGAAAACGATCCGTAGTTAACCGAATTACCCGCTCTGTTGGACGATTATGACGACCGTAAAATGGACGTAATACAAGTTGAGTTTGGCGAATAGAACCATTATTTTAATAAAAATAATCAACAATTTGCAAGCGTTGATCTGGCGTGAGTCTGTTCATTATGAAATAGCAAATAAAACTAATGACAAAGCAAATATCAGCTGTCCAATCGGTTGTCAAACAAAACAGTGTTGCCAACTTAAAAATGTGAACCTCTAAATAACACCCTTTACGAATGCGTTCGCACAAAAGATCAATTGTTGTTGTTGCTGTATGATATATGGCAACGTCCTTCTAAAATCACATATTCTGGACATACATATCTTCCGCTTTTCTTGAGCGTTTCTCAATAACCGTTGCCTCTCGTTTAATTTTTGTCTAAGTTATCTATCATTCATACAATTTTATTGTGTTTCAAATGTATAATATGCTTTGATCATATTCTAAAACTTAATAATAATATAGAATGACGACTCCTCGCGTGAGTTACGACCTTTCATTCCTTCAACCTTTATTACCATTATCTTGAAAATCCCATTTTATCAATCCGATACATTTATTTTTCTTATTTAATATTATATTATATTTTGTCTAGTTATGATTTAAATTCTAAGACTATTTTTATAGACTTGATATATGTATGTAATTTTCATGAGAATTATGTAAAAAAATAAGCCACAAAATTAACAAACAAGAAATTTTTTAGATAACGGCAGAATATACTTATTGCTTGACGACAAGCGTATCGACAAGAAAAGGTTTTGGTTTAAGACTAATTAAAATTTAAAACTTGAAAGTTTTTATTTATTCTCAAAAGTCGTACGGTCAGTTAGGGAGGGTAATGGTATCGTGGGTTTTTTTAATATTATAAGTGTGTAAAGTATTAGTGTTTTTTAGGAAGTTCATAATTAAGTTTTTTGCAATGTTTCGTATTATTGAGTTCAAATATAGCTGTTTTATGAAACCTTCAGTTGTTTCATCCTTAATTGTCCATCTATTGTTTTCAGGTTTCATATTTGCTCAAACTCTTTCTTCTTCGAAACCTGAAAATCTCCGCTGATAAAATTTCAGTGATTGTCATCACCTTATCTAAAGTATAAAGAACTCAACTGAAGGAATAACATTTCATCATTAAAAAATAATAATCACCCTGCAATAAACAATTTTTAATTTTGTCTTTATATTCAATAGAAACACCAAATTAGAAAGTGAATCAATTACCTACTATTAAAACTTACTTTTGCTACGCTACATCCGTTGTAAGGATTAAGATATTTTTTGACGTTAGCACTAAAATAAAATATAAAATACATTTAGGCTTCAACCAGATATGTAATCCATACAAATTAAATAAGCCTTATTGTTATACTTGCTACCATACCTTAAGATCTAAAAGAAGAATGCAATAACCAATAGGGTCGTAAACATTTTTTTTAAATAATTTTGTTGTTTGCTACTTTAAATGTTCGTTGCGTTAAAACTATTTGCTGTTCCAATTTCTGGACATATTTTTAAAGAAAACTGTAAATTTTGGTTTATATCTTCGAAATTAACCTATGTAGTATACAGTACAGCGATAATAACTATTTAACGTGCTTACGTGTAGACTTGCGTCCTTGTGTGTAAATATCAAGAGCGCGTTGACAGATCAAGAGAGTCAAGATAGAAATTTGGATTTGAAATTATATGATCTTATTTCGCTGGTGATATCTGTTTTAAATATTTTTGTTTCTTATTTTCAATATAACAAGTAGAGCAGAATTACAAAATATATCTTAAGAAATAAAAAAAATACAACTAAGAGAGGACAATAAGATAAGAATCATGGCGACAGTATCGATTTATTACGTGAAGTCTTTAAGGAAAAAAAATGTTTAGCGGTTTTGTTTTTCCAATTTTTTGTGGTCTTATTTTCAAATAATAAAGTCATGTGATTTGTTACTGCTGATTATTCTCTTATAATATGTATTCTTCGGCTGTTAGATAATGCAAAGAGAAAACATCAACATACTCGTATAATGATAATATACGAGTTGTAATCCGCCGTGTGTTTTGGTTCTGTGTTCAAGATTACGAGAATACTAAAAGAATTAAGTGATGAAATAAAGGATTGGCTTGTATTTCTTTCTTGAAATGTCTTGATCTACATTTCAATTGAATACATATATGTATGTACAAATTATTTTCCATTCAATAATAAAATATACAAACAGCGACCAAAAAGACTATATAGAGGAATATTGTTTTGGGTATTTCTTGCTTTGAGTTTATTTCGATTTGTAACGCAATACTTTCCTAAATGATTGTAAATATGTTAACAAGATTAGATTGATAAGGTACGAACATTTATAACTTGTATCAGTATTTTAATACCCGATTCGGGTTTCTTTTAAATTTTCACCTTGTCATAGGAGTTTTACATCTATTTTCAATAAAATTCGTATTATATAGACTAACAATTTCAGTATTCTTCCAAGACCACATACTTGTGTTGTACCTTAAATTATTACCATTTTTGTTATCCGAAAGAATCGATTATAAATCTTAACATCAAAGTATTCCACGGGATTGGATATTCATTCCATTGTGAATTAAAAATAATTAAAGGAAACGAAAACCAAACAAATATTTATTCCACCGGTTCATTTTATGTATTCACGTTAAACCAATCTTACTTATTTATTTTGGGTGATAACAATCAATTCGCACAGATTTGTTAGTCTATTGTTAGAACATCATATATGGACCATAAATAAGATTTACCACAAAAATTCCTTATGATAAAACGATTCGCTTCTTTTGTCTGATTGTTCATTTTGTGCCATCTGACAAACCAAAAATTAAATTAAGAAAAAGAATGAAGCCAACAAAATGTAAGATAATGGCTAATTTCTTTTATGTTATTTTGCGGTCATTTGAATATCCGATTATCCGTTCACAAAAAGAAACAAATTAATTTATTTGCAAATCAGATTAAGGTAAATTTAGAGATAATCCGATTTAACTAAATGAGATTATATTTCCAAAATTACTATTGTTAGTCTAATTTATTCGTATATTCATTAGTATGCTCTTTTTGGAATACCGATTTCTAAAATATTCGTATACCATAACCCGATATCATCGTCATCGGTGCGTTTCAACTAAACGCTATAAAAAAGCACGTAATTACTACAAGAAAAATCACGTGTTTTAAATCACACGTTGACAAGAATCAAATTTGTTTTCCAAAAACAAACCCCGAACACAAATTCGAACCCTAGCTACAACACCACTTTCCTGTTTTATTATTTATTTTATGTATTTATATGTAAATGGATACGTATATACTCGTACATATCTAATTTAGTATTTCAATTCCAAGGTAATTTTGAACTCAAAATATGTCGCATGCTACTCAATTTGATTTCTAATTAGCTTAATTATTTGTATGATTATACATTCTTAAAACGTATTGAAAGGAATTGAAATCCACGCGTTTGATGTAGTTGGAAAATTATTTTCGAAAACATAAAACTCGTGCTCAAATAATTTTTATTGTATTTTATGTGCGGTCTTGAATTCCGATATAGTCTGTTTACAGTGCGATGAATCTTAATGAAGGCGTGAGTCACTATACAGGTATAGTGTACTTGAAAAGTATGTTTCCTTTTATTCCTTTATACTTGTAAACGTCGCTTTGGTGGAATTACTAATCTGTGATTTTAAATAGCCGCACATAATCATCTTCTTAGAGGCGCTGGTGCCAACTCTTAATGAAATTCCCAGCCACTATTTGAATAAGGAATTTTTGCATCCTTTAACGGATAATTTCATTAAAAAGGAGACGTCTCTGGATTTTCTTAAATCATTATCTTAAGTTTAATTTTTTCGAGATTACTTTCCAATGCTATTTTTGCGTCAAACTTCGCGACTTTTTAGATATATTGCTCCCTTAGTCACCGTAATATTAGTAATTAGATTTAAACAAAAATAAACTGTAGTTAAAATAATAATAATTTTGTAATAAAAGTAACGGTTCTCGGAGAAATTTGAATTCGTTCAGTTAGTTAGACACACTACTTGTAATTAATTGGCCTTTATTTATTTCATTCACAGACAGCACTCCATTGGGCGGCTAAACACGGGAACGAAGATGTCGTAAAACTAATCGCTGGCAGACACAAAGCTAATGTAAATGTTCAAACGGTAAATTAAATTATAAAAATTTCGATTTTTCATAAACGTTTAACAAAATTGTATTCTTTTATTTTCATGTTATTATCATTCAAATAAACCGAAACAAACCTATGTGCAACAACATTAAATAATCATATTTTATTTTTAATGGTTTGGTTGCCAAAATAATTTTCTCCCATTAAACCTGAAAAACAAACAACTATGAAACATATCCCATCAATTACAGAACGGGGTAAGTACTTATGATAATTTTTGTTTAATTTTCCCACAAAATAAGCAAAAAATGGAAACACTATTTTAGTAGGTTTTGGATTATTTATAATTTTATTGTCACACTCAATTTATTTAAATAATTTATTTTATTTATATTTGTTTTTATGGTTGGTTATACTTCTAGTTTATTATGTTGGGTGTACAATTTTAACTTTTTATTTCTTCTGTTACTCATTGGCTAAATTGATCTTTAAAAACTTAACGCAAATTTAATCAACACATATAAAATATTGAATTGTCCAGATTCGGGACAGCATTTGGTAAATTAATAGCCCAGACTAGACTAATTAAATGTGTAGATTATGTTAGTGCAGCGATTAGATAAGCGAACTTTAAATAAAACGCTCCAATGGCCTTTTATGGTCAATTCGCCTATAGATACTGTGTCAATTAAGGCCGCTATTACGATTCTCACCTCACCTAAAATTACTATGCAAATGTGACTAGATTTGTATAGAGTCACTCGGTGAGGTGAGAATCATAATAGGGGTATAAATTAAATGTGTTGGTTAAAACTAAAATCATTTTTAAAAATGCAAATAAATACTCCCACTCTATGTAGTGTCCAGCGTCAATGAGACGTGTCCGGTCATTTATCAACACTCTGCCTCACGCATTTAGCTTTTTTTAACGTACGTTCACTACCAAACAGATTACCGACGATTCTATATTTCAGTACGCTGTGAAGATTTATTCGACTGTTTTCCATGAAAAAATGGTCTTTCCTATCGAAATATTATATCATACGGTTACGATTTTTTTTGACTCGTATTACAAAACTATTGAATTGTCCCTAAATAGTTTGAATTGTATTGCCTAAATTTGTCGATGAAATACAAGAAATCAATTGGAGAAATTAGATTATTTTTATTATTTCGTAATATTTTGGACTTTCGGCGTGCTATCAGATGTAGCTTTACAACCCGATACAGTGGTTTTTGTCATGATTTTAGTCAGTTTGTCACACTTATTAAAATATCAAAAAACAAAATGTAATAGTCAAAATTAATACTAACCAAATTTAAGGTAAAACTCTTATCGAATGGGGATATAATGATTCGTTCCATTTTCTTGGAACATGATTCATTTTCATTCTAAATACGAAAAAAGTGTCAGAAAATTTATATAAAAATTGTAAATGCCGCTATGCTATAACCATATAATTTGGTTAATGTGTATTCCAAAGTAAGTTACATTTTAGCCATTTTTTTCAAGAATTCAAGAGTTCGAATTGCCGAAAACAGATGAAATTGTAATAGATTGAATTGGTGGTCTTAATTGAAATGAACAATGTGCCAGGATACTACCAGCGTTTTCAAAATTAAAGTTTGTTCATTATTGAATGAATGGGACTGAATCGCTTCTTGAAATTCAAGGACCAGTTGCGCGTACGACAAATATTACAATTCCGATTCCATAACCAATTTGACAGAATAAATATTTCCACATGTTCCAATATGTCTCGCGTTTCCTTTAGATTGGCTATAATACATTCCAGAAACTCGTCGTATATATATGCTTACCATATAATACAAATTTCACCAAGTTCGCCAAAAACCGTCTGTTAAAGAATAATATTTTAGTTCTTCCAACATTTTGTATAAGAGTTACCAACACGCTCATTTTTAATTTGTTTTAGGCACTGTTCCTTCTGGGCTCAATAAATTGTTCAAATTGGTGGATTCCAAGTTTTACACCGACTCCAATTTAATAAACGAGTCGATCAAAAATTAAATCAAATTAACAATCTACTTAATTTTTAAGGTCTTCGGATGCTGTATTGCAAAACAAGCAAAAACTTAATAATAAAAAATGTTCATGTATCTACTTACAATAATATTGAATCAGTAATTCCTTTTGATCGTAAGGATAACCTAATTGAACTCAAAAGCAGTGTTGCCGAACATGAAGAAAATTCCAGTGGTTTGTGAATGCTGTCGTGCAAAAGTAACAGCAGAATAAAAACAATACAGTTTTGGCAGATATTTGGCTGTACCGACTTGTAATATTGTTGAGCCAATAATTTCTTTAACTCATAAAGAGAACAGCATTTACCCCAAGAGAAATGTTAAAAGAACTGGTAAACCTTATCACCAGAATGTGAGACATATCGCATAGTGACGTATGTATTAAACCATTACTAAGCTGAAATTTTCTATCAGTTGCCTAAATTATGGAATTTTTGATAACAGAATATCCCATGATAACAGTAAACCCATCCGAAACGTGGATGTTATTTGTCACACAAAAAACGGGACCTTAAATTACATTATATTTCCGGACGACAACGCAGTTGGTTATCATCATGTTGGAACATTTTTTTCTATTCGACTAAGTCGTATATAGAAAACAGATCATGTCTGTAAATACGAGTATTAACGAAGGAAGTTTATTAATTGCTATGATATATACAAAATCATTCATGCCCTCTAGACCATGCTCGCTCTGGTTGCTGAATATATTCCCCATGAAACTATTTGGATTATCAGCTGAATATTTTAATTTCATAAATTCTACTGTGCTACCGAAGTTCTAGTCATTCGACCTCCGGATATTACTTGGTTTGAAGTTAATGCTTATATTCCATCGAATTATATAAGTTTCTCAGTAAAACTGGAATGAGACAAAAATATAGACTGGCTATTTGGGAGAATAGCGTATCCGATTTTATTTTGCTGAGCAAATTGTTGTTGTGTTGCCATAATTTTTCGTAAAAAATATCAAGTTTAGTATTTTTTTATGACAACCAAAAGGAAAAAAAACCATCGCTACTCCTTCTAATTTTATTTCAAAAATAATTTTATGACGTAAACGTATTAGCTCACGTATTTTATCCTTTCGTATATACGTTCAAAAATTGCTTGGCCGAAAATATTTTAGAAAAAGAAATTTTTTAGAAGACAATTTTTTTACATGTGCAATCACGCATTAAATTAGTTATTAATGCGCGATTGCACATGTAATTTTTAGCAGAGAACTTTTTATATATTTTCGAAATTGAAATAATGAAATAGCATGATTCTGCCAGTCCCAAAAATAATATTAAATTTATTAGTGGTTTTAAGGATATAAAATTCATTGTCAAACATTCAAAATAGAGATGTTTTACATTATATTAATTTATAGTTTAAATTTTGTTGATGTCAAAATTTCTCCAACTTTGTAAATTATTGTCTCAGTTGCTCTAATGTAAATTTTAGTTCTTGCATGCTCAGTAAAATTTCTCGTTTTCTCCGTGGAATATAAGCATAATGATGTGTTCATGTCCTCTTATGTCGACCTCTTAAACTCCGATTACACATTCTTAATATTTATGTTTAAATTTAAAATCCTTAATAAACGTATACGACCTAATACTAAAGGCAAATGTGCTTTCATCAATTTCACCTATCTAACTTCCAAATACCTAACAAAATAAATTAATTCGTCCATAAAAATGACCAAATCAAATCAATTTTCTATTCTCTGGGCTAAACTTGTAGAAAATGAATTTTTTGGACTCCCGTACTTCCAACAATATAAAAGGAACCCTTAGGTGATCACTGTTCCTTGCACAGTAGATTCGGTTTTCTCCGTTCTCTATAATGGTATCAAGACATAGTTAAAACATTTCAAAAATGTTTTCCACTTGAATTTAGATGCCCATCCCCAGAAACCTTTTATTGTAATTTAGTCATGTGAGGTGTCCATAGAAATACAATTTTTAAGCTAAAATATCAATTTTTTCTGTTAAACAGTTTCCAAGATTATTAAAAAGATGCGTAAAAAGGCCCATTGGGTAATGGGGTCATCCCGCCTCTTATTAGTCCGACTATTGAATTAAATTAAATTATTAAATCGTTAGCTAAAAATATCCGTGATTCGATGATATTGGAGGAATTAATTATAAAAGGTTTTATCAAAATACGCCACTTTCTCAAAATATAATCAAAAACGAATTGTTTGTAATTTTTAGTAGAAGTTTCATTTTAAATAAGTTGTACGATCAACAAAAATATTTTTGTTACACAAAAGAACGTTTCTATTGTTTTAATCAAAAGTTGATCTTAGCACAGAGTATATATTGTAAACAGAGTAACGAAACAAACGGAATAATTTCGTCAAAAACTTCATATGTACGCAATTTAAATTGGTAAAGCAGCCACACAGTTTGTTTCGTTTTCCATAAACAATCGCGACTGTCCGATACAAATTAACGTAAGTCATATTGTGTAAGTATATTTATTGTATTCGTACTCGTACATATTTAAATTGCATGACAGACGAGTCATTTGACGAAATTTGTTTTCTGACTGTTGAATACTATGATGATTAACACTGATGGTTACTAAGATAAAAGGATATATTTTGTCTAAGTAATCGCTGTTACGCGAGATACGATAATCATCAATGTCCAAGTTGATTTATTAAATTTTCAGTTAAGATGTCAAGATCCAAAATATAAAACTAAAAGTTAGATATAAAATTAAAAAACTTATGTTTCAAAAATTACTTCAACCTCTATTTGAAGCAGTCAAATTTTTAAAATTGCAAATTTAAGTAGTCTCAGATATTTTTTGTAGTTGGCTTTGGAGTAGTTTAAATAATACTTATATTGACAATGTTAAATGATTGGTATTTTTAGCTGATTAAAATCGTAAACCATTATATCCGGGAACACATCGTATTATTCAAAGATTTTTGTCCTTTTAAAATTATTAACATGCATATGCTCGAAAAAATAAAACCGAAAAATACGAATATATCAACTGAGTCTGTGCATCTTCACTATTTGCAATTCACATAATAAAAAAAATTTCTTTTAAAAGCGTACGAAACTTTTGGCGCGCTTTAAAAACCAATAAAAATTTAAATAATATATCAACTATATCAACTAATAAAATAATAATTAAATTTTTATTGGTTTTTAAAGCGCGCCAAAAGTTCCGTACTAAATGCTTTTAAAAGAATTTTTTTTTGTTATGTGAATTGCAAATAGTGAAGATGCACAGACTCAGTTGATATACGAGTATATATAGAGGTTCTATTTATTCTTATTGTTGTGTGGTGTCTCATTAAAATCATTATGTTTATATATCAAACTAGTTTTGAGACACAAAGCTTTCAACTCCTATAACTCGTATAACAGATTGTAAGTAATCTCATCAGTTTTTTTTTGCAATTGCAAGACAAACAAATTTCAGACATCCTCTAAGATGCCGTGTGTCAAAGACTATCTCGACGGCGCCATATGAAACAGTGCGTAAATCTTAAAAACTTGTAACAACAATACCTGGATATTTTCTAATCTGTTATCTTTAAATATAATATTTACGTAAATGACGAGGTACTGCAGAATGAAGAAGCTGCGCCTAAGAACTGAGCCGGATTTAGTATTAAACCACTTAAAAGAATTTTCTTCTTGGCTAATTGGTTTTTTTGCACTCCCGAAAAATTAAAATATCGTGTTACCCAAGATAATTAACAAATTTCTACTTGATTAATAGTTTTAAAAATTTGTTATAATGATCCCTTAAAAATATATGACACAACACATATTTGAAAACTATAAGTATGAATGTTCTCTCACTCTACGAGTATATGTAAGATTAAATAAAAACAATGTAAAAGCACAACTTCCTTATCACAACGAATATTATATTATACGATACGATTTATTATTCAAAATCATAATCCGCGAGTTACAAAAAAGCGACTACAAAACAGGATGTTTCATTTTGCTTTTCTTTTCTTTTTTAATTTATGATAAAATAATAAAGACAAATCCTTTTTAAAACTATATAATACATATTAACATATACTATTTATATTATGTTTAGTATTACTCGTACTATTATTATTGTGATTACTATCATTATCATTGTGTTTGTTATCATATCATATAAAAACTATTATTACTATTGTCATTGTTATTTGATGTATTACGAACATAAACAATAGCGACAACATTTTACATTTTTATGTATTCACAGTTGATAGCAAGCATAAAAAATTGTGGTAGAAGGATGTAAAATAAGGATAATGTGAATAAATTTTAATAATTGTTGAAAAGAGGAAGAGAGATTTCGGATTTCGCTGATTTATTTTCAAGAAAAATTATTTAGTTTTCTCTGTTGAATTTTTCTGATGAAAATGAATATCTTAAGGTTTTTATAAATTTCTTCGTCTTAATGAATTTATTTATCGCTGCTACTGTTGACATAGGTACGTAATTTATGTTACACCAAATTTAGAAAGCATTTCAAAATATGCAAGAACATAATTGTTGATGACATCATTTTTATTCTGACAATAATATGTTGAGGTTTTGAATATGCCTTGGGTTAAGTAGCCAATGTCTGTAATAGCCGCCTAAGACGCGAATCAGACGACATACCATGCACACTATGCCGAAATATAAAAACTCAAAAGTTCATAAGGTTAAGTTCTGTTCTGTCCCACTACAACGTTATCGTTGTTACTGTAGTATTTTATGAGGAATAGTTTTTCAAGTGGCGTCTTGGTGATTTCTTCTTGCGATTTTGGTCTTCTTTTTTAACAAAAAAAAGAGTTAAATTAATGTACTTTAAACTTAATTAATTAAGGTTTTTTTGATCTGGAAACTTTAACTCTTCTGTTGTAAATTAATTTAAGATGTTTTTATGACTTTTGTTGTGAGTTGTGTGCACGGAGTGTGTGTATACGTTAATGGTTTGTGGTTTAATTTAATGGGTTGTAAGCTCTCTTGTTTAGGATATTTTAGTGGTTTTGTAATACATATAAATTTCAATAATTTTTAAGGGTCATGTCATTTGAGATTTGAACTAGATATCAGTATGTATTATAGTTTTACTTTCTTGTTTGTAGACATATTTAATTATTTTCTTGCTATATTTTAATATGTTGTACATGTTAAATTAGAGAAACTGTATTTCTAGGAGAAAGCATGTATTGTCATAAATTAATTTTTGTAATTATCATATTTGGCGCCACATATGTCAACATGCTAAATACGTAACATCATTTATAATATTATTATTCTATTTATTTCGACATAAAACGAAATATCTAAACAACAAAAACCCCCGCAATAGAAATGTACCAAACATTTTAAATATTCGTACACACAAAAATTTAATTAATTGTTTGCACTAAAAATATACCAGAAAACCTCTTTAAACCAATTGTCCATCAAAACCACCCCCTATAAATTCATCATAATAATGAAGGAATTTTATTTTTCAGCATGCATCTAATCAATTTTTCAATCAATCTAACATACATAATTTTGAAGGATGGGCCGACAGGATAATGAAAATGGGTGAAATGAAAAAGATCATAAAATCATTATAATTTCATATTAGGACATGCCCGTTAATTGATAACCTATGTATGATGTAAAATAGGAAAAATTTATTTTTAATTTTTCATTTTTAGAAAACAATAAAAATAGAAAATTTTAATTTTAAATTTTTTTTAGAAAACCTTCTCATTGTTGTTTTTGGTATTATGGTGTAGTGGTCTTGTAATATGAAAATGAATAATTTAATCTTGAATAGCAAAGTACATATTTTAAAATGAAATAGTAAGGGGTCAAAACGCCGGACGATACAACCTCGAAAATGTACTACATTAAAAATTCGAAAAAATATTTTCGAATAATTTTCACTTAAACATACAAATCATTATAAGTTTTATAGAATTAAATGGAAAAATAGAATATTCAAACAAAACTTGGGGGTGTAGTGCTTAGTGTAGGCAAATTATGAATATGGTCAACTATACGGAACTAAGCAAACTCAAATTAATTTTTGAAAAAATTCCTATCGATATTATTATTTTGAATGACAACACATGATAACATGATAAGCGAAATGAACTGTAGTGTGCCTTCTATTCTCACTCGGTCAATCTAGGTAATGAAATCCTGATTATGAAATCAATTTGTCAAAAGCATAAATGCCCTTATTTTAGAACTTAACAAATAGTAATACCTAAGATTTGACACTAAGTATCATCCCATTTAACTAAATCCTAAATTACATTACTACTGGCGTTTACATTTAGATGATATTTAGATTAGTTTAGTTTACAATTAGATTACATTATACGAGTATTTAGATTCGCTTCGATGAAAGTCAAAATTTACTGGGACACGGCAACACATAGATTTTACCCAATTAAGATTTATAAATAGATTTTTGTGTGCAAACAAATTGTTTATTTAATTTATTTTGTATAGTTGTTGTGAATCCAAATGTATGCTTTGGTTACGTAACAAATATTTTTTCTTCTTTTGGTTGTTATCCGAATGAAAACTGTCTGTAGAAGGTCCACAGCCCTCATACGTTTAGAGGCCCTGGTGAAACGTTTTAATTTAATGAAAATGTTTTTATTTACTTGTCAAGTTAGTTTTATTTTGAATTTTAAAATCAGTATTCGTTTGACTTGAGCTCGACTTTATAGACTGTTAACCATTATCTGAATTTTATAAATAAATCGCGTATATAACAAAAATTTAATTTCAATCAGAATAATTTCATGATAACAGATTGTCTTATACATTTTGAACAATTTTGTTCTATGATTTCGTGTATATCTTTCCGCATAAAAATTGTTCGTCACAGGTTGGCAATTCTTTTTCTAAATAAAAAAAACTTACCATCTTGTCGTTTTCCTTTCTTGTTTTGCCTGCTTTATATATAAATCTTATATAAACATAAATTTATTATATTGCGCGCGATTAGATAAAAAAAATGTCCTAACATAAAAAAGTGTTAAAAAAGCGTGACAACATAATTTTTTCAATCGTTTCCATAAAAACGAAATTTAAACAGATATATAAAGAATTGTTACAATAAAATTTCAACACCCTTTTCTACATCATGTGTCGATTTTAAAATTTTCACAGTTGAACAGTCTGTAATTGAATTTAATTTGATTTTTTTAATATGTGAGAGTATGTTTACCAAAAGGGTTTCCGATTCTAAGGGATTTTCCACATGTCATATAATATATCGAAATGTATCTATCTATGTACGGGTAACATATATGCATAGCTTCACAAATGATAAATTAATCATTTAATCTCTTACATAATTTCTAATTATTTTGGCAATATAATTAGAATATCACATAAAAATTTATTAAAATAACATCATTAAGCAGAATATTTTTGTGATGATGACACATTTGTATCCTTTTATTTTTGGTCTTAGATTTACTATTCCAAATTGAAAATGCAAATAAATTAATTTATAATATTCAAATATGTGTTGATAGACTGGGTATAAGAAATAACATAAAATGTATGTTAAATGTCAGATATCAACTAATACATTTTGTCTAATGTGACAATCAAACAGATAAAATCATTTCTATATGGATATTATTTTATACATTTTGGTACTCTCGACACATATGGTAATGATGACCGGTTTGTCACGGTGCCATTTTCATTTAATTTCATCATTAATTTTTTTTATGCTACCTACCTATACCTTAATTTCGTTAAAACCTTAAATCCCAGACAAAAATGCAATTAGTTGGTCTTAAACTTAATATCTAAAACATTGTTGTATTTTATTATTCTTAGAAAAATGCAGAGACGCGCATTAAAATCGCAGATACAAGTATAAAATATGAAAATTGAGTTCTTTAAGTACCATAAAAATTACAAAAGCAACTCTCGCGTAATATTAATCAGATTTACTATAGATAACGTCCATTGTCGATGATAAGTTGAGTAGAAATTCCTGAAATTTGACTTAAAGTACAAAATTATGGTCTACATCTGCAGTGAAATCTATGCAACGAAGGGGGCCCGCTCTATTATACTTGAAATTGATTAATTTTATAGTTCATTTAACATTTCGAGTGGTCGTAGCTCAATCAAATAACTTTTAAACTCCGTCCTGCACCGAATTAAAATTAAGCGTAACAATAAAAATTAAATATGTATAGATAATGCTCGACACAAGCCTAGTACATACGAATATGAACTGGCCACAATTACGATACTCATCGAGATTAAATTTGATCTTTTAATGCTAAATTGAAAATAAAGAAAACTTTCTATTAACACACGAGGAAGGTTTAGTCACACGAGCCCACACACCTGCATATAAACAAACAATAATACATTATGTATGGCTGCGTCTGCATGTGAATGATCACGGTAAATATCCACCACGTATCATCCGTTTTATTATTTTTTCTAGCCTTTCATGATTTCCGACAAAAATTGTTTATCAAAACAATAGAATGGTGATAATTAATGATGCGCGGACTATAAAAATAATGTCCCCTTGAGTTTTTTCCTGTTGACTTTTTTTGTATATTATTTTAAAGATTGAACATTTAGATTAACGTACCCTTAAGAAAAAGGAATTAATTATTGTGAAAGGTAAATTTTCAAGGTATAGAGTTTGTTAGGTTGGTTTTCAATTTATTAAAAAATAATAATTGATAAATGATTTTGTGGATTAAATAGTAAAAGCGCGATCTTATTTTCTTAAGAGTACAAGGACTGGTATGCCTGAAAATTTAGTCTTACTTTGTAAAAGCAATAAGTAAAAACTAGATTTGATATGCATAATATTATAATTGTATTAAATCGTGGTGTTTAATAAAAGATTCACTGATCATGTGTGCTAAAAAATCTTCGAATTTTAATCCAAAGTGGAAGGCCTATGAAATTTAGAACGAATTTAAGCGAATCACGTAGAAGTAAGTTGAAGGTCAGAAATAAACACTGATCAAAAAATATAATGTTATCTACTTGACTACTCAGGAAACCATCCAAATCTTTTAAATTGTTTTGAATCACTCTGTGTCCTTATTTTAAAGATTTTTGGGTGGTTTATAACATATCGCGTGAAAAGTTCCCGGTCTAACAAATAAAACATACTTTTTTGGGGAAAATACATTTTATTCATCAACATAATTTTCTGCTAGAGCGATACAATCAGTCCAGCGCCTCTCTAACATTTCGATGCCTTTTTTGTAGAACGTTTTTCTTTGTCATCAAAATAAGTTTCGGTAATATCTTTCCCTGGAGCTTTTTTTAGGTCTGCAAACAAGTAACAATCGCTGGGGCCAAATCTGGCGAATACGGTGGATGCTGAAGCAATTCAATGTGCAATTCGCGCTAACTATTTGATCCATTATGAGCAAACGCGGTACCCACTTCGAACACAGCTTTCTCATGGACAGATGTTCGTGCAAAATATGACCAACACGTTCCATTAATACCTTTACAATGTCAGCTATCTCAGCCAACTTCACTTGACGGTCTTTTAAAACAATTTCGTGGATTTTTTGATGTTTTCTGGAGTCACAGTCTCATTTGGGCGTCCAGAGCATCGTAGTGCATCATTGGTAGTTATACGACCACGTTTAAATTCAGCATCCAGTTGATAGTTGATTTTTCTGGTGCAGAGTCCGGATAACACTTATTAAGCCACTGCTTTGCTTGAACGGTATTTTTTCCAGGTTGTCCGGTGGATCCTAGGGCCCATTATCTAATTTTGTTCGGCTCGCACGATTTTTTTAGTAGTGGAAGAGTTTTCGAGTGTCAGGATTCGATTGCGATAGGTATATTAATGTCAGGAAAATTCGCTGTGTAATGGGTCCTATTTTGGGAAAATTTGTTTGGTCACCGATGAAAGCCGAATTCCATGTTTTTAATTTTTCATGCACGATTTTGATAAAAGTTGTTAAAGGAGACACATCAAATGCCAGCATCGATTTCAATGGGTTTTAATTTCGGAAAAATCCGTTTATGGTACTTCGGTAGGGCTCGAAGTTCTTTTTAATTTTTTCGGCTCGATTGATTTTGATAAAAATTGTGGTGATAAAGGTTTTCTAGTGGCAAAAGTGAATTGGGATGAGCTGTTATTTCCGAAAAATCGGTTTAGGAAGTCTTTAGGTGGGGAATTTCGAATGCAGAAAATGATTAGAAAAATTTATGATTTCTGGATAATTCATTTAGGAGTTCTACGAATGGGTTGTCGTGTTGC
Organism: Nephrotoma guestfalica; assembly: GCA_963691935.1. Taxonomy (NCBI): domain Eukaryota; kingdom Metazoa; phylum Arthropoda; class Insecta; order Diptera; family Tipulidae; genus Nephrotoma; species Nephrotoma guestfalica. Next base: position 265,238,157 of record OY829915.1, on the reverse strand, counting down.
ACCATGTTGTGTAATGTTGCACCATGTTTCTTTATGTTGCACATCACATTGTGGGATGTCACATTGTACCATGTTGCGTCATGTTGCACCTTATTGCTTGATGTTAAATCTTGTTGCTGAGTTCTGTGTGATGTTCCACTATGTTGCATCATGTTGAGCTTGGAGTTTTCTCTTAATATTTTATTTCGCTTGAACGAATTTGATAAAAGCTGAGGGCAGCATGTCGATTACAAGGTTACGATTCAAGGAGTACTGATTTCTGGATACTTCATTAAGACGTCTCGGATGGACCGTCAGGTTGCACGATGTTGCATGATGTTGGATCATGTTGCATTATGTTGCACGACGTTACGTTACGTTGCACGATGTTGTGGGTTGTTACACTATGTTGTGGGATGTTGCATCATGTTGCGCCATATTCACTATATTGCGACATTGCACAATGTTGCAGAATGTTATGAGATGTTACTAGATGTTGCAACATATTTTGTATGTATACCATGTTGAGTAAAGTTTCATCATGTTGCGTGAAGCTGCACCACGTTGCGTGTTTTTGTATTTTCTTGCTTTTTGTTGGGTCTTGTGTTTTTCTTTAATTAGACACCTCGCGTTTTGTTCTATCATATTGCAGAATGTTGCACCACGTTGTATTGATTGCAATATGGTATATATATTGCATGGTTGCAGTTTCGCGTCGTTTTAAAAATGTTGCTTGTTATGAGTAGCAATATTGATTTGTATCATTCACTATTTATGAATGTTTTGACTTTGCTCCCCTTTTCACATTTTCTTCAGCCGCACACGATTTTGATGCTGCCTTGTTGAGTCGCGGTTCCTTTTATTTAATTTTTTTTGGGACGCACGATTGTTATAAAAATCTGCTAATGAGATGTTTTCTAGTAGAAAATGCAATTGAGTCCTGATTTCAGAAAAATTGATTTAGTGTGTACGGTGGAGACTGGATTACAATATTTAATTTTTTCAGTTCGCATAATTTTTCGATGTTTTCAAGTACCAGGAACGAATGGTAATGGGCTTGATTTCCGGAAAATTCATTTAGGGAGTCATAAAATGAGGGCAGTGTTCCATTATTTATTTTAATTCGGCAAGCACGATATTCAATCAAAAATTACTGAAGGGGGATTTCAAATGGAAAATTTGTTTAGAGGGTCATAGGTAGGACGCGGCATTATTTTTTAATTTTAAAAATTCAGCGAAGGGCTTCGAACGTTTTGATTTATTTTTAGAAAATCGGATTTTCTAACACTATTGATGTTATTTACAGAAAATGCGACAACTACGGCGACAACACATGGCAGATTGACTTTTAGAATAAACTAACCGGAAGGTGTGTGTGATCTTTTTTCTCCATAGCTGCAGAGAATAAAGAGAATGACTCGATATCAAAAATATGGAAGTCGAAAATGATACATGCACTCAGAAAAAATATTACTACCAAATACTTAGTAAAATTAATTTGATTGTTTTAACACAAAATTCTGAGCTAGATAAACCAAATCTCTTGTTTAATTTAGAAATTTGCTATTTTCTTACTTGGTTACTACAAAAAGTGGATGAAATTTGAGTCACCATTATGTTGGTACGTAGTTTTGTTTAATTTAACCAAAAAAAAATTTGTTAGGTGAACAATATTATTGTTATAACTAACAAAGTATTTTGGTTTATCTTAATACACAATACATAGTGAGAATTTCCAAAAGTTTCTGATTTGGTGATATAATTCGCCAAATTGATAAGTTCTTGTTTTGTAGTGTATCAGTACAAAGCAAGAGTTGAAGTTTGGTCGTTGTAAGTGCAACCTGATGAGTAGACCAACTTTTTATCAGTACGAAACCAAGCTGCCAAGAAGAGAGTCCCAAGGAAGTTCTCATTTTTGTAAGGGTTTGTGTATCTTTACACCAGAATCCTGGGATTAAAATGGGAGGGAATTAAATTTTTCTACTTCTTGTGGTAGATATATTGTGACTTGTGAGTATATGCCCTCTTTCTTTTCCTATGACTAGAAGTCGTAAACATTGGGGCACTGTTACCAATTTTTTCCACTTCTATCCAATAAAATAACCATATGTTTTGGCTATATTAACTAAGTTAAAAATTAAATAACCACGATTTGGTTATTTAAAATTCAAATTTTATTGAAGCTAGATCTTGTTTGTTTTTTTAACTAAGAGGTTTGGTTGCTCGAAAAACACCAAGATTTTGGCAAAATAGACTCAGATTTTTGTTTCTTTTGACCCAAGTTTTTCTTAAACATATGACCTTATGGGAATCAAATGCCACAAGAAAGTTGGGTGTTGACACCAACATATATACCCCTCCATTTTTTATTAACACCTGGTTTCTTACCAACATATTTAATAATACAGCTACGTGAAGCCATTAAAAGGTTTAACCCGGGAAACTATTAGTTCGAAAACAAACGACGACTCCAAAGAGCAAAGCATTGATATCGATGGCAAAAAAACTTAATGGCAAAAAACACGTGCAATTCAACTAATTGTGGGCTTCAGGGCTATTACTAAAACACCATACAGACAGAAGTAAATCAAAAGCCGAAATGAAATTATCTATAGAAACAATTGAAAAAGAAAATTAACCGTATATGCCATAGAAACATTTTCATTTCAACGCCGATCGTGCGTCTATTAGCGGTATCCAGATGTTTGAGAGTTCGAAAATAACATAAAAAAGCATGATTTCAGTTGCAATTAAAATAATGTCCTAAATACAAGTAATATCTCTTGAGTGCCGAATCTGTTCAAAAGTTGTTGTTCAAAATACTATCAAATTAATAGTTGACGAGATAATTGAAGGTTTGATTCTATTAAACCAGTTTGAGGATACCCTGGCCAAATCCCTAATGGCACGTATATCAACGCCATCTGTCAAATTATCCATCAGAAATAATGTGTTGATCTCAAAGGAAAAAGCACCTGCTTAGGTGTTACCAGTAATCTTACAACCAACACCACGAGAAGATGAAAACATAGAGAATCTCATTGCAAATTCCAGGAATATCCACAATATAGATAAGATCCAGCACGAAACGATCATTAAACAATTTACTTATTACGGAGTTGCTCGACGATCTTCATCATCATGTACAGAAAGAAGAAAGCACTGCGAATCGCCAATGCATTATACGGCGAGATAGACGCCCCGAATTCGAATGAAAATACAGTTGTGGACGACATCCGACAGGATGCCATCTAATTTTCGGTGGCCTTTAAAATTTAAAATTTTCAGCCGGCCGGCATTTTTTCAAACTAATTTGATTGCATATCTTGATTTTTACTGAAGCGAACTCGAAATCCTCCAAGTAAAATATATATTTCCCAAAATAGGTTTCCACCATACTATAGGAATTGGGTTTTCCAATGTTAAAAAAAATCAGTTCCTGACATCACTGTTTTTTTATCTTCGCTTTTTATTCTGCATTGCCTTGCTAGAATCGATACGAAAACCGTCATCCTAAGGTTGGGTAGCAGAAAATACTAAAAATAATGTGGTTGAATTCACGTTTTCAGAATGGGTTTTGTTGCTTTCGTGGGCGATCGCAAAGTAAATAATTCGTTCACCATTATGGTTGCAGTTTTGTTATGAATCAATCATATGGCGATGGTTGGTTCGAATTCTCTATAAAATGTTTTATAAAGTGCTACAAAAATTGTAAATTTGCGTGATGCTTTTCAGTTGAGTTACGATTTCAATCATATACCTAAAATATTAAGATGAATTTAGTAATATTTCCAAGTACAAGTGAAGCAACGCTTTAAATTATTAAAAAAACTTGGGGTGTGAAACCCTTACCCAATTCAAAGTGCTATACAAAATGAGAAATATCCTGTCACAAACAAACCATATAATATTTTATTAAATTAATAATTTGAAAATAATAAAAACTATATATATAATAGCATAAATCTTAAAACATATAAATAACCAAAAAAGGGGTAACTGTAATTTAAAATTATATAAATTGTATGTGTATTATTGTATAACCAAACATATAACACAGGGTCTATTATATTCAATAACTAAATCTATAATTTTCATAAACAACAACAAATAATTCATCCATATCAATTTTAAAGTCATGCTAAATTTGTTGTGCCCCTTCTTGTGTACCTAATAACTATTTCGTGTTTAATATGTGAAGCAGCCTTTTCATTAACCGGCGTGTACTTAAACTTTTCTTTAGAACATCGAGATGAAAATATGTCAATCTTCTTAAAAACCATACAACATAATGTTTTATGTCATTTCAATTTCATCATTCTCCCTTTGCGATTTAAACATTTAAATTTTTTTGTCATAGCTCGGTTGTCAATCAATCAAGAATTTTTAGAGGTTTATTTGTCGCTGGCTTAAATAGAATTGAAACGGAACGAACCAGCAATAAATGCATAAAATTTTATTTTTGAATAATTTTTTTTTCTTTTTAAGGGATATACACCTTTACATTTGGCCATGCAATTTGGAAGGGATAATATTTTCGAGCTTCTATGTAACACATACAGTAAGTACGGATTTAATTAAATTTCTTAGCGTAGTATTAACCTAGTCTTATAATTACAATAGTCATTTTATTATCGTATGAGCATGACAAATAGTCGTACAACCAACAAAAAAATTCCAAAACGAGCAACAATACAAAAATTGGTATGTCAACTGTCAATAGTACTTTGATTTATAAACCTTTCAAATTGTTGTTGTTAACTGCGTTATCAGTTTTATCAAAATACAAATATAACTAGTTTTATTTATTTATATATCTATAATATAAATAAATATATATTTATATTAAATAGAAAATTTAGTTTTTTATCGGACAATTGATTATATTACTCCGGTCGTGATTTTATTAAAAAAAAAATCCATCACTTTTTCAGTTAAAATAAATAAAAAATTCGCGTTATCAGTTAAAATGATAAATTCAATTGTTGAAGAATGTGTTTGCCACCCATAGATGATAATTGGTTTTTTAATTTTTGGAAGGAAGTTGGTATAAAATGATTGATTTTATTAAACTACACATATGAGTATGTACTTATATTTTATGTACATACACTCGTATATAGTTAAAGGCAATTATTATTACATGTATCCGCATATATACAGTATATTTTATAGCAGATTATTAGAAAAAATATCCGCGATTGGATTTGATGACTCCTATGATGACAGCTGTGAACATTTTTATGGTAATTGTGTTTATTCAAATAGTAGGACGTGAACGAGTATCAGCAATATAAAGTTCTTTAATTATGATAAACTTTTTACCGATTAAAAGTTATTTTGTGTCAAAGTTTTTTGTTGAATATTCATGATTGATATAATTTGGCAGTTTTATTAACCAATTGACAGATACTTGAGATTAAATAATTTTATATTTATGTTATGTACTATGAAACCGTATACGAGTAAAGTATGAATTGTTTACTACGCTAGACGTTTTGTCGACGGTTTTAAATTACTTTTGATAATATATACTCGTATCTGTCCCTTTCACCTTAAACGATTCCTTTCTAATACGCATATGGTTCATTCATAGGACATCTTTTACGTTTTCTTTTTAACTGCTCTGAATACTTTGAATGCTTAGAATTTAAATGTTTCTAATTATTTTACAGAAATCTCAAAGAGCGAGATAACTTAATACACAACAACCTTTTGTACTAAAATGTGGCGGACCCGCACACGATTTCGACCGATAGTGACCATTTTCAGATTTTGTTGCACGTAAAAATAATTTACAAAAGAACTGGAAAACTTGCTATGTAGGAGAGAGAGCGAGTGTTTTTCTCTTAATTGGTGAAAAATAATATTTAAGTTCATCATCTCATCAAATTTGGAAGGCTTATTTTTATAAATAAACCATCTAACAACTACGAACGCAAAATTTTTTATAGACCTAAGATTTTATCATAGAAAGACCGCAAATGTGTCTTGCGCTAATATAGAAGGTCAAATGGTTCTATACCAATGGTAATACTCCCAATGAAAAATCTTAATTCTTCATTAGCGGACGATGCTCCTGCCGTTATATCTGTAAATATGTACCTAAGAACGCCTGGATTGCTCAAATAACATTTCTTAGATTTGTGGAAAATGTTCGTTGTTGCAACGAAAAACATTCTTCTAACCTTTGATTATTATTTCAATCAAACAAATAGTACGATCCAGCTTGCATACCATCTCGTATGCATGTGAAAATGGAGTATTCTTGTTGACTATACCAACATATACCAAATGATTGAAACGAAATGTTACGAGACTCAAACCACTCAGTGTCAGCTTATTTTGACTTTTGAACGTCATACTTGTACAGTGAAAATGCCAATTTGAAACAAAATTTAATACAAATCAATAAGTAGGATATACCAGTAATGGATAAGTAGGATTACAAGATTGGAAAATATTCTCATCACGAACATCTGATGATTGGTGATCAATGTAGTTCTGATGGTTTTGGGAATATTGGAGAATATAATTACGAAGTGTATGCAAGATTCATGCTCTTACAGCCTTAGTCCGCTAGTGGAGTCGTTTCAAGTAACTATAAAAACTGTTATTTGTATGAAAAATTGGCGAGTTTTTAAGCCAATAAGTGAGTTGAGGCGAGAGTAACAATTAAAAACTGTCATTTTGGGTCATGTGATATTTTGATGTGACTAGAGAAGGAATATGATACGCTGTTTGCCATTTCAAGTGACTACGATAATATACATTATACATACACGTCAGATATTTTAGCAAGGCAGCCGAATTTGGTTTCATAGTAAATGAGTCACTTCAAATAACAAACGGCTCGACTAGCGGAATACAGTTGTTAGCCTATAAACCGATTTATTTCAATCTATATAAGCAATATATAAGCAGAAGGACATGCACAAGTATAAAAACTTAAATAGTGGCGATAGCATTGCATCTGTACCTCATATTTCCAATGAAAATATACATTGGTGCTCTGAAAACGTTTGGGGACGAGTGTGAATCCGATGTCATTCTTCCAGCTTCACTGTTAAAAGATTTATATATTTGCCTGCTATGGCTAATGAGTCGCTAAAACTAACAGAATTTCAATAAAAGTGTAAAACAACCAGTGGAGTATATACAATGTACAATGTGGAGTAAGTAATGATATTATTGAGGTAAAAATGAAAATATTCAATTCCAAAATTGTTTAAATTGATATATTGTGCAACAGCTTTAAAATATTGATTCCTTTGGTATATTTCAAATAATCAACATGTCAACTTATGTAAAAAAAGACTATCATCAACAAACCTCATAGAATTTACCAGTAACACGATCAAAGAAATTGACAAACGTATGCAAGTTGATGTCGTCTATATCCAGATTTTTCTAAAGCTTTCGATTCATCAGCCATTGCAAAATTTTAGAGCGATTATTCAAATTTGACTCCACCAATCGGGAAATACGGGTCGGGAGGAATGGTAATTACGGAAGTATATAGATTTTGATGTTCACAGATGATCTTAATATTTACAGAACTATGGAAAATATCGTCAATACTAATAAACTGCAAGCAGATGTCAACAATCTAGCAACTTTATGTGACTCCAACCTTCCATCATTCCATCGGACAGTGAATCCTGTTACATTGTGACAATGCTTCATATCAATTCCATGCTTTTACAAAAAGTATACGAAGTTAAAGATCTAAAGGTTACTTTTTATAAATATGTCTTTTACCATAAGCCTAACGAATGGTGCGTTGCTGAGGCAATTTCTGTGCTTAGATTCATTAAGCGGTGACGAGAGATGTATGATGTTCAAACAATTAAAATTATATATTGTGCCTATGACAGATCGCATTTGGAATATGCGGTCAATGTTTCGTACTGTAAAACGCGCAACATCTCGACGCTCCAAAATAGACTGAGTTGCTAAAATTCTCGTTTATTAGTAAATGCTATGCTAACCTAAAAAAATGGAGTGATGAAACACTCGAGTTTCCTTGAAGGGATCGTCCAATTATTGGAGAAAGCTTAAGTATTAATTTCGTCCTTTTCAATCAATCCGTATAAGCTATACATGGAGACTGAATTTTTACCGAAAAACAGTTTTTGTCCAAAATCGCAATTTTCGTTTTTCTCCTAAATGGTATAATTTTCAAAATAATTGCAAAAAACGAAGGAAGCTATCACTTCCGGTGGGCCGATTTCAGCCAAACATCAATGGGACCTCCCAATTTATTGTAAAAGCTTAAGTATGAAGTTTAATCCCGATCCTTCAATCCGTTTGGGCCCCATACGCACATGCACAAAGTGTTTTTTTAAACCACTATTTTTGATGCCACCAAAACCTAGTAGTACTGACGATTAAAAACAACAAGCTTTCTCAGAAATTTCTCCGTAAAGGGACTCAATTTGAAGAGTTTTAGCCCTAGCTGCGAAGCGTGGCGCAGCCTTAGAAAATCGCCAACCGTATTGAAGAAACGGAAATTCTCACAATAGAGGTATCCACGCATGAAAGCATCCTAAACGACATATTTGAAAACAGATCTTCATAATAGAAAGAGAGTAAAATTAATGATGCTTTAGCAGTCTCGGGTTTCGTCTTTAAGCTAACATGGCGTTATTTCCTTTTAAAACAACTGGACGAAGCACCCAGTTATTCTATATAGAATTCTAGTAGACCAACGAGGCACTCGATCTTTACTAGAGGGCCTAGCCTCGAAGCCTGCGTTGCCTTTTCCCAAAGCCACTTAAGTAGTTGGATTGGGAATATAACTTCGAGACAGGTTGGGAATCATCGCTTTTCCCAAACTCACTTAAGTAGAAGCATTATGGATTGGGAAAATAACTTCGAGACAGATTGGGAATCCTCGCTTGAAATGAGACATACTGAGAATCCTCTTAGTTGCTTCTTGTTTCGTGGTTGTCTAGACGGAATACACAAGGTTGCCCGCCATTTAGTCAGACTCCCCAGTTACCTACTCACACTCACCCTTATAAAAATTCGAATTTCTCAAATAATATACAATGGCCCACCGCCAAACTGATTATTTTTGTTCACCGCAACTTGTTTACTACTACATGAATTACACCCTCAATTTCTCAAGTATAAACGACAAATTATTTTAAAATTGGAAAAATTCAATTTTCCAACGGTAGATACGAGTATGATGTAGAGATTTATGAGCACATGAAATACGTGCAGTTTGATTTTTGAACTGATGTACCCTTAGCACCTCAAGTACAAACGACAAATTTAATTTAAATTTCAAAAATCCAACATTGAAATATTTCGTTTTAGCAATTTTCAAAGAATTTATCTCTTGTACTTCATACATGTTGGTTGGTATTCATGCTAAAAGTAATTTGCTAAAAATCAAACTGCTCGAATTAAAATACGAGAGAGCTCATAAATCTATCCAACATTAAAATATTTTATTTTTCCAATTTGAAAAGTATTTGCCGATGGTACTTGATAAATTGGTGGTTGCATTCGTGCTAGGGGTAGCAGCTCAAAATTCAAACTGCACTTATTTCATGACCTCATAAATCGGTACATCGTATCCAACGTTGAAATATTCAACTTTTGCAATTTTAAAAAATTTGTCGTTTGTACTTGCGAAATTCAGGGTGGAATTCGTGGAAATTTAGGGTTTATATATACAAGTATACAATACGGGATTAATGAAAGCCAATTAAAGGGTTGTTTATGAATTGAGGAGGGGAATCAAAAATCGAAGTTAACTTAAACGAAAAGCTCATCAATAGCTACTAATTCTATAATAAAAATTCATTCAAAATGTCCTATTTTTCGTGGTGGAGGGCTTAGTAAGCTTTATCGCCCCACTATATTTAGCGCATAATTCGGCACTAATTATGTTTTCAATTTTACAAGCTGGAGAGGAAGGGCTAGCTCAACAGAAATTGTTTAGTATCCTACAGCAACTTTTACATTCATACTGCTTAGCACTTAATCGTTAGTATTATACTCCAAACAGAGTGAATATAAAAGCTACGGTGGGATACTAACAGTAAGGCTGGTAGCATCGTACCTCTTCAATAAACTTCTTATAATTCGTGCCTGGCTAATCGACTAACGCTGAAAACTGATTTAGGCAACCGAGATCTAACTCAGAGTAATTACATTTTTTTGAAGTTACGTAACTTTTGGAGTACGTACTACTTAGTTGATCACTACAATAACGAATGGTTAACAATGTAATTTAGACACTTATACTTTGTTATTTTACGTTCGAATTCAAAACTTTGTTAAACTGTTATTTTTAAGTGACTGCAAAAATCCAAACCACCAATTATTAACCAACTGTTATGCAACCGCAAACGTCTGATACTGAATTTAACAATGTTGTAAACTGAAGGACATTTAATGGCAACCATAGTATCAATTCTTCGACAGTTAGTACAGCCCCACAAGAGGCAGCACTATCACAAAAGTAAATCTTTGTTGTTATTTTACAAACGGCAGAAATGTTTTATTCATTTTTGGACCATATTTTTGTACAAAAGATCAAACTCCAGCGAATAAAATCTTAAAAATGTTTTTTAAATTTTTAAATTGGTTTAGAAGAAGTCCGAATTTAAGGAAGTCAGTAGAGGGAATTTTGGAAACCTAGAATGTTAGACACTCAGTCATTTCTAAACTAAATATGACGAAATTTCGGTTGTACTCTCGGATAGGGATTTCAGGGATTTAGGGATTCTAAAGTTTCGAACAATATTCTGGAGTCTTTACGAGCCAAAAGGTCGTCCTTTCTAAAACAAATTCGATGATATTTTGAGAGCAAGGTTTTAACGGGATACAAACAAGCATTTTATGGGAAGTACTAGCTGCGTTTTTGTAAAAAAGAAATCGGGTTGAGTTGCGATAGCTTTTTTCAAATTTTTTCCAATTTAAAATTAAAACTTTAATTATTTTTAATTAAACAACTTAGGCTTAATAGTAATCTAAGTACAAAAAATACATCATAAAAGTTCTACAATTTTCTTGTAATACCGATGTTCTATATAGCTCTGAACAGTTCTGTATAATAACGGAATTGTTCAGAATTATATAGAACAACGATATTAGAAGAAAACTATAGAAATTTTTTAGAAGGCTATTAGATCTAAGTTATTTAACTTAAAAACAACATAATTTTTAATTCTAAATTAGATAAATTTGAAAAAAGCTATCGCGAACTCGGGCCTATTGTTTTTCACAACAACGCAGCTACTGTTAGCAGTACATACTGCGCGAATAAACGCCTGGAATGTTTCCATAAACTCAGCCTGAACACGTGTGTCTAAGTATAAACTTAAATTAATTAAAATTTCAAACTTCAGCAACTTTATCTAAGTTTCATTCGTCTTCGCCTGACAAACTCAAAGACGATCTTGTTAAATCTAATTAAACAAGTTTATTTATGGAACATTCTCAACTGTACAAATCTCCTAATTACAACAAAATTCCTTTTCCCAGTTACATTAAGGTCAACCTTATAATTCACAAAATCACATCTTTGTAGTAGTAACATTTTTAGAATATTCTGAGATTTATTTTGGTTTGTCATAAATGCGGTTGATAACTAATGTTCCGCGAAGTTATCGGAAAAATGTTTATACCAAATTACATTTCCTGTTTACGAAATTTTTACACAGAAATATTTAATCTTAGTAAAATTAGAAGCTTAAACTGATAAATTATCACTTTCTGGAAATTCCTTACATAATAAACCATCGTACCCTCATAATCGAATTCGATTAAAGTCGATATACCACTAATTAGATTAATGGTATGAACTTCCTTTTTTAAGATTAGCGTGAGATTAACGTGTCACTTATAAAATTGATTATATTTCTCCAAAATAAAAACTATATTACATTCACAAATCGCACAATACCCCCTCCACAATACACAAATCAATCAAAATCTACAAATTGAAAGTTTATTTATTTTCTAGTATAAAATATTAGACACATGGACGTCTCAAAATATTATCGTAAATATTTTGATTATAATTCTTATCAATTTTTTAGCTTATATGTAGTAATAATACTAATCATGAATTGAATTTTACGGTATAAAAATATAAGAATCGTGTCTTAAGAATAAAATATCGTGTATAAGTTTTCTTTTCTTTAAGAGTATGTAATAAGTGGAAGAATCCAAAGTTCCATGCTGATGTAGTCAATTAAAATAAAATAAAAATCTTAAAAAGCAACCAATCAAACAGTTTAACAATCAATTAAAAAATAATAATTAATTTTATTTGGTTTCACCATTACAGAAGCCGATCGTGATCTATTAGATTGGAGCGGCAGGAAGGCATTGGATTATCGTAAACAAAAAACAAGTGTCTCACCGTCGACATTTAGCAGTGAGTATTTAATTAATCAAAATTTACCGGTAATACAATCGAATATAGTAGTTCAGCAATCGTATGGTACTTTACCATCAAAATCACGCCGTGGCCGTGAAAATAATCGACATCAACGTTATGCGACCACTACCGGTGTCGTACAGCGCAGCTATTCGCTGCTAACACCAGAACATAAACCGAAGAAGTATGATTCCGATACAAATGCAACGAGTCCGCAAAATGATGTCGATTTAAAGCGATTCGAGAGTATAAGACGTAGCGATAAAAGGAATCGAAGTTTCTTAAAGAAAACTTTTAAATACAATTCGAAAAAAACAATTTCAGAAATTCCAGAATAATTTATTCATGTGTTATGCGCAACTAACATGCACTGCACGATAAAAACAGTATACTATATATAGCTAATTATCCCAAACAGCTTTTTTATACCAATAAGGGATCATTTATAGTTTAGAACAAATATCTGTGGTTACGGTGCCAACAACAATAAAATATTAGTATTTATTTATAAAATTTAAACATAAAATTATTCTACTTTCAGTATTTAAATTTAATTTGTTAGATTTGATGTAATTTTATTATTGAACTAGCTAGGCAGATATAATAAAAAATCACATCAAATCTAGCAATTTTACAATAATGTATAAAGCAAATATAAATAAATCCAAATAATTATTATTATATTTCTTTCATGCACATAATTTAAAAATAAATCAAATATAAATAAATAAATAAACATAAAAATAATAAAAGAAATCCAAGCGATGCGATTGCAACACGAAATCAATAATGGTGGCAATTCAACTTGGAGGCAAGTTAAAAATTATCGTATTTTAATTGTTGTTTTTTCATTTAAATTTTCCTTTATTTAATTTACTTCTAATTTTTTACTTGAAGGCTTTTTTTAATTTATTAATTTTATTTAAGATAACGATGATGCGCATTTTAAAATCGAATAAAAATATAATAATAATTTTTGCAATAAAATAAATAATTCTTATAAAATATTGGAGATAATCGCATGAAATTTATAAATTTTTATTTTTAAATTTAATTAATATTAATATTGTTTTACTAAAATTTAAATTAATATAATCATTTGTTTATGCTTTAAAAGTAGTAAATAATATTTTAATTTGAGTGTTTTGATCAACTTTGGTATTCTGAATTTTTAATTAACGATATAGTTTTAATTGTGTGTGGTAAACTATAAAATGAATGAATGATATTATTTTTTGAATGAGATGTTTGTTTGTGTATCCGTTTCCGATGTACCTCAGCGGTATTATTATTTGGGCTTTGTTTCTGACTGTACTAAAAATTCTGTTAAAAAATTACACATCGATCCGCAAGCATTGTATCAGTTTAATAAATTTCCAGGCTTATCTTGTTAATCCAAATTTGTCGCTATTGTTTTGGTTTTATTATAAAACATTAAAACGTTAACACGACCTTAAAAACCTCAAAGATCCTCATAAACGCTACAGCACTTATATTTTAAGACAAGTGATTACAATAAATTTCAGTTGATTCAAAAATGAAAATGATAAGTCAACACGCAATTCATGATATAAAAGAACGAAAAAATAAAAATAGAAAAACGGAAAATATATTAAATTTCTTGTTCACAGTAAATTAATTAATAAATTTGTACAGTAAACAATTCGTTATGTTATTAACTTATATGAACATTTACCTTAACAAGGGCTACATCACCGTCAGCCAGTGGTCGTCTACCTAGACTCCAAAGCAGAGATATAAAACTAAGTGGATTACGATAAGTCAATAATGTTATTTTGTACTTTATGTATGCATTTTGAAACACACGAATTTCGGTTACCCCCCTTGTGTGTCTAATACATTTATGGAAATGATTTAAAATGCGTAACCCTTTATTGTAAATATTTTAAGTTTATGGCCAAATTAATCATCAGAAATTCTAAATATGCGATCAAATTTATGCGGAGTCTCAATATTTACTTCCGGTACGGTGTATACTGTATACATTTAATTTTAATTGGTAAAACAAAATATTCGTGCCTGATAGGGTTAATTTATGTATGTATGTACTTACATAGAGAAATATAAATAGCTAAATAAGTTTTTAAAATATTATAATATTCACACTGAAATAACAATAAAAATAAATAAATCGTGACCCAAAGCAAAAAGCATAACTTTAAATTTCAATAATTCAAACTAAATCTAAAAAAGGAAAGCAGGAATGAAAATAAAAATTGGTAACTGAAAAAAATACATAAAAAATTACTATTGCAGCAACAAATTTCTTCGACTTCACACTTTCGTGCTTTGCATAGCTGTGTACAGTTGAAAATCGAATTTGTTCCCTTTTATTCCATTGTAAATATGTATATGGTCGATATTGCTTAAGTCCGAAACAAACACAAATTATGTTAACGTTTTAATTACAAATGTTGTGCTGGTATATATGTTTATGATTATGAAATTATGTACTTTTTATGTTGATTAACTTGTGATAAGAAAGTCAACTGGAATTTATCACCAGTAAAAGAAACGACGCAGAGAAACCTTGGTCCCTATAGTGAGACTTCAATACCACCTACATAAAATAAAATAATACGACAAAAATATAACTTATTATGTATATGGCTACATTTTATTGTAAACCATTGTTATATCTGATGAGTATACTAATTTAAATTACGAAACATCGTTATATCGTATTGACGATAATTAGCGAACCCTTTGAATTACTTGGATGACAATTAATGTATTAGATTGTTAATGAATTTAATAGTACTTACACTAAATCAAAAATTGGCTCATGAACGATTATTTCCTTTTTAATTAGGATAATTAAACCAAAAATCTAATGAGTCCCAAGCCTTGTTGATATAATATCATCAACATCGAACATCGATCATCACGGTTTTAAAATTTTAACATAAAATGGGTCTCCAATTTCCCATTCAAGTTAATAATAAAATATTTAGCTTTTTGGGTGTATATGCATTTTTTTTTTTCAATACCACACTCTGAACATTTTTACCATTTAGTTTTTAAATGTATACAAGCATGTGATGGTTTTTATTTCCTCCAGTATTTAAAAAACTACAACCTTTTCACCTTATGTACTCTCGATGCTCTTATCCTCAATCATCATCAATCAGTTTGATCAAATTCACCTGTGACTTGTAGTTTTGTACATGTTTCTGACACGTGAAACCAACTTTGTTTGTCACAGTTTTTCTTTTAAACTCAAGTTTCATGTGCAACAGGGGAAATACATCCAAAGTCCGAAGCCTATCTACGTTGAAACTTTCAACGTTATTGTGACTATTGAAAGTTTAACCAAAACTGTCTTATTTTGTTCTCATGCTTAGTTATTATAAAGGGTTGGGGAAAAAGTAGTCCATTATTTGTTCGCTAAATGGCTGTCGTGACATATATCTAGTGATGTATTTGTCGCAGTAGGCCATATAGTTATACTCGTTGGAAAGGAGGATTCATGTACTAAAAAATTATTTTGTCATTGATTTTATTGATCAATTCAGTTGTGAGTTATAGCGTGTCAAGAGTGGAGGTACACAAAGAGAAAATTTGCTACTCGTATATTTGACAATTTTGCTATATTTTACAATTTTGCTTCGATAAAGACGAAAACGCATGTCAGGTGGCTGAAATTGCGGATGGTGTATATATTGTCGATACTGTCACTGTCAAACACGTGTAATTTTGGTTTTGTCGATTCCGTATTTCCGAAATTATTATTCCGATTTTCCGAAATTATTGAAGAATACAAGCATGCGAGCTGTCGTAGCATTGCCCAGGAGCTGTAGATCGCCCACAAAACAGTACATACGGGTGGTTTCAAAAGAACCTTGATGTTTGGGTGCCGTACAAGTTGACGCAAAAAAACTTGTTGGGCCGTGTTTCCATCTGCAAATCCATGGCCAAACGGAACGAAATCGAGCCATTTCTGAAGTGTAAAGTGACTGGCGACAAGGAATATGTTATATACGACAATGTCAAGCGGAAACGAAGTCAGGATTGACGGCCAGGAAGGTTTTGCTGTATGTTTGGTGGGATTGGAAGGAAATCATCTACTATGAGCTTCTGCCCAATGGCCAAAAGCCCAATTCGGACCTCTACTGCCAGAAGTTGAACCGACTGAAGGCAGCTATCGACCAGAAGCGGCCAGAATTAGCCAATATAAAACGAATGATTGTAACCATATTAAATAAAGCCCCGAAATAAACGTACAACTAATGGATTTCTTTTTCCTCAACCTTATATATAAAGCATGACCAAATGCAATTACAACATCTACTTAGAACTTAACATCAATGTTGCTCCTTGGTTCTCAATAAAAGAGTATATACTTTATTTCCATTTCAGGTTGAAAGAGTTCTCTTTTACATAAAGTTTCGAAAATTGTAAAGCTATTACAACCACTTCCTTCTGTCTCCTCCGTTTTTATCCTTTTCGTTAGCAGAATGGGTAGAGTGCTTGGTCTGTTATTCGGGGTCCAGGCTCCGATTCTTGCTGGTGACCAGTAAACACGTTTAGATTGGAAGTTTTTAACGAGTCATGTTATTACATGCTTTTCTTTCTAATTTTCTAGCCATAGTTTTGATCGGCTGTTCTTCTTAATATTTTCCGCAGTACTTTGAGATAACACTGCGGTTGTACTCTTTAGCATCTACAATTATTTAGCCAAATTATCTAAAGGCCTTATGAAACGTTTTATTTTGACTTTATTGCTCTAATAGTAAAGACATGTCTATGCACGGGATTGAGGAAGTATAATTTAGTTGATTCAACTAAGTATTTTTACCGATTGAACGGTTTTAACGTTCTTTCAGTGCTATATATAACTTTAACATGGACGCTTCATAATCGTTCGTAAATAAGTTTGAGTAAACTGGGTTCTATTAAAGTACAAGTCAACTACACGCTATATTTTCCAAAACCAAAATCATTGGTTATCCTATCTTAGCCCTTATTATGTTCAAAGTCTGGAACTTCTAGAATTGGCTTGGATCTCGTGAAATTTTTTTCTTCGCTCCGTCCCAATAATTGTCTGCTTCGTTCCTCGTTGTATGGGCTAGTACATCGAAATATAGAAAATGTGCGTGACTTAAGTTAATTGCTAAGTGGCATAGATTCATATCAATATATTTTAATAAGATTGCGTACCTACCAACCTACCTTATTGCTTTTGCCTAATAATTTCGATTATAGCAATAGCAAAGTTTATACTATAGAAGAATACTGTTTTCATAACTGAACTCAGCAGGAAAGTCATGTGAGAAAGACTAATGGCTCATGCATGACTGTCTCGCATGACACGTAATAGAATTTTATCAGAGAGCGCAACTAATATTCAGGCATGACATGTCTGAGATGCTTGAATAATACAGTTCATAGATAAATCGTATATGACAATTCAAAAACAATAATTCTGTAACTCGTGGAGAGTTCATAAATGATTCAAAAGTGAATTGTCTTTGATTATTTAGCAATTATTAAATATCTGAGTTTAATTATGAAAAAAAAATTATTTGAATGAAAGTTAACATTTAGAATTTATTTGATTCTAAAATAAATTAGATATTGTATATTAAAATCATGTAATTAAATATTAAAACTGCTAGAGCCGTGTAGAAAATATAGAAATCATCTTTGTGGTATTGGTTTGGCATATGTTAGACTGGTTTAATTTTTTTACACGTCCAACAACCAATAAAGACTTGAAATATTGCGTGTTTGCATGTTTCTTTACATACGCCATATTAGATTAAAGCAGAACGGTCGAGTACATGTCATCCAAAATTATTATAATAAAACTGATTTATAATGGGTGCCGCGTTTGACCATTTCTAAGCTATGTTTGGGGATGTTTCAGCGTAATCCAACTAATCGTTTGCCACGATTCATAACGGTTGATGAAACATGGATCCATCATTACACGCCAGAATCAAAACAAAGGGCGTGCTCCAAAGAAAGCAAAAGTTGTTTCATCCGCTGGTAAGGTTGTCGCCAATGTTTTTTTGGGATGCACAAGGCATAATATTCATCGACTATCTTGAGAAGGGTTAAACCATTACAAGTGAATATTATGCATCATTATTAAGCACTTTGAATCAAAAAATCTATTTAGACGATATACAAAATTTTGCTTCAGACAACAAGTAAAGTATATTATATGACCCTCGTATTATGCGCCCACGTAACATTACATCCAAAATTATTTCCTAATCATCGAAATAATTAAAATCATGGTTTGAGCTCAGCCAAAACATACTTAAAATCTTAGTACATTAAAAAATTCTGCTTAAATATCATTAACAAGTCAATTACGACAAAACAAATTTAATTCGTATAATGGCCACACACGCACACTGACCACGGATATTATATGTTTTTGAAAACGATTTGTAATCAAAATTTTGCGATCTCTTTAAACATTAAAAATATACACAATCATGTAACGCAGTAATTAACAACGAAAAATTAAATTATAGGGCAAGGAATTCAAAAACATTTAAAGACATAAATTAGACATCTTAATTAGAAATTCAAATGGAACAATTCTCTTGAATTAATCATCTTAAACATTACATCCCTTTAATCTTTCGGCTAAGTAGCATTCATTCATATTTACTTATCGTTTACACCAGCGTTAAAATTGTTAAAACATTATTTTTTATGGTTTCTGGAATATTATATCCTGAGCTTCCCTTTTGTATATACAAACTTGAAAAAAATCGGGACCAGGATTATATTAAAATAATTAAATTCTTCGTGTACGTATATACCTTCTTGCTTCGTTACTGGTTTCATTAAAGGACTATTATGCTGTGTAACCCTTATAAAATACCCAACTCGGTATTAAGACGACCAAACAACCTATACCAAAATACCAAAAAAACAATTAACGATTTAATTTAATGTAAGAAAAAAAGTTTAAATTTACATAAATATCTCATTTCTTAATTATTTCACTTATTTTAATTTTTTTATTTTTTTGGTCTGGCAACTTTTGTGTGTTGAATAAGATGTTTGTTTTGGTTTTGTTGGTAACCCCTTTTTTGTTTTTCTAGTTTATTATTCTAATTTGCATACATAGGTTTTTAATTTTATAAATGTTAATTATCGATCAAAAGGATAATAAGGTAGATATGAAATGGTGCCTAGAACGAAATTAGTTAAAATTGTAAAGTTGAATGATTTATTTAAACACATAAAAATTAATTAATCAAAATTCTAGTTTTTACAGCAACCTCAATGACTGATATTTCTAAACATTATTAAAATACTAACGTATTTACAAATTGCTAGATAGATAGATAGATATTGCAATTTTAATGCACCGCGGTCTGAATATGAAATCGGAGTTTATTTAACATTAATAAATGGTGTTTTTTTTAGAGGTTCACATCTTTAAGTTGGTAACACTGTTTTGTTTGACAACCGATTTGACAGCTAACATTTGCTCTGTCATTAGTTTGATTTGCCATTTCATAATGTATAGACTCACGCCAGAGCAACGCTTGCAAATTTTTGAAATTTTTTATCAAAATAATGGTTCTGTTCGCCAAACTCATTTTGCATTACGTCTATTTGACGGTTGTCATAATCGTCCAACAGAGCGGGTAATGCGATTAACTATGGATCATTTTCGCACCACGAACAAGCGATAGACGCTGTACAGCGTAGCATTGAGGAAGACCCAAATCAATCAATTCAATGTCGTTCTCAGCAACTGAAAATGTGTCCATCCACTTTATGGAAGATTTTATCTAAGGATCTTGGTTTACGTGCTTGCAAATTTCAACTTGTGCAGGAATTAAAGCTATCCGACTAGCGCCCACACTACCAATTCGGGCAATGGGCTGAAACACAAATTGATATTGATGTTGATTTTCCAAACAAAATTTTGTTCAACGATGCAGCTCGCTTTTGGTTGAATGGGTACGTTAACAAACAGAATTGTCGGATTTGGAGTGAAGATAATCCACAAGCCTTTGCCGAAACACCATTACATCCAGAGAAAATCACTGTTTGGTACGCTGTTTGGTGGGTCGGCGGAATCTTTGGTCCATATGTCTTCAAAAACGATGATGGCCAAAATGTTACAGTCAACTGTGAACGTTATAGAGACATGATTTCTAATTTTTTTGTTTCCCAATTGGCTGGCATAAATCTTGCTGATATGTGGTTTCAACAGGACGGTGTCACATGCCACACAGCGCGGGATACAATTAACTTACTCAAAGAAACATTTGAAGAGAGACTAATTTCACGTAATGGTCCTGTTAATTGGCCACCGAGATAGTGTGATCTAACTCCATCAGATTAATTTCTTTGGGGTTATGTTAAGTCACTTATAAATGCCGATAAATCAGAGACGGTTGAACACTTGGCACACAACATTCGGCAAGTTATTAACGAGATACAGCCGCAATTGCTGCGAGGAGTGATCGCACCAGCCGCGGCGGTCACATGGCCGAAATCATATTCAAACATTAATATCATAAAATTATCTATCCAATAAGGCTAGTTTCACTGATACTCAAAATGTTTTTCTTTGGTTTATTTTAATTTAAAATTGTAAATCTCTAAAAAACACCCTGTATGTTAAAGTTGATTGTAAGATAATCTAGAGGAATCTTCCAATTTCTTTTATTGATCGAAAATGTTGTATATTTCAAACTATGGAAAATAATGTCACAAATTTGAACGTTCTACTCGCAAGCGATCCTGTAAATTACTTTTCTAAGTTTCTTTTCGTAAATTTCTGGCGTTTTGCGGCTATAAATTGCAAGATGTATTTAATCAAACGCTCCCACGTTTCCTGTTTGTCAGGGTAGCGAAAAACGTAACGCCAAGAAAGTCCAACAGCATTATATAGCGTGATCGTAGTGGTCAGTTAACGCCACGATAACGTGAAAAAATACGACCTGATAGCTTTTTACTCAAAACATTCAATGTTGTACCTGATTTGTGGTAAATAGATTTGCAATACTGCCAGCATAGGAAACTAAATCGGATTACCATGTTGGTTTCGAATGGTTTTGGTTTCTTCTCATATGAAGTTTAAACCCGTTTAATTTTTCGTTGTTTATGAAACGATCATCAGGCAAAATTTTCCACGCAAAATCTTTCAGTTCAAAAACTAGAAATTGGTGGTTTTTCTGTGCGATCTGTTTTCCAACAAAGGTGCCCTAACACTAAAGTTGCAATTTTTTTTTTTAGAAAGTTGTAAGTGTATGCAAATAAATACAGTTCAAAATTAAATTAAATGGGCGTAGGGAAATAGATATATATAATATTATAACTCCTACCTCGAAATGCTCTCCTTGTGCAGGTTGGACAATGCATTTGGTCACACCACATGATTGAAAGTGACTATATGCTGAAATTCAAACATACGTGTAAAACTTATGGAAAACATTGGGGAAAAGTAAGAGGCGCAGAAATGGTTTCACACAATTCCTACTTCTTTAAACCAGCAATTATTTCTTAAATTTTGTGTCTGTCTAAACTGGTGTACAGTTCATAGACAGTGTTCGTGTATTTTTGTTATGTCTATACTCTCAATATGAAGATAGATAAGTTTTGATAACTTCGTCCTAATTCTGGCTGCAGTAGAGCAACACACGGCTCTCACTAAACCAACCAGACTTCTCACCGTGTCATAATTAGAGATTCTGTTCTGAATAGCCGTTGGTAATAAGTATTATTCTTTAATCGGTTCGATGATTTCAATTTATCATGGATTGATGAAATTCGAGTCTCAAAGCTCAACATTAAGCTTCAAAAATCTATAAATATTTGTGGGTGATTTTAAAATCCAAAACAACATAGTGCGTTCCATATTCTGCGTCTGTCACACCGGCTGAGGGAAACTATCAAAATATTTGCAGCATTAAACCTTGTCTCTTCACTAGAATTTCGATAAAATTTCGTTCTCAAACAATCTTATCTATTTTGTTTCAGCAATCTGTAAAAGATGGCGTTTTTCTATTTTACTGTATAAACTTAAGTATATTTTTGCCAGTTTCGGACATCCGTCCATTATCAGTAGCAAATAATTTGATTAGGATTATTTTTTTCACCTGTAGAAACGATAGATGCTCTCCTTCATTCTAGACGCATGTCCGTAGCTGCTTATATTTATAAATTATCTAGAACCGATTAAATAATCATATAGCAGCGATGAGCGCAGTTAATTATCTTGGCTCCGGTCTATTAACGACGCTGTAGATTGTATTTTAATCCATCGAAAATAATTAAAATTTAGAAAACTTATACTTAAGACCTAAACATAATTCATGTACAGGCGCGCCGATCGCACAGTTGCTGCGTTCCACCATGTTCAGAATCAAGCTTGTCGTTTTATTTCGAACAGCATAATTTCTTATGGAAAATAAGTAAGCTCTAGTCGGAAGTAAGTGGTTGTGGAACGGACTAGACGATAAGGTTTTTACCAAGTAATACCATTGCAGCTTCGAATGAAGAAAATATTAATTACCCGAAAACTGCCTTGTCACTTTAACATGAAAATTAACCTTGTGCTCTCCTTAAGAACTAAATAAATATGTTACTAATTTTCTGTATGTATGTATATTATACATGCAGGCATACACAACATATTTTGAAGTGTTGTGATATTTTCATAAGACCATGTTTCATGTTGGATGTATGTATTGTGTTAATATTCTTTAATGATATCAAAAAAAGAACAAAACACCTTAAATATTTACTTAATTCATTATTTTCACCTGTAAGAAGAAAAGTACATAAATTTTTTTCATTCTTATTATTTATTATTATTGTTATTGTTATCATTATTATTACTACTATTATCATTATTGTTATTATTTTGAATGTCTTATTTTTCATCTTCTGTCTTATGTTGTGTGTTTTTTTGCTAAAAATGTAGGTATGTTGAGTTCAGTTTTTTTTATTATTCTACTTATAAAATTTTTTGTCGTTTTTGCCTGTTTTTAATGAAATTAACAATTCCTGTTTGTCTTTAATTTAAATTCCTATTACTTAATTTTTTTGCTCGTCTTAAAGAAAATTTACTAAATAACTACATCTAGTACTATGTAGTGTAAAGGTATTTTATGATTTCGTTGTTTTGTTATATGTACAACTGCAACACAATAACAACTGAAACATTACAGTTGGGAAATAAAAATAACATTTTCCGCCGGAAAATCTGGACTCTTTAGATAACATTGAATTGATAGGCATACTAATGTGGAATACGCAAGAGATGTTTGATGAGTTCAGTAGTGCACGAGTAGCAAGTTAACAAGGGCACGCAGTACATCTCAATATACTCGTAATTAAGCAATTATCACATTTTGTGCATGTTTATATTTAATTTTTTTTAAGACTATTAAAACTTGTACGAGTATATTGTATAATAGAAGTGATTAATATTTATGTATATCAAAAACACAAAACTAAATTGAGTTATAAACATTGTAAAGTTATTATATTGTTTATAAATATTTCAGTCTGTTAATCTCATGTTATTTATCAAACAGTTGTATAAGGATACTTTTTGTTGCTTTAACAATTTTATGGTATCAATTTATGTTTTCAGCGTCAATATTACCATTTCGCACGCATTTTTCTTATTAAAAACCGTTCAACCAAACCGAATTTATTATTTGCATTTAAATGGACATTACTCAGGTTTTTTTTAATTTTATTTGTTTCATACTTGCAGTGCAAAATAAATTAAATTTGCTGATAGTATACTAATGAGAATGTAATTGCAAATAAGTTGACAACATGAACACAGACATAATTGGCTGCGCAATGCGAAATTTAATGGTAAATAATTGCAACATTGTTTTGTATAAATCTTATGTTTAATTTAAATAAATATTTAATCAGATGTTTTTATAAAATTTCTAATACATATTACGAGACAAGTATGTATCCTTAATCTATGTAATATTCTGACAAAAAAATTCATTATCCGTTATTATATTGAGCAAAATAATTTAGTTTGTTGTAGTTTCCATTAGATAAGACATTTCCATAATTTTCTCGTTTATGAAAATAGGAAATTTAATTTAATTGAAGTTTTTATCGTAACATATGGGAGGAGATTGTGTTTTTATCCAAATATTAAACATGTTTTGGGTAGTTTTTTGTACCACTTTGGCAGGCAATGTGAATTTGAAACCTTTTCAGATTCATTTTGTGTTACTTTATACCATTTATGTTACGGAGGGCTTTCTAATAATATTTCTCAAAATAAAAATTTCCGTAGAAAACTAAATTCAAGAATACGTCACTCACTATGTCCCGAGGCTGACACATAGATGGCGCATCTAATGGAAAATTTATATGATTTTTAGAAAGTACCTTCAAACGATATGTATCAAAATTTTATGACAATTCGACCATTAGTTTACAAGGTACAGTTGTTTTAGTAACGCCACTTTTGTTATTTTCAAAATAATAAGAAACAAATAAATTTCGTATGATGTTTCTTGATGCAGGAATACCGTTTAACAAAGAAACGGCTTGATAAGCGTTATAGGGACTATGCTGCATCGAAAGCAACCGCTGAATGTTGGTTTGCTGAGTTTAAACGTTGTACGGCAACACCGATTATGCTGAACGCTCTGGTTGTCCGAATGCGTCAGTTACAGAAAAAAGAAAAAAAGGCCCAAAATCATTTTGGAAGACCGTAAAATAAAATTGCGTGAGGTAGCTGACAGACTTTCTAATAATGTTAGAATCTTTGTAACGGGTGTTTTCTAATCCCGATAGAACTTGAAACTGTAAAAATTAACACAAAACGGACATATGGGCACCGCGGCTGTTCTTGAAGAAACGCATGCTGGACGTCCAATTTTGGGTCACTTTTTCGAGCACTGCAGGCCGTATGTCACGAATAACACGAACAATGCTGGCCTCCAAGGCGTCAATTGTTGCTGGTTTATCAGCATAAACCGGTGACTTCACGTAGCCTCACAAGAAATAATTGAGAGGTGTCAAATCGCACGACCTTGGAGGCCAATTGATAGGTCCATTTCTCGAAATCAACTTATCGCCAAATTTTGATTTTAATAAGTCGATGGTTGCGGTCGCCGTATGGCACGTAGCGCCATCCTGTTGAAACCACATTTCGTTCGGAGCACTGCCATTCATATTTTCAAAAAACAAATCATTGATCATGGTGCGGTAACAATCACCATTGACCGTAACGCGATCATCGGCCTCATTTTTGAATAAATAAGGTCTGATGATGCCACCAGCGTGTAAACCGCACCAAACACGCACATTCCTTCGAGGTGTTGATGTTATTGCATCCTGTAGAGAGTATGTGGTACGAAATTTATCCACACTTCGACGGATGGCTTGCTCAGATGGACCATTATGTGCGCCATAAAAATCACGAAGTCGTCTATAAGTTGCGCGAATCGACGACTGATTTTCAAAGTAAATTTTAATAATTTCGTAGCATTATTCAAGCGTGAGTCTATTCAGGGTGATTTGCCAGAGCATACTAAGATCTGCCAGAGTATATTTTTCATAAAAATTTAATTTTTTGTTTTATTTTTTATAATTTCAAGTTCTATCAGGCTTAAAAAAAACATCCGTTACATCTAAAAGTCAAAACTCGTTTGCTACTACTAACGTAAAATTGCACGAAGTTCAAGTTGCTTCCCCATCCACCGTATCCTTCGAGGGAAATAGATTTGCGTAAAATGCTGAAGTCACTGCGGAAACAAACGCTTATTTTGACGCCAACGATAAATCATTCTACAAAAAAGGGATCGAATTGTTAGAGAAGCATTGGAATGAGTGTATCACTCTTGAAGGAAACCACGTTAATGAATAAAGTTTGTTTTTGCACAAGAAATGTGTGTTAGTAGTCAGCATCGAAACTTATTGAGTAAATTGACGACTTACTCGCTAAGCAAATACTTAAATGTTACCAAATACCAACGTTATAGTCTTTAATATGCATGCAATTACTAAGAAAGTACAATATATAGGTAGCATTTGTAATAATTATTAAAATTTGTAAGAAAATAATAAAGATGGTATAAACACAGCCCTTGAAATCTGTGTCCAAATCACATAGGCGAACTACGAGTATTATTTTTCAATAAGTCGTATTTTTCGATTGAAATACTAGGTGTGCAGTAACAGTTGTTTGTTCCTTTCTATTCAATCTTTCTGAAGCCCGTAACACTTCCAACTCTTTTGCAGTTTACTTTTAACTTACTACATTACGCACTAGCCTAATCGAGTACGTACGCCAGTAAGACGGTTTGGCGTAAACCACCTGTTTAGCCAAGTTGTCATACTAGAGTCATAATAGATGTGTTCCTAGCTGGCCATCACCGATCGTAATCATATGTAATCACAGACCGTTTGGTCGGTAATTTTACAGTGTTTTTGAGTATTATAAAATTATAAACAAACACAAATAGTTTTACTGGAAAACCTCACTATAAACGATTTATCACAACCCGACAGGTTCGATGTTTTCCCTTGTCTTGGAGTTTTCAAAACTTTAACTCGGTGTGCATCAAGAACTGAACATGGATGGGAAGAAAATAAGCCAATATTTTAGAAAGTTTATCCTTGTGATTTATTAAACCAAACCGGAAACTGACGATGTATGTTTTGATAAGTTCTAGGAATAATGTGATCATACCCGATGTGAAATTCTTATTTTTTTAATTAGAAATACTTCTTACGAACATAAAGAACCTCTTTAAAATGTACAATGTGGATGAAAGGGGCGGGGCGTAATTCATATTTTTTTGGACACAGCATATTGCGTATTCAAGAAATACCTACATACGAGTATTTCTTTTGGGTTCTGAAAATTAGAATTGCTGAATATAACCCGGTCATTTTCATTGGATTGCGATGTGCGATTTGGAGAACTGCAATTGTGTGAGTGTATGCACAAATACAAATCAATATAAACGGGTAGTAATTACCATTCTTTGCTTGTTTGGTTGTTTTTAATCTTTGTAATTTGTTCTAGGGCCGAAGCACTCTCGACACTTTCGCGTTTCACGTTCTACCTTACACAGTAACCAAATCGAGGACGTACGGCTTCAGGTTCGATTTATTGGAGAACCATCTGCACATTGCGTAGCTTCACGCCAATATAGTACTGATGTGGAAGATGAGAATTCTGTACTCCGATAGGGGTTATAGTTGTGTTCATTTTCATCACCGCTCGTAATCAGATTGATGAAAAATCCCTTTGCATCCTATCTCTTTCAAGATTCAATCCCGATACCTCTCAATCCAAACGCCAAAGCTTTAACCATTGTACCGTTTGGTCAGAACAAAAACTATTCGATACTATTCCAATTTGGGGCACTAAGAAAAGAAATCGTTTTAGTATCGATATTTGAATGCCTTTAATTAATGGGTTGTTTATTGAATAAATCTGACTGCCTAAATTTGTATTCAATTACTTTCCTTCAAATATATTGTTCATATCTATAAATCTAATTAACAATTTTATTAATTTAATAGAGAAACCATTATTCATTGCATAGTAGTGGCAACCAATCTACAACTAGGACACATAAATTATTAATGTACTTGCCATCTAGAGCGTAAAAAGGCAATTATATGTTATCGGCATCTATCAGTTAAGTAATTATTCATGAAATGGTTGATGTAAAGCGCATCAAAATGTCTAGCATTTATTACCATATATGTATTATAACCAAACCGGGGAAGTAGTAGATCGCCAAAAATAGTGATTCTAGGTCTATATCCGTATGATGTACTGCTAAATCTATAGACACACAATATTATTCCTATAATAGCAATCTAATTTGAATTGTAACCGACGATGCTATAATGATGGGTAAAACATAGAATTCAAAAAGCGTTACTACAACATAACTCTTTGTTATAAGGATGCACCTACAAGTTCCCTCATTTGTGCATGCAGAATTGAAGCACCTAGAACCTCCCCTAACATGGAGAAATACTTACCAGGAGCATTAAGTTTTCTTTACTTACAGCGCTAAGAGACAAACGTAATTTCTAGAAATTTGTAAAATTAGTCAAAACATTTAAACCTAATCACATGATGGTTGGTCTTAGAAAATGTTTACTTCGGATATTGGAACAGTTGTTTCTTTGCAACACAGTTTTATTTTCTTTCAACTAGATAATAACGAACTGGTCCATAAAACTTCAATTGGAATACAATCGTGAAAATTATGTTGACGGTAAAAAAGTTTGCCGGCCGCAAAAACATTTTAATAAAAGTTTCTGTGAAATTCACACAATTTCTAGTAACTCGATTAAGAATATAGTACGAGTAGATGGTATAGTTTAGGCACTAGACAATTTCAAAAATGAAAATGTTACATTTTAGTTAGGTATGTACGCCATTTCTTATTTTCAATCAGAACTATTAATTCGAACAACTCAAGTAGAAATTTTAATATTAAATCATTTGCTACAAAATTTCTTTAACTACAGTAATTTTTTAGCAATAAATTAATTAAAAATAATTAATTATACTTTAAAAATCACAGAGAGTCCACCATAAATTGTAGATGGACTCAGCGTGTTCAACCGAAATTGCATCCAACCTAAACCAATAAATCAAATTCTAAACTTGTTGCCGAACGAAATTGTCTTCAAGCCAATTAAATCTCAATTTCTCATTCAATAAATCCAAATAAATAAAATCACAATCTTAAATAACATAAAATAAAAACATAAATGATAATCCTATTACGATCATAATAATAATCATAAAATAAAAAACTCGGTAAACATCCCAAAAGAGCAAAACGATAATGTTTATACCTCAAGCCCACTGCTAAAAATCCATAAAACAATATTCTTGTTATTATTATTATTTTTTGGTCTCTTATTTATTTTTATTCGAACAATAAAAATAATAATAATTTTCTTCTTAACAATGAATAAATTTCCTTTTCTTTGGATTGGCTTGAATTTATCATCTTTAAGAATTAATAAAGAGAAATAACGACACAACATAAAAAGAAGACGACAGGGAAGAATTTCGTTTTTAAGCAAACAAATCTTAAAATTGAATACAATAAAAATAAAGTTGACCATCCGTTTGGGCTTACAAGCATAATTTCTCTTTTTTATTTGGTAGATACATAAAAAATATGTTAGAATTATCATTATTATTATTACAGTTTACTTATAAAATAAAAGACGAGAATTTTTAAAGAAGCGAAAATTCTGTTTTTACGGTAGCCAATTTAAAAACTGTTTTAAAGTCAGTTATTCAAGTTCAGGGTATTACTACGCGAGCTTAAGATTTGTACGAGTATATGTGTAATACCAAAAAGTTGCAACATTTTAATATTTTTTGCGGCAATAAAAGTTTGCTTGTAGGTGGTATAAAACATTCCAATCATATCTAATTAAATGAATGTACGTCCCTGTACTAAAATAATTCCCAATTATTCGTTTAAATTCGAGCTTAAATTGTTGTACATAACTATTTACTATGCACAGAAAAAAACACCGTATGTACATACATAAAGCGCTCGCATCTACATTGTAGCAGTCACAAAAGACGATTAAAAATTATAAACATGCCATTTTACAAAAAAATCCCCTAGAAAATACGCAAGCACAACATAATAATCAGACCTAAATATAAAAACTAAAAATGCACAAAGTACGACAAAATCCTATTTTTCAATTGAAAATATTATGCATAAAAAACTGTTTGCTGTACAACAAAAGCCTAAAAATGCAAAATTGCAAAAAATGAGTTAAATCCAATTTAAATAACTGATAAATGTTCGACATGAAAATTTACACGAAAATATTGTAACAATTATAAAATATAATTTAATATATTTTCACTATATAACTATTATTATAGTTATTATACGAGGATTATTATTTTTATTACTTTTACTATTTTTTTAATAAGAAAATTTACATATTTTACTACTTGCTGTTCGACAAAAACAAGCAACACCTAAAATAGCTTAAGAATAATGAAAATTATTATTTCATATGTTTGTTGTTTTAAAAAAAAATTCATTAGAGTGAAAAAGGTATGAGGAAATAAAACCTCAATTTTCGAATAATCAATAATGGATTACTTCTCATGAAAATAAATTTTCAAAGTTGTAACGCTTGTGCAACGTGATCTTAATCGTTTAAGATGATGATCGCGGAATTGATAACAAAAATAACATTATGCAAATAAATTGCTTATATTTCTACGGCGGCAAGTAAGTTACTAAACGACTAAGAGTTTTATGATCCCCATAGCATTTGATTCTCATGAAGCTCACATGTCAAAATTCAATACAAGATTTTCATATCGGCTTCCATATTTTTGATATCATGTCATTTTCTTTGTTCTCTTTAACCAAGGGGCAAAAGAAACCAGAAGCATCTTCCGGTTAATTGATTCCCACAAAAATCAATGTACCATGTGTTGTGTCTGTGTATTTCGCCATAACCACACGCCATTATCGAATTTTCTCTAAAATAATAAAAAAAAACTTAGCCAAATTTTGGTACGTAAAACACTTTATTTTATCAAAAATCGTCATTCCCGCTTACTTTTTTGCAAAATGATCTGGTGATAGATTCTAATAAAATTGTTCATGGCTTTTTTTATTAGAACATATTGTCACATAAAATTTCCGATTCTAATGAAATGGCTGGTAACATTTACAGCACTTTGCAGTAGCTACCCTTGCATTGCTAATTTGTATTTAATTTCTTACTTATTTCTCTAAGCACACAACTGTACTAGAAAGAAAAAACTTTTCAGTAAAAAACTTCAAATTCACATTACTCCGTTATACAAAAATTTGCAATAATCCATTATAAAAATTTTATTTAAAATTGTATCACACTAATTGTATAAGAAAATTTAAAATCAGCGAAAATTAAATAGGTTACAATTTTGTACTATTTGTCACTAAATTTTTATCAGCATCACTTTTTAGATCTCACACTTTATATCAGTTAAAATTTTAGTACAAAGTTACAACCAAATGTCCTTTGTCACTTGATCAAAATTTAGGTCCTGAACTTTGTCGCTATTTGCACAACAGTTTTGGTGTCAATTTTATTAAGAATCCATTTGTTTGTAAAACCTTTTTAAAATATTTGTCAAAAACGCAAAGGCTATTTCTGGTAAAAAAAAAATTTCCGCCAAATTATTCAGTAGTACTAATTAGTGAATTCGTTTGAGACAATTAATAGTAGTGGATGTACAAATGTATTTCCGACTTTTTGAGTGAAATAAAAGACATTAGTTTGTGTAGAAAATGATAGAATGTTTTATTCAAAGTATGCTCCTTCGGAGCTATAACCTTCGTCCATCGTTCAGGTAATAAACGGACTCCCCGAAGCAAGAAGTTTGGTTGTTTCGAGGCGATCCAATCATCGACCCATTTTTTGACGTTTTCATATGAAGTGAAGTGCTACTGTGCCAGAGCTGATTGCATCGACCGGCACAAGTGGTAATCAGAGGGGGCAATGTCTAGTGAATACGGCGGGTGGGGTAGAATTTCACAGTTCTGCCTGTCCAAGTAGTTTTTGATTGGTATAGCAACATGTGGCCTAGTGTTGTCATGTTGCAAAATAATCGTATCGTGCCTTTTGTCCCATTCCAGTCATTTCGCAGCTAGAGCTTGCTTTAAAACCATCAGTTGTCGTCGATAAACTTGTCCCATAATGGTTTCACGCTCGTTCAGCAGCTCATAATAAACGACATCTTTCATATCCCACCAAATACGAAGCATCACCTTCGAACCATTGATATTTGCTTTTGGCGTTGACGGCCTTGGTTCACCTGGCTTGGCCCACGTTGGTTTGCGCTTTAGATTGTCATAATGGTACCACTTTTCATCCCTAGTGATGATCCGATGCAAAAAACCCTTCCTTTGTTGTCGTTGAAGCAACAATTCGCACATGGTTTTCCGACGTTCTATTACGACGTTCTATTATATTCTATCAGCTGTACCAAAGTTCTTTGAAATGGTAATATGCAAGTTTTAATAATTTAGTTGCCCAAAACGATTTTGGGTTCATGCCAAACAAATCAACATCTACCAACCTTATTGATTTCTCTAGTGCCATCAAAGAAATTTTGGCAAGTCCTTTGGTTAAGCCATCATAAGACACTGGAAAGTTTATATAAATTCGAGCTCCCCATGTTTTTGTTGTTTGGTTCAAATCATAATTGAGCAAGCGGGTTCGGTATATTGAGTTTGGCA
This sequence comes from Nephrotoma guestfalica, assembly GCA_963691935.1. Taxonomy (NCBI): domain Eukaryota; kingdom Metazoa; phylum Arthropoda; class Insecta; order Diptera; family Tipulidae; genus Nephrotoma; species Nephrotoma guestfalica. Next base: position 265,205,514 of record OY829915.1, on the reverse strand, counting down.
ATAAAAAGTTAAACTTAATTTACATCATCTCTGGAGTCCCACAAGTTTCTCATGTGGGGCCTTGGATATTTATTATATTCATAAATGGGATTACTGAAGTCTTACAACATTCTTAGGTCCTAATGTTTGCGGTTCACCTTAAAATTTATATTTCGGTGGAAAATGTCAACGATGCAATAAAATTAAAAGATGACATTGACAGACTTGCGAGTTGATGCGAGATTAACTTACTGAATTTGAACATCAGGAAGTGTAAGGTTTTTTCTCTCCACCGCAAATTAAACCCCAAAAAAGTGAAACAAATTATAGGGATCTTTAAAAGTTAAAAGAAATCAAACATATAGGTGTTACCTTTGTGCAAAATATGAGCTTTAGAAAGTATTCTTTGCAATCCAACTCTATGGATTTATTAAACCATAGACAAGAGATATTTATGACCTGTTTACAATTTAGCATCGTGTGTGACGAGAAGGAGCTATTAATCTATTTTACTCATTTATGTTTGGGCCGCGCTACCATAACAGTATCAACAGTTAAGCCGATACCAGCCAAAAATTTAAATGATCTATCTCATTACTACCCGTGACTATGTCTGAACTAGTGTAGTTTATTATAACAGAAAAATATTCACATTATTTTTAGTAACGATGGAACGAACAACTCAGAGTGAGACTTGGCCATCAAGACTAGTTTGAATACCATTCGAGCTGTTGGTACAGACGATTTGTCACCTTCATTTATTTTAAACATATAGTCGGCTTTACTGAACCGAACCCGTAGTTCTGCTTTTGTCGAACAATAATCTCTGCACTATCACCAGCCCGTCCATTCATCTTCCAACTTTAAAGCTGATAGATCTGGATTGCTAATTTGTAACATTTACGGGTACGATCCAAGAACGTTCCCCTCTGTAGATTATTTTCTCTCCGTCAATGGAATCTTGCTGAGCTTTCCATTCTCCGGCTTCGATATTTAGTCACATAGAGAGACCAGCTTTATCTTGCCTTTGTTAATTTTAAGAGCGGATTTATGTTTCGTTTTTCCCACACCATGAACGCCAGACATAAACGGTAAAGTTCCACTAGCCATAATACCCGTATTTTCAAAAGACCTTGACTCTTCGTTTTGTTGTTATTTTTTTGTATATAGAGCCGTAGAAATACACCACGCGAGGAATTCAGTGTCCATCTGTACTCAAATCTACACTGCGCAGGGAAAGCTACTTAAGCTTCGCGAGCAAACGTCGTCAGTACAATTTTGCTTGTACTTCTTTCCTACAAACATCTTCCCATTTATAAAATGATATCTATTAGTATAGGTGGTGTGAGTATTTAAAACGTGTAATTATTCTCAAAATTGTTTGCACCAATTGTACAGGTACATTTTTAGCCTCCTTATGATCTTATAGCAAGAATTTGTTCGAAGAGTTGGTCGTCATGATAACGTAAATCTCTCCACTTAGCGTAGCGTGGTAACCTTTAGTACGCAAGGGCACAGAGTAATTCAAAGACCAATTGGGATATTTGGTAATAAATGTCTGCTGTTAGTCTGATTATTGTTTTTAATTGGTGAAAAAATATCTAAGTCTAAACTGACACAAATAAAATGCGTATTTGTTAGCTCTCATATCATCGACCTTATTTGTACGCATTATACCTACTTTCCTCCCGCGCGTAATAATATTTGTCACAGATGGGTGTTATAATAGACCCACGATGACAAATTGCCTGTGCTATTTTTGCAATGAAATTTCTTCGGTGACGTTTTTACCTTGCGACATTTTTCCCGCATCTTTTTCACCGGAAACCATATTATATCCGCACGTGCCAAAATATATAAGAAAAGAAAGTACAATTAGTGATTTAACCTTCTAAATAAATACGAAAATAAAACCGTTACCCCGGTAAATAGATATGTGTATGAATCTGATACTTCAAGAGTTCCTGATACTTCTCATCCCTCAAACTACTTTAATTATATTTGCCCTGCATTATCCTTGAGGTTGCAAGTTCGTGTAGGAGCGAGCGATGCGAAAATCTCTCTCTCTCTCTTACGAAAATTATCAACTCTTCACAATCTTCTCTGATAACCAAATTTCTTTGACATTAAGCTAACGCATTTAAAATGCAATCAACACTTGTTTACCTCTTGAAACCGTATTTTATTTCTTTCTGGTAATTTCAGATAACTAAATAACAACAAAAACAAAACTAAATAAAAAAAACACTAACATTAAGCTTCAGCAGAATGACAACAATAAAATCCAACCAAAAAGACAAATTACCGTGGATGAATTTATTTGTATAACTCGGTGTATGAATGGGTTAGCAATCTATATTTTTATGTTTATCTTGTACGAATGAGTATAATATGGTGTTTGGTTGGTTGGTTTATTGTTAATGAATTACAATAATTCACCGTTTCTTTCGGTTTTTGTGTGTATTCAAAATAATATAAGTGAGTGTAGTTTTCTTTATTAATTTAAAATGAAAAAAGGCGTGGATTTCTTTCATTGAGTTTTATTAATTTAAAGTTAATTAAAGAGTGGAATTTCGTTTTATACAGGTTAACATGTTGAGCTGTGAGTAACATTTTTAAAAACTAAATTATTTATTAAAAAGTGTTCGTCTTTTTTGATATATTGATCCGCTGGGTGGATAGGATAGGCTATTTATGTTTTGTGTATAATGTGTATGTATAGTATTTTTGTATACGGATGTATAAGTGATGTATAGTGTTGAAATATGGCTCATTAATCTATTAGATTCGCGTTGTATATGTGGGGCTGTGATTTACAATCAACCGCAGAAAATATTTCTTTCGAGAAGCGAACTCGCTTTTTTAAATCCCAATATTGCTTTTACTAAATATAAGTTTGCACTATTTCAAAATTATTAAAAAATAAATTTCATCTCTTCTAGAAATCGTTCAGAAAAAAGTCCAAAACCAAAATCTAAATGGTTCATATGAATTGGACCAGTTTGATTTTATCAATAAATTAAATCATTTTTTCGACAACAAAATATATTTAAAGGAAAGAAAGCTTCATGTTTAACATCAAAAACTTGATGAGAGACACTCGAAATTTAAAATGGACTTACGGGTCAAAGGGGGCTGATTAATTTGTATTATAAATATAATTTAGGTTATGTTTGTTTGGTGAAAGGCTTCCGGGTGACGTTTGAATTTTTTTTATAATAATTATTGCTTTTACATGTTTTTAGATATACACGTAATTTTGTTATTAATAATTATTATTTATTTTGTTATTAATAATTATTGGATGGTGAATGTCTCTACGTACATCACAATCATGTAGCACCTTTCCTAAATAAGTTAATCGTATTTGATCTTTGTTTTATGGCGTGTGTCCCTCAACTACAAAAGCAAGTGACTATAAACTAGTATTCCTCTTTGTTGCTTGTAGCCTATACGAAAAATCGGTAGGCTTGTTTTGTTATAGGAAACATAACAATAAATTGTAAATTTGATTTGGCAACATTAAAAAACATAAATAGTGCCCAAAATTGTTGTTCTGATTAAAACTGTAATATTAAGCATCGGTTTAAATTGTAGTAATTTTACGTACTCTGCAATCAATCAAGTCGGGTTACTCAGTAATCAAGTCGGGGAAATTAAAAGTAAGTCCTTAGTCCTCCAATTATAAGGTGTAAACATATTGCCGTAGACTAGACGAATATAATACAAAAATAACTAATTATTTTAGTCTATGATGTGAGAGCAATTTAAATCAAATTTGCCGATACTAAACTACAGGTATTATACTGTATTAGAAAGCGGGAATTTGTCAACAGAAAATAGCAGTTTGCAGTGCTCTCCACAGTAGAATATAGTATCGCTAAAAAGAAGCTCTGCTGGTAGTTTAAAACCAGCGGAAATTTTTAATTTAATTTTTAGAATTTTTTCCGTTTTGTCGTATTTTTGTACCTCATTTTAAAGTCTGAACCGAAACAGGACCGTATTTTAAAGAAATATGATGCAATTTGGTTTTTTCCTTATTGGATAGGGGTCCTAAAATAAGCTGAATGAATAGCTGTTGAATTTGTCAATATTGGGCGAAACTTCGCCATTTCACATTTCGGAATCTGACATATATATCGAAAGAAGTTATCAAATCTGGCTCTACCGGATATAGCTCGGTTATTTTTCAACCAATTATAATCAATTTTACCAAATTTTACAATGATTGGTTAAGAAATAGCCGAGTTGTATCCAGTATAGTAAAATTTTAGAACTCCCTTTAAAATATAATATTCAGCATCATTGGTTAAGAAATTATCGATTGCTAATCGGCAATATCATATTCCAGAACTTTATCTATAATACTGGTATTTGTTAAACCTTATATTAAATCGGTTTTTCATTCTTACTCAGATATTTGCAAGCTTCAAACGGTCGAACGAAATTTCTTTTAAACATGGCTTCAAAACCAAAATAAATCTAGCGGCCTGCACTTTCTTCAATTTTACATAAAACTCTATTTTTGTTTTGATATTTTTTATGAAAAAGATGTTGCTTGGTTGCTATCCAGAATAGAAACATAAAAAATTATTTTTACGAAATTGGAGACTACGCATCATATTTGCTATTGAGAAAAATTATTTATGTAGTTTTGTTTTTGATCACCCAGCAAAATCAAAGGACTGTTACATTTTGGAGTTTATGGATATTTTATTGATGGGGTAGATGCTCGATCGGCTAGCAAGCAAGCAATTTGCTAGCTGAAATTCTGGCTGTTATTTTTGCAATTCCACAGTAAAACAACATAAAAATTAGCTGTTCATTTTTGAAGCCGCAAATTTTACAGTGCAATCGCAAAAATAAACAAAAATTGTATGGAAAATGTAATTTGAAATAAAAAATTTCTGGGTAAAATTGATTGAGTAGCCAGAATTTCAGCTAGCAAATTGCTTGCTTGCTAGCCGATCGAGTATCTACCCCAAAATTTAATTTTTTCAAAATGACTAGAGTTGTGAAAAGTTACAAAAACGCTGGGTAAATGGTCACATTTAAAAATGATTAAAAATAATGATATACTGTATTAGGGATTCGCTGCAAAGCAATTTTGGATTACAGATAAAAACATTCTTGATCATAGAAACTGATTTTCTATCAGAAAGCGACCTGAATGATGTTTCAAATTCCAACGTATTTAAACTTTATGACGACGAAGGGGCCGCTATCCAAGTCACTTGTGTTCCTGTAGGTTGTGGGCCACCGTGTATGTTATTATGTTGGCTGTAACTTATTGTTTCATATTCGCTTAAAATGTTAAATATATTTATTTTATGCTGAGACATTCCATTTATGATTACAAAGGTAAGGTTTTTACTTACAATAGTACGAGTATAAGTAAAAATTCGCGCTTATGAAAGCATGAAATTATCCTACAAGAAGACCAAAATAAACAAAACTCTAAACTCATCAATCGGTAACTTAAATTTATTGACTTTCGTTCCATATCACTGGACAGTAAATTATCTGCAAAATTTCACTCTGCACACACCATTGAGATGAAATGGAGTGTCTCAGCAAACTGTTAATTTTATTATTTTATTTATTATTAAAACAAATTAAATAATTTAATGTTTAGATTATTTTTTTATGATTATGACTATTATTATCATCAATAAAATAAAACTGGAAAAATATTTAGTTTTTACTATCAAGCAACACTAAAACAAAACTACCATTATCATGTTATGTGGTTTGTGAAACAAACGTAATAAAAATCATAAAAAATTTATCTAATTTGATTTAATTAATTTATATGTATAAATATATTTTTTATAAATATTAATTTTAAAAAAATTTCTTTTTCTTTTTATTTTCATTGTTATTGCAGAAATCAAGGCAAAGAAAAAGCATTCAGGTATGTCAATTTCGTTATTAAAGAATATTAACTAACCTTCTGTAATGACAAAGCTGTGGTATATTCCCTTACTAAAAGCGCTAGCTCAATGTCGGAATTTTTAATTAGTAATATTTAGTAAAAATTATTTTATAATTGATTATAATTTTTAATAATTTAATCGAAACGTTATTTTCGAATTAGATTCTGATTTTATTATACGTAGTTTGACAGTTCTGTGGCACTATTCTGGCTTTCCCTGGGAATAGGGAATTGGGAAAAATATGTTCATAGCATTTTTGTCTAATTTTTATTCTTATGGCCTACTGTTGGACTTAGTGTGGTGTAAATATTTTCGAAACAAAGTTGATTGGGAAATATTTGCTCCACAAAAGTTTTGTAGGGGAAAATAATTCCAAATATATCTTTGTTGCAAAAACATTTACACCAAACTAATTCCAACAGCAGGCCATAAGAATATAAATTAGACAAAAATGCTATGCAAATATTTTTCCCAATTCCCAATTCCCAGGGAAAGCCAGAATAGTGCCACTGGAGTACAAATTCCTTAGCTTTCAGTTTAGCAGCCCACAACAGGTTGCCTATTTTTCTTATTTCGCCCGGATAAAAATATCAGAATGGTTTTGGAAAATAGCACTTTCATCTTACCAGTATTTTCTTTCCCTTATTTCAATGTTGTGTTGTAACACCGCTATCTACTTTGCATGTAAATTACATAAAATTTATTTTCATTTGATGTAGAATGAAATGAAAGAACGAACAAGTGCAACGCGATGTTTCATAATTGAAAAAAAACGGAAAACAACGATATGTTGATGTACAACAAAATAAAAACTAAATAATTTAATTTAATAATTGTTTTATTTTATTAAGATCAACAGACAGATAGTGTAATAAATTATATTATAATTATTTATTGTACATAAGTATTATTAAAATTTAAAATCTGTTAATAAAAATGTTGGTACATTCATATACATCTGAAAAATTCTAATTAATATTTTTTTCATTTTCTTGTCATCAACGGCGTTGTTCGTCATTTGCACCCGTTTTTGTAATTAAAAATTCTTTAAATTTACATGTTAATTATACCAATGATCACGGGCCAGGCCATTTTTAAGCAGGTGTACCTAAGTGCAACCTGAACATTAAAATATACCAACCAGAATTAGTATTAAAATTGTCATTTACAAGTTAACATTTTTAAATAATTTGCATATAATAACCATCATTAAACTCATTTGAAGCACTTTACACATAAATACATAAAATTATGAAATAAAATCTATAAGATAATGATTTCTTGTTGTATTATAGAAAAAGATTTGGGCTTCCTGCGGATTGGTTCATTGAACGTCCGAGTCAAGAAAACAACGGAGGCGTTCAGCAATTTTCTGGGAGTGGGATCGAATCACCACAGCAGCAATCACCCGAGCAATGCGATAACACTGGCAGTACCGAACAACCAGCAGATGGATCGTGCGCCATTAAATGCGAGGACGAGTGCTCCGCCTAATTCGACATATTTCGAAAAAATACATAAAAATTGGGGTTCAGCAGACAATATTCCACATAATGATGCGTCCAATAATGGCATGCCACCGCCAAAATATGGCATTAAAAAGCACCGTACAAAACGGGGTGCTAGTGATTTTAACTTGCCAGTACCACCGAACCGTATGCACAGTCATTCCACTCCGACTACTCCAAATCAAACACGAGCGCCCATTGGCATTGTGCAAGAACACCCTTACGGTGAAAAATCGAACGATTCTGATTCAGATTCAGCTTATGGATTTGATTCAAATTGGAATGGCAGCAACGCAAAAGACAACCAGCGTCCAACTTATATTTAATTGAATCTCAATTTCTATTAGTATTTTTCACTAGAATATCAAATTAAATAGTGTGACACCGATTTGCTTTATTAAGGCTGCTTTCTAAATGCCGGTTAATGAAATAATTTAATTTCTCTTAAATGATGGTAGGCAGCCTTTAGTATGACAGAAAAACTATTTTAAACTCAAATGCAACAGTGGCAAACTTCGATATTTATTCACTTACTTATTATCTTTGTAATTTCAAATATTGACTGTAGGTAAATAATCGGGTAAATCATTCTCTGTGGATAAAATCGATTTAAAAGAGGTTTTTCGATCAGTCAATTAAGTATTAAACAAGCAATTGAATTTTTCTTAATTCAAAATAAAATATTGACTTTCACCGGACTATTCGCTTGCAGACATTGTTGAATTTGATTAAGTAATTAGAATAAACGAAATAAAATTATAAAAATTTACAAATTAATCCACAAAATCAATGTCACACATTTAATCTGTCTTTTTATTAGTATAAGTTACATAAATTTTAATTTTTATAAATTATTAACGGGTCTTGTGTTTTAAAAATAAACAATAATTGTTTGAATATTTCTGATTTTTTAGGCAATAAAGGAAAAGAAACACCTTAAGTAGGGCACGGTAAGTTATCAAATAATTTTACATTTAGCTTTTATTTTTCTGTAAGATTAGGGTTTAGTTCTAATTTAGAACACTCTCAACTAATATTCTATATTCAATGCGCTATATGCTTCCAGTAGAGATTGTTAGTTGCTGCATTTCGCGAGAGATTTCACTTGCGTAGACACCTGATTTAAATTAATCGAGTTCTGGCATTGTTCTGCAACACATGTTCTAAATTTTGCCAGTAGCAGTACGACCGACTCACACTTCTCCCCCATCCAATGTAGAAGAAATTGGCCTTTCCGTTACAGGAGTATTTTATAATCAGGCCATTGCGTAAAAAACTTGCCTGTGATGAATATAAGATTTTTAAACTGGTGTCTGTTTTACAAAAAAATTCACGTTTCAGTTAGCAAATGTGAATGCAATTTAGAATTCTTTGGTTAGCAAAAGTTTATACCGAGTTTCCATCGTCATAGTATACAAGTGTAATAGTATTGTTGTAGTATTGTAATTTGCCCAGTCATCCTGTTTGTATCACTATGGGTTGCGAATAATGTTTGGCGGTTTACAATAATACTCGTAATTACATCGCTTCCGGAATATTCTTGAAAATAAATAAATAATTTTCACTACTTTTTATTATTAATTCACTTGCCACAATTTATAATAAATCACACAATTTTATTTTATTTAAAACACCGCCAATAATATTTCGCACTGTTCACGTTCGCGTTTAATTTTTCGCGTACCGTATCACCTGAATGACTTACTAAGTAGACCAATTGTCCAGCCTAGATTTATTCTAGACGGCTTTGCCCAAACTATTATAAATTGCTTCACAACAAAACTGTTATAAAATTATCTTTAGTGCTACCACTACACCCAGATGTCACTAATCTCACAAGAAATGATATTAAAGTTCTAACACCCTAAATAAGCAATTTTTGTTGAATAAATGTCTCGCCAATGCTGAATTAATTGCTCGTCAAACCAAGAGGCAAGATTGTAACGGTTGGCGTATTTTGTTAAGAAATGAAACTTTTTTGCTTTAGCTGTATTTAGCGCTGGATAAATTTAGCGCTGCAAAATCATTTAAAAATTTATTGAATAATTTTATAAACTTTATTTTTGTGTATCTATACAATAATTATATTGTAAAAATAATTATATTAAACACTTTATAATTATAGAAATTTATATATTATTCATCTTATATGGAAGAAGAAAATATATTTTGACATCTAGTGGATATTCAGCTAAAGCATTTCCCCTTTATATTCAGCTAAAGCAAAATTTTTGAATGCTTTAGTTTTGCATTAGCCATGGTATAGTTGTTGCAATCGTGCCAAGAAATTACACCAAGTATTGTATTAAAGTATTACGATGGTAAACCAAAGTTGACAGTACAGTTAGTAGCTATCAAAATATAATGCGAAGCGAATATTAATTTTAACGTTAAAAGTTTGACAGTGGAAAATAAATATAACTTTTTCTAGCTTATCCATTACGATTTTTAATACGTCATCACCACAATGCTCATTTCCAATTGGAATTTCAGCAACGAAATGTTTCCAATTTGTTTGCGAAAATCCCTACAGGTTGTTAGCATTCCTGATTTTAATCGGGTACAATTTATTGTCACAGATTCTAGAATTGTCGGTTGTTTTGTCGAAATTAGAGATATCTGAATGGAGTTGCGTTAAAATTGTTTCAATATGCATTATACACCCGTGAATACGGTTTAACTACAAAATATTACCGGTTTTCATAAAAAAGAAGTTCCAATAACCACACATTCTAGATTAACTTACCGGTTCTTTTTTGCTCAACGAGCTATTCTCATTACCTAAAATTATTTTCAACCGGAATTTCAGAGGCGAATCCACACAGAATTGGGAATTGATGCCTACCAAACCAATAGACAAGATCGTAACGATATAATTTGTAAACACGAAATATTTGAAGAAATAAAATTTGTGTTAATCTGCTTTACAAAAATTTAAGTATCCGGTTTTGGATTTAAAATAGTTTTGGTAAGTCTTAAGCTTTTTAGACCAAAACCGTATTTGGTATTGTTATGAATAAGCTCTGTTAAATCCGGAACGTATCACTGGATTATGAATAAATTTAGAATTGACGGTTCACAACAATAGTCGTAATTTACTCCTCTTCCGAATTATTCCTGAAAATAATCTTAGAATAATTTTCTAAATACTAAGTAACACTTAAAAACACAATAACAAATAATTTCCACTATTATTTATTATTAAAATAAATTAAAGACACTTGTATTTCGATCGAACGTTTCTATATATCTACTCGCCTAGATTTATACAGAAGTAATATTAAAGACATTTGCTCTAGTCTACTATATTCTTTTATTTACAAAATTGTTATAAAACTATTGCTAACGCTACTAGTTTAACCTAGATGTCACTAATCTCACCAAAAATACAGACGAAGTCGGAAAACATCACTTAAGAAATGCTGGTCAAAGAGGGCTTTGAAAATTGGGGCGTTGGTTGTTTGCAAGGTCGATCGTATGGATGAAGAGATGTGCGAGCAGGTGGTACCGAGTATGGAAGAAACGGGTAATCTTAGTGGCAAAGTGAGGAGTAATTTTGCGATCTCACCTATAGCTTTTATGGGCAATTAGTTCTGCTTGGTCAAGACATTTATTCTACGAAAAAGATGTTCATTTAAAGTTTACGAAACAAACATTATTTATTTTCTGAGATTAGTGCCATCTAGGTTATAATAGTAGTGTTAGAGATAGTTTTATAACAGATTTTGTATCGCAGAATATAGTAGTCAGGAACAGAAACGATAATGGATGAAACACACCAAGCAGCAGCAGCGAGCAGCAAATTTAATATTAGCTTATTCGCTTATGTAATGATACAAAATCATAATTTGAGTATAAATATAGGCATTTCCAATAAAATAAATCAAATATTTTCTAGTTTTAATAGAAAAATTTTAATTTGAAGAAATTATATTGAATGAAGTTGCATCTGTCGCGGCATCAATAGGTTCCACATCCAGTAGTATCAATTTACTGCTCTTTGCTGCTACTCATAACCTCGATAAAATAGACACATTTCTATTTTCTAAATAAAACAAAGCAATCTGCTGTGTTGCTTGGTGTGCACGCCCATATGCAGCCGTTAGTGTGGATGGTTTGGTATATGTCGTGCTCTTGGCGTGTTTCATCCTTAAGAATAATACTTCTGTATAAATCCAGGCGAGTCTAGAATGTGATCGGAATATAAATACAAGTGCAGCGAACACAATGAACGAGTTATTTGGGAGATTCGGTACGCGAAATGGAAATCACAAATGGAAATGTATACCCAAACAAAAATGTCTTTACCGGTCACTTGAAGAAAATAATAAAATTAAAGTATTATAATAGCCGTGTTTCCTGATGCTTGAACTGATCCGGTTCAGTCCATGTTTCTTGAAACAACGCAAAGGCGCTTACTAGATTTAAAATCAAAATTTGTCATCTAAACCAAAGTTTGGATCAGGTTGTCCATATAAAATTTGAACTGATCCGGAAAAATGGTTATCATATGAAACACAGCAAATATTAAAGTAGAGTTTACACCACGACTATAATATCACTATTTTTTTTTTTATAGCTATTATACTTTAATAGCAAAATAGTACGTGATAAAGTATTAAAGTATGTATTTTAGTTTGAGTTTACACCAACATACTTTTTGCTACATACTACTGGTGAAAACGGGGTATAAATGAATTATAAGTTGTTGTGATTTTAGTGCTGGTAAAATAAGAATAGGGGGGGGAGAGAATTACAGTAGGAATATTTCAGTGGTAGCGTAAGTATTTCGCAAATATTTGGAAATTATTCAGAGATTATTTTTGGTATTTTCGCGAATATTCCGGAAATGATATAAATTACGAGAATTGGTCTTGTAACCGTCAAATTATATAACGATATTCACAATCCAGTGATATACGGAGATTTTCAAATAAAGTTGAGCGATTTTTAAACAAAGATTTAATATTTGATAAATATAGTCTTAAAATGGCGTGTTTGAGTTCATTTTTAATCGTCATTTTAGTGTTATTCATCATAATGTGAATCTGTATAAAGGCTGAACTATAGATAGAATAAAAAGAATAAAAAAAAATAATGTAAGAAACGAAGATAAAAATTTATTATTCCAATTTGACGTTTCGGCCATAGATAACTTGAAATATCAGTATATGAGTTCACGTTTTTGACATTTCTTTAACTTTTGACTTTGTTTTTAATTTTTTTATTTCTTTCATTTTTTGTGAATTAATAAAAAAATTTTAATTGGAAGAAAAACGCGCAATTGACCTTTTCAAAATGTCAAAATGGTAGCGAAAATAAAACAAAAATTGGTTAGTTATTTCATAAAATTTCTGTAAGATTTCACTTTAGTACTAAACAACAACAAAAAGTTAAAGTTAAATCAACTTTTTTTGTAACACGTCTCAGTCGCGTCGAGTATAATTGCTTTAGTATAAATTCTCATAGTTTAACTTTTTATTTTTACTTAGTCACGTCGGTCGTGTCGAGTATATCTCCAGGGTGGGTATACTCAGAATCTACTTAAATATAAGTCCTGCTCTAACTCTCTTTGTCAGATATCTATATAAAAATAACTACCGAAGATTGTGTTGGTTACACTAACAATCCAATGTAAATTTGATATTTTTTCCATATTTTGTTTGTTTCTGCACCAAAATATTTATACTTAGTTATTTCAAAAAAAATTTTACTATAGAAAAAAAACTTCCAATACATCGTTAGTCAGTTATTGTTTATTTCATATGTGTGGAGTTAGCAGGGCTTATATTTAAATAGATTCTGGGTGTACTCGTAAGCGCGTTTTTGACATTTTGAAGCTTCTGAGTAACGTCGAGTATATCTCTAGCATTAAACTGGGCGCTAACCTAACTAAAATTTAAATTTCATGTACGCCTGTTTAGCGTCGAGTAGTTGAACGAAATACAAAGAATACCATGTTTACACCAAACAATGCCTTCTAAACTACTGGCCTCTTACACCAAATGATGGCGACACGCTAAGTAGTATATTTTCCAGATGGCAGCAAAATAAGAAGCATGAAAAATTACTTTTTAAAAAAAATCAGTCTCTCTAAATCGGTCAAAGGAAGAGTACATTAATTTTTTCCAAAATTTGTTTTACACCTGGAATTTACTATTCTCTATACTCCCAATTTTCAACGAATCATAGGGATGAGCTATTTGTGTTGTTGTAATATAAAACAATTTGTGACGCTTGACAATAGCATACATAAAAATACTGTCGTACTGTCATAATCTTAGTCGTAGTCTATTCTTAGATAAATTAAACAAATCACGACCAAATAGCTAATTTAAAATTTAGATATCAAGTCTTTATTACATATTATACTGAAACCCTTATTTCTTTTAATTTTTTATTCAAAAATATACAAATGAAAATATGGTATATAGCATACACAAAATATAAACAAAATGATTATATAATATTCTCTGCTCTCTCACGGTTGTATTTATATTTTTATAGTGGAATATTGATAGATTGACATAACAATTTTAGTAGACGAAAAGCACATATGGAGGCATAATAAATGAACATCAACAAAAAAATACTTCCATTAGGCATAAAAACCTCAGATTTTTTCAAAAAACAAATCCACTCCATGCTAATACCCTCCATGTTGAGGGTATCAAGCTCATTTGTTACGGAGGATACTGTAAGAAATGAATACTTACAAACTACGTACAAAAACAATATAAATAAATATAAAAATATTATTATACAAATGTATTATCATTCAAGCGCGCCACGCTAAATAACTCGTTTTAAAAGATCTAAGCGACGCCGATCTCTTAATATCTAATGGAATAGAATTCCAAAGAGAAATACCTCTAACAGAAAACGTAGTATTTAGAGACCTACACAAGTTTATAGAAGGAAGTAAACGTAAATTTGAAGAATAAGACCTACTGAACAACAACTTATTAAATAAATAGGGAGGTTGCTTAGTCCTGAGAAGCTTAAAAATAAAAAGACAAACGCGAAGTTCATAAAAACCAACTAAATTACAACCCAGAATCAAATTCAAAAAGAGAGAAATGTGATCATATTTCCTAATACTAAAAACAAAACGAGTGCAAGCATTGAAACATCTTTGGAGAACATTCATACTCTCCTGAAGCATACCAAACAAAACAACATCCCCAAATAGAAAATGTGGAAGAAGGTGCGAGAGGAAACAACAACTTTATACAAACAACTAAGCATTCCAACAACCGTTTTGCTAACCTTAATCAAATGATCACCCCAAGTTAGAGTTTTATTGAAAATTAACCCTAAATTTCTAACTGTATTAGAGAATGGAATTAAAGAATCACCGAGAAAAGTTCCAGGAAAAGAGGAAGTATCTATAGATTTTTTATTAATTATAATAGACTGAGATTTATTAGCATTAAGAGCGAGCCGGTTAGATAGTGACCAATTATAAATTCTTACCAAATCTTCAATAATAAGAGAAATATTAGAGATAATGGAATCATTATCTAAGCGACTACTCCTATAAATTTGTACATCATCAGCAAAAATATGAAAAGAAGAATGGCGAATCGAACTTGCAACGTCATTAATGTACATTGAGAATAGTAAAGGACCAAGAACCGACCCCCGAGGAACGCCAAAAGAGACAAGTAAGAAGTCAGAAAACGAATTGTCAAAAAAGACTGCCTGAAAGCGACCCGAAATATATGATATGATATGATATGATGATATGATAGAGTCGTACAGGCCAGCCATAACGGCGATGAAACGACTAGGGCGAACCGCAGCAAAGTCATTTTCTAACTACTTAAATATATTAGAATGTTAGTCTCAATTAAATTCACACTCTAAATTAGAGTTTGTTAGTTAGTTAATGTAAGTTAGTTGTGTTTGAGGTGAAGGATACTAATATTCATCATATGTATTCGGCATCAGTCCTACTAGACTGGTTAGGTTATTTAATTCACATCTATGGGTCATCTCATCAAATACTGCTTGTAACCTTATTTTGCCCTATCTTCCAATCCAACACCATCTAACCGAGGGACTTGACGTTCGTAATGACACGGCCGTATTATCATACATATGATGACCTAAATATTCCGTCAATAATGTCAAAATAAAAACTAAAAATTAAAAAATAAATAAATAAATAAAAACTTAGATTCGGTATTGTCATTCAGCTACCTATATTTAAATTCATCCAACTAAAAGCAGGGTTAATTTATATCTAACATTCACACAACTTCACAAAAACATAACCTGAATTCAACCAGAAAGATCGTCGAAAAACAACATTCCATAGCAAAAAGATTATTTGATTGTATTGAGTATATGCTCAAAGCGTAAGTAATTAAATAGACCCCCTGATCAAGAATGTTGCAATCACAATCTTCCCTGACCTTCCGGTATGTAAAAAAAAAAAATAAATAATAAATTTTAAATAATAATAAAAATAAATTGAATTATATTTGCCGACAACTTTATTGTTTTAAATCAGGGCTTTCGACAAAATTTCAATTTATAGAATTGTTTAAAGTAAGTGAAAATTATTAAAATAAGTTATGGAAATGTAATTAAATTTAAATAAAAACCCAAATGGATAACACAATCCAGCATATTTCAGCTCAAATGATAAATTTCCCGTGCCAGAAAACTGTTTCCTCCTTTCATTAACATTTTATATATTTATCAATTTATATTATTGCACAAAAAGTGATTTTTGTCACAATACGGTGGCTACCCATTTTGAGTATACAAATTTTCGCTTATTGGGTAAGTTACAATTCGATCTGTTGTAATTTCAAATTTTGGTTTCTCGGGTACCAATATTTTATGTACTTAAGTACATACAAAGGGAATTCCCTAGAAATGTCAGTTTCTATGTATACGATTATAAATTACCGTTCACATATATGTAAATAGTTATAATAACTATAACAATAATAAATAATTAACTTTTATATAATTAGAATGAAAATTAGAACAAAAAGATACTTCTCTGATTGTATATGTGTTGAACGTAATTTTCATAATAACTGTCTCAATTCACCTGTATTAACAGGTGAACTTCTAAAGAACAAAACTCACTCAAAAATAGGACATCACTTTCACACAACACATTCCTAAACTGATTTGCATTAAAATATTAATAATAATTTATTTAAAGGAGAGACAAAAACACGTCTTTCCTCTACGACGATCAGTCGATCCTCCTGCCTGAAAGCGACCCGAAATATAGTCTAAAATTAATTTAGCAGCAGAGAGAGAAAAATTAAAGTTCGAAATAAGCTTATTAAACAAAATTTGGTGATTAATTGAATCGGACGCTTTCGAAATATCCAACAAAGTAAGGCAAGTCATTTATCTTTTACTCATACTACGACGAATATCATCACAAACATTCAGTAAAGCAGTGGTAGTACCGTGGAATCTTCTAAAACCCGATTGAAAAATACTAAGCAAATTAAAGCTATCAATATGAGATTGAATTTGGTATTTTACTACCAATTCAAACGCCTTGGACAGAGAACTTAAAATACTAATAGGTCGGAAATGGGAAAGCTCAGAAGGATTGCTAATTTTAGGAACAGGAATAATTTTACTCAACTTCTACTGAGCGGGATAAAATGAGGACGTTAAAATAAAATTAAAAATATTTAATACACTAAAACTTCGTATTACGTTATTAAATAGGCGAATTTCTTTAAATTCGCACTAAATATTTTTGAATATGGATATGAAAAATTCAATTTATGAATTGCGCACGTGTCATTGAAAAATGTGTAGTTGCTTTTATCAGTAAGTTGGTAAATGAAAAGTTTCTCTATTTGAAATGCTTCTCAAAATTTCGATATTTATCGTGATCCTTCAGATAAAATATGTTTGTAGATAATAAAGCAGTTTCATTAGAACGAATAAAGAATTTATTTTTGTCCCATGTAATTTTTTGTTATTTGTTTAGCACTCACGTTTTTGTTGGATTTACCCAGTGCACCTAGAATACTGCAGGCCACACTGCTTTAAAAAATTTACTATATAACGTCAATTTATGTCGTCAGTTCCTTCTTTGACTATTGTAGCAGTGCACCTAGAATACTACAGGCCACACTGCTTTAAAAATTTTGCTATAGGACGTCAATTTGTGTCGTCAGTTCCTTCTTTGACTATTGTAGGCAGCACTAAAATTATAAAGATTGGATTGAGTTTTATGTGTTTAAGCTGTCATATTGATAAAAAAATGTAAACAAACAACAAGAAAACTATTTTAATAATATATTTTAAAATTCAATAAAAAGCGATTGGTAAGTATTAATTCATAATATTATTATAAAATTATGCATTTTAAATTGTGTTAAATCTGTAAACACGTACAAAATGTGTACACATTTCTTGTAATTTAAGGGAAGACATAACCTTACTTGTAGCACTCGTATAAAAATTTTCTTTTTTATGTTTATTTTCGTTTATTCTTTTTATGAACATGACTGCCGTCTATAGTTCAAAGAAGAAAATGTAGACATAAATTTGATGACATAGAAAGCAGTGTGGCCTGTAGTATTCTATGTGCTCTGGTTTACCTAACCAACTCAAGTAATTTTTCTATATAGAAAAGGCTTTTTATGTGGTGGTATTGATATAATACTTTTTTGTTAATAAAGTATAATACCCGAGCAGTTTACCTTCACATCACAAATGGTGTAAACCTATACTATAATACTTTATTACTTTTTTTGTTGACAAGTATACGGCCGTGTATATATAGCGGCGATTCGAATTTCGAACACATTCATATTTCAAATCCATCAAATGTCAAAATACACGAAAACATTTTCTTTTTCACATTTTAAAAGTACTTGGGTGCTGGATAGTTCTAACTTTGGTATTAAAAAATATAAATAATTTAAATAAATAAATCAAATGGGGAAGCAAGACAAAAATAAGAAAAAGGGCAAAGGAGCAGAAAAGACTGCGATTAAAACCGACAAAAAATTGGCATTAAAACACAAAAAGATGTTAGCGAAACTTGGAGAGGTTAGAATTCATTATACATGCTCGTTTTAAAAACCATTAACATGAATATTTTTCGTTGTAGGCGGATATCGAACAAATTATAACACAATTCGAAGAAGATGAAAAGAAACGTGTCGAAACGGTTGAAATAGTAAGTCCACCACCCAGCTCTCGAGTCAATTCGGCTATTTGTGCTCATCCAGATAAGGAAGAGATCATTATGCATGGCGGTGAGTTTTATGACGGTCAAAAAACTGTAGTCTTTAACGATATGTACGTGTATAATGTGCCAAAAAATGAATGGAAGTTGATTAAAACCCCGGCTGGACCTACACCGCGAAGTGGACACTCAATGGTTACCGTTGGCACGGATGGTGGCCAAATGTGGCTGTTTGGTGGTGAATATGCTAGTCCTTCTCAACTTCAGTTTTATCATTACAAAGATTTGTGGGTATTTAGAATGAATGGTAAAAAATGGGAAAAAATTGATGCACAAAATGGGCCAAGTCCAAGAAGTGGCCATAGAATGGTGGTTTCTAAAAAACAACTAATAATTTTTGGAGGATTCTACGATAACAATCAATCTTATAAATATTACAATGACGTTCATCTATTTTCGTTAGAAACTTATACTTGGAACAGAATTGATTTGATAGGATCGATACAACCTGCACCCCGGTCTGGATGCTGTATGGTCGCTTCAAATGATGGTAAAATATTAGTTTGGGGTGGTTACAGCAAAGCAGTCGTTAAAAAGAAATTTGATCGTGGTGTTACACACGTCGATATGTTTTCCTTGATTCAAGATTTCAAAACAGATCCGAGCGGTTCGAAATGGAAATGGACACAGGTGAAGCCAGGTGGTATGCGTCCTCCGCCAAGAGGCGGTGTCAGTGTGGCTACAGCCCCAAACGGCAAAGGTTATGTATTTGGTGGTGTATTGGACACAATTGAAGATGAGGAGGAGCTTCAAGGTCAATTCAGTAATGAATTGTATTCCATCGATTTGAACAATGTTTCGTGGAGGTTAATTGATGTAACCGGGAAAAAACCAGTTAAAAAGAAAATTAAAGGTGATGTTGACATGGGGGAGGCGTCAGCGCCAGAAACTAAAACTGTTACGACTGACGGTGTTTTCACAATGGTTATCGGTGGAAGTAAAAGTGGTAGTTCTTCCACCTGCGAGAAATCGGAAACAAATAATGCGAACAGTCCGTCACCCAGAATGAACGCCGGATTAGTTGTATGCAAAAATAATCTATATTTGTTTGGCGGAATAGTCGAAGAAGGAAGCAAACAATTTACCCTTTGTGATTTTTACAATATTGATCTTCATAAATTTGATTCGTGGAAAACTATCATTCCAAATACAATAACTTCCAACGATTGGTTGGGCTCAGACAGTGAAGAGAGTGGCTCGGAGGATGAAAATGGTTCCGACTGTGAAGATGAAAGTGATTCTGATGAATCGGATTCTGACTCGTCGGAGATGGATACCAATTAAAATTTTAATTTAAAAATAAATCTTGCTCTACATGTTTTGAATTTGGGTGTTTTTTTTGTACCACAAGTCTTCAGTTGTAATATTAAGCAAAGATACAAACCCACGTTATTGGGGAAATTTTATCGAGTTGGGCAATACTAAATACTTGTCAACAAAATATTTTTGGGCGTGACATTTCTACTGTAGTACAATCAAAATGTTTTATGTTTAAAAAGTACATATAAATATTGTAAAAATGTATTTTTCAACTGATAAGAAGTGCCTTTTATCATTATTAGTAATATTTTATAGTATTTTAAGTTTAAATGGTTAGTACGATACCGCACATTGGATGGAAAACTTTGCATTAGAGTGAATCAACAGTTGTTTTCACAACCACCAAGAATAAAGCCCAGATTATTTATTTAAGAATTCATTTCAGCTCAACACAAATTTGAATCTACAAATAAGAATAACACAATAAAATGGTGTACTACGAGCCTAGAGGAAAAATATAAATGTGAAAATTTCTCGATCGCCGTGGAACGTGATCTTGCTTACTTTGAGGACTACTACTATCATCTGACATGTCATCACGGATTTAATGCCGAAGAATGCATTCAGTTGATCTATAATGATAACGCGCAAATAATGAGTTTAGATGCTGGTGAGATTTTCTTAGCTGGTCGTCACCATTCATTGATACCCTTAATGCGAGAGGCCTATGAGGGTGGCTTTACTTATTTCTATTCCGTGGCTGTGATTAAGAAAGATACACTTCAGGATGTCACGAATATACGACAATTAAGAGGTAAAAAAGCTTGCTTTGCTGGAGTCGAAACTTATGCTGGGTGGATGCTTCCAATTTTTACACTTCAACAATATGGGGGTATGGAAATTATCGACTGCAATAATCATGTAAAGAACGCGATTAACTTTTTTGGTGAATCATGTGCGGTTAACTCTCTCATAAATCGTAACAATCCAATCGGAGACAATTCCGATAAATTATGCGCGTTATGTACTGGTAAAATACCAGGAGGTAAATGTAATGCTGCTGATCCCTATGCTGGATACGAAGGTGCGTTTAGATGTCTGCTAGAGGCAGGTGATGTTGCTTTTCTAAAACATATGACGGTTCATGAAATGCTAGCCAGTAAACAATTTCGTAAGTATAATATAACTTAATAAACCTCTTTGATTTCGGACACGATTAAATCATATTTCAGAAAGCGTTAGTGAAGAACGATTCGAATTGCTCTGTACAGACGGTTCTCGAAAACCACTTCACGAATATCGCCAATGTAATTGGGGATCAGTACCATCAAACGCTTTAGTGATTTCGTCGGGCAAATCATCGGTTGAACGAAAAAATTATCAACAGTTCTTTAAAAAGGCTATGAGCCAGTACTCGCCAGATGTAAAAACAACTATGGCTAACACGACTCGCCAATTTGATGAAAATCGCTTTGATGAGCGCTACAATCCATACGATACAAGTCGAACAAGTACAACAACAGATCAATATTTTTCATACAACAATCGAGACGATCGAACTGAACGAGAAAATGATTTGAATAGCAATGGAACGCAATTGTATGAAAAGTTTCAAATGTTCGAATCAGAAAGATACGGTGGACGATTAAATTTACTATTCCAGGATGCCACCGAACGATTAGTTCCGATTCCGGAAGAGGATCAATTATTTGAAAAATATCTGGGTAACTCTTTGGATGTTATTTTTGGTATCCGACAATGTCCAGTAGGCCGAATGGTTTTATGTGTCACTTCCGATGCGGAATTGAGAAAGTGTGCTAAAATGGTAACGGCCTTAAAAGCTCAACTGATCAAACCCGAGATGATATGTTACAAAGCTCATTCTCATATAAACTGCATGCAAGCTATACAATCAGGTATAGCGGATGTTACAGCTCTAGATGCCAGTGATGTTTATACGGCTGGATTGCGTTATGATTTAATTCCTTTCATGTCAGAAATTTACAGCTCTGGCGATCCTGAATATTATGTGGTCGCAGTTGCTAAAGAGCAAGACGCAACAACCGAGATTACATATCTTCGAGGTAAGCGCACATGTCATACGGGAATTAATACTGCAGCTGGTTGGGTATATCCAATGGCCTATTTAATCTCAAATGGTTGGATACGTCCATACGGATGTGACAGTGTTCGAGCCGCAGCTGAATATTTTAGTAAATCATGTATTCCAGGAGCATTGTCGAACGAGTACAATGTCGGAGTTCCCTATGATAACTTATGTCACTTATGCCACGGTCCAAGTTTCAGATTTTGTCGGCGTGACGCGTCTGAAGATTATTTTGGACATTCAGGAGCTCTAAAATGTTTGGTAGAAGGTGGAGGTGATGTAGCCTTTGTGAAACATTCAACTGTAGCTGAAAATACGGGCGGTAAAAACAAAGAATGGTGGGCCAGAAACTTGTTACCGTTTGATTTCGAATTGTTGTGTCCCGATGGAACCCGAGCCTATATGAAAGACTATAAAAAATGTAATTTGGGTAAAGTTAAGGCAAATGCAATTGTTACGCGTGGCGGAGATGGATACAGCGAATTGCAACTCGCAGCTTACATAAATCTTTTCGTTTACGCCCAACAATTATATGGCCGGCAAGGTGCCGATGAATTCAGTTTCAACATGTACCATTCAGAACCACCATACAAAGATCTTATATTCCAAGATGAAACGCGTAAACTTCAAATCATTGAACGTTCAAAGCGTCGTTACGATTTGTATCTAGGCAAGGACTTTATGCGAGCTCGTCGTATAACGGATTGCTATGCAGGGGCCAATACTATTAAGGGTTTTAGCTTCGCAACATTACTAACGATCATTTTACTATTATTAAATAGTAGATATTAGAAACCAATATTATTACAGCTAAAGTCTCGCTGCACACAAATTATATTTAAGCTACAAATTTAGAGAATTTTAACATTCCGTCCAAAATAAACGATCCGTCCATAAATAGTAGTTTTGTAAATTTATAGTATTTTAAAGTACGTGTATTTATATTACATTAGTTCGTTAAATGTAATATTATTTTATAATAAATTTTAAAGAAATGAAAATGTATTGTTATTCTTGGCTTGATTCTTCAAATTCATAATTTTTTCTTGATTTGTAACGGATTTTCTTGGTTGTAAGATTGAATAGAAAAACGGAGCAACGATTCATATCATTTATTTTATGGCAAACTGAAGCGCTTTCGGCATTATCTCTGAGAGAAGCCTGCTACTTGTTAATACATACATTTATAAAAAATAGTGCTTATAGTAGTGGTACTGGAAAAAAAATTAACACAAAGAGAGAAAATGTTGAAAGTTTTGCACATTCGCATAATCTCTCGAATAAATAAAATAGCAGCACACCCTATAAAAGAAGTGTTTGCTCGAAAGCCATTCCAAAGGTGTAACAGAGCAAGCATTACTGTAAAACATTTCACTTTCATTATTTGATATTCTACCTATCTCCCTTCAACCAATGCATTTTCAAACAGCTTTTTATACCATCCAATACGCAGACGTGGGATTGTAAATGTCATAAGAAATAACGACCAGTTTCTTTAGTTGTAGATTTGTATTTTGACAGTCAAATTGGAATAAAGTTGTTAATTTAAATTTAATAGTGATTTTTTTTATTTAGTCATAGTTCAATAAAACCTTTATATAAAAATGTCAGTTAATTTAAGAACAGTGTATGCTTTCGCCAGAGAAATTCACCCAAAAACAGTGAAAGAGGAAATACAATATGGTACAGCCGGTTTTCGTACAAAGTAAGTTGAGCCAAGTGATATAAATAAATTTCTTAAAAAGCAAAGAAATTTAACCAAAAATATAAATTAAAATTGTGTTAAGAAACATCCAGATTGGCAGATAAACACATTATTCCTTTGTTAAGTGATAAGATTACGAATTCGATACAGAAATTGTAATATTTTTGTACATATTTTACTTTGAGTGAATGATGTGATATTTAAAAGAGTAAAGTAAAGCAAAAAAACCTCGATTCCAAACTTTAATAAACCTATTGTTAGTGCATTGCAACTCAGTAGAATAAAGGCAAATACAATTAACGGAATATTTCCATTATACATAGATTAGTTAGGGAGAATGCAACCTTTTTTATGTTGTGGGTGGGTCGGATATTACACATTTATCAATTTATTTTACAAATCATAAATCAATAAAAATAAAAAAATTGTATGAACTTGACATAAAAATATGTAAGATTTCGCGTTTTAGTTCGTCTAAGTTTATGATAAATTAAGTAAATAAGTACAAGTAAAGGTTTTAATATTCTGTGGTGTCGCAACAGAAGTTTTTACTGATCTCTATCTTACAATATTTTTCTGTTTTCGGACAAAAACGTTCAATGAGAATTTAATTAAAGTTAAGTTGAATAAAAACTTCATTCTTCACTAATAATTTTCCCAGGCAATGATGCTGCTTTTCATTATAATATATGTACTGGCACTTTTTGTTAGTTTCACTCACATACACTTTGAGGAATGTAAGATCAATATTTCTCTTATCACATCATTGTATTGAAACATAACGACTGTGTGCTTTCTTAAATTTTACAACTTCTTCATTCATGTTGATTTTATTTATGGTTATCGTGAAATAATTTATCGTAAAATGAATTTATCCTACGATAGCTGATCAAATATAACATGACCTCTTGTACAAGTGCAGAACTCAAGGGCCGACACATCTTCCATGTTAGTATTTTAGGACGGACATGAAGTTATGCAAGGCTTACGTAGATGGCTGCGTAAAATGCTTCAAAAAAACGAAAAAACCAAAGACAAAATCAAAGAGTTGACGTAAAAAATTAATAAGATCTTAATAACGATTGAATTTGAATTGAAAACACTTGTAAAAAATTTTCCTTAGTGACAATATTCATTGATTTTATTATTAGGAAGATCGAGTTCGAAAATGTATTTCTTCTTCAGTTCCTTTTTACAACTAATCGATCGAACTAACGATTAGTTGTAAAAAAGGAACTGAAGAAGAAATAAATATTGTCACTCTAAGGAAAATTTTTTACAAGTGTTTTACAAAAAAACAATTCAAATTCAATTTTATAAGTGACAAAAGTTAGCAGTGGGGCTAAAAAATGGATTTCAACCATTATAGCACAAACTTAATAACGAAATATTTAAAATAAATTGTAGTTATATACGTGCTTTTTTTAATAATTTTATTGCCCCCCGAACATTAATTTAACATTTAAATATTATTTGTATTATTTGACATTAATTCGGGTATAACAATCAAGATTCCTTATTAAAGAAAATATCACTTAGGAACGGGTACACTGGAACGAAAATAATGTTGCAGTATAGCTACATTTTATCGTCGTAAACACAAAGTAATCCTCGCAATTGCCCCCTAATCGCTCGGAAATACGATAAAAGATGGTTCAGATTAATATTTCAATTCACGGCTTTATAGAAACGCAAAACAGAATAAGAAATTTTGTCTTTAGTATTGGGTCCCTTGTCTAACGCTCATGCCGACGTCTCGCCACTTCAATCGAATTTAATCTGTATCTTACAAGTAAAAATAAATTAAATTTTTATAACACACTCCTATTTAAAATCCAACATTAAACAGTTTTACCGTATATTTTAAATTAGTTTTCGATAGATTGTTCAATTTTTAAAAATACATATTTAGAAATAGTTTATTTGGAAAGTGGTTTAAGTCCATTTTACAAAAAAGTATTTAATGGTAACAATAATCACAATTCTAATAATTCTTTTTATTTATAAACAATTTTAGTCTAGTAACATAGAAATCGCAATGATTTTGTTATTTGAAAATTAGCAAGTTATATTTTTAATTCCATTCAAACACAAACCCTTAAAAATCTCAATATAAAAATAAATGAACTTAAACTACTTTCAAAATAAACGGCTCATATATATACGAAAACTCGCTTATATAACGATGGTCAAGGGTCAATAGGCTTTGAACGATGTGCACCTTAAAGGCACCCGCATCCTAAAAAGACCAATAACTAAGTTATACTAGTCTGCTTAGCAAATTTGAATAAATCAGTTTACATGCAGAAGATGAAAGGTTAAACTACCGGAACAGTTTGTTACACAATTTCACATGTTTTATGGTATCAAAGGCTGTCAAAAAGTCCAACATAACTAGAGCAAGAAAACGCAGTAAATCAATAGCACGTCTTATAGCATAGGTGATGTGCCGCAATGCAGATGGCATCATACTTAAGTCTATATGCCGAGTGATATGTAGAAAACAGGTTTTTATTTAACAAATAGTTCATAATTTGGCTTTAAACAAATCTCAAAAGCATTGGACAAAATGATAAAGCACCGATCGGTCGCAAGTCCGACATTGAATTGAGTTTCTTGGTCTTAGGAATAGGAGTAATGTTAGCCACTTTCCAACATACCGGAAAATAATATTTTATAACAATATTATTTACATTTTTAAATGTAAATCAAATTATGTAAAATTTGAAGCAGGAGAATCCTGATGAAATTAATGAATATATTGTCTAGACCGGTAGCCTGAGACTTGATGGGATTAATCACTTTATAGAGTTGATCACAGGTGATGACACTTAAAGTAAATCTAGTGTATTAAAATCAGGTTGAAAATTGTGTTTATTTAGATCATCAGGAGATAATGGAATATGTATCTGCTTCCTATCCTGGCTACGGCCCATGTTACTAAGATTTTTTTCTTAATGAGCGAGCAGGTAATTAATACTTGTACCTCACACAATTTTTTTTGACAAAACCCGTCCATTTTTTTTTTGTCTAAATTTCCCGAATACTGTGTGATTTACTGGAAGAACCTCGCAAAAACTAATTCTTATCCTTTATAGAGAATAATATAAGTAAATATATTACCTACACTGACGTAAACTAATTACTATTGGAATATTGATTACATTGGAATATTGTTACATAAAAAAGAAAAGAAAAATACTTTTATGGAAAGTTGAAGCAGAACTGGAAATTGAAATTTGTTTTAATATTAAAAACAAAAACAGTTTGATTCGAAAAATAAAAGAGTGAAGACATATTATTTCATATTACATATTAAACACAATTTAGAATGTATAATTTTATAATAATATTATGAATTAATACTTGCCAATAACTTTTTATTAAATTTTAAAAATATTAATTTTAAAATATTTAAAATATACACAAAAGAAAAATCAAAATAATCTCTTATTTT
This sequence comes from Nephrotoma guestfalica, assembly GCA_963691935.1. Lineage (NCBI taxonomy): Eukaryota > Metazoa > Arthropoda > Insecta > Diptera > Tipulidae > Nephrotoma > Nephrotoma guestfalica. The sequence continues at coordinate 265,178,311 of OY829915.1, read as the reverse complement.
ATTTTAGTGCTGCCTATAGTCAAAGATTAGAACCGTCGACATAAAATGACGTCATATTGCAAAATTTTTAAAGGAATGGGGCCTGTAGTATTCTAGGTGTACGCTCATTTGGAAGAGACGAAAGTACTCATCCATCAAAACAACGCGCAAATTATAGTTTGATTTAATTAACTATGCTGCGTACTCACTAGATATGGCCCTGTTTCCTGTTTCTGAAAAAAAAAATATTTCTCTTTCTTAAGGTTAACTTTAAAGTTTAGCTCGGAGTACAGAGATTTTCATCAAACAAGGAGGTAACGCGCAACCACATAGAGGTTAATAGAAAAACATACTTGTTTTTATGTTAACCTCAAAACAGTTGAGATCGCCCCTTGTATGCAAAATAAAAAATATTTATTTAGCATACAATCTGCATGGCCGATTGATGAAGAAAAATTTGAATTACTCTGGAAATTTAAAACATTCGATTTTTTATCGGTTTGAACCATTAAAAATCATTCAAAACATGTACAAAAATTTCTAAACTAGAAAATACATAAACATTTTTTTCCTAGAAAGCCGTAACTCACTTCTGTAGCTTGGAAACCTTTAGAACAATCTTTAAGTAGTAACACACGTCGTCGGTCAACCTGACTAACGATTTTTTCCAATATAAGTTAAGAGTTATTGTTATTGTTGACGGTTAACAAGATTAACAGGCGCTATGACACACGAAATTCAAAATTTCACGTAAGATTGAGTCGGGACATTATCTTGGTGTTGAAAAAATTAGGAAAGTTTATGTGCATCATTGTTGAAAGATTGACCAAAATTGGATTTTCCATTGTTGAACTGAGACTGTGGTCTAATACATGACTTATTGTGTGGGGACTGACTCTTCTATCGAGTAGAATTATTGTAGACTGGCTTGACATACTAATAAGAGCTTCCAGTTTGGGAGGAACCTTGCCTAATAAATCAAACAAGTCTGCGCACGGGGCCTATTGAAACTTGTGGAATTTTTTATTTCCGCTTTCACTTGGAAAAAGCGTATGACGTGAAGATTCAAGTACTTTTTTGATTGATTGGAGTGCACGACCAAGTTTTTTTTTCATTATCTTCAAATAAGAATAGTTAGTGATAACGGACTTGGCCCGTTTACTAACACCTAATAAAACCTTAAATTCATTACACAAGACAATACAAATTATCAAATTAATTGTAGATAGGCGTGAACTGCCTATAGAACACATATAAATACAGTTACTTAAAGGCAAATTGGTATTAAAAACTCGCACTAACCTGGTAAGAATACAGCAATAAGTTAAATGACATTTTACTAGTCCTTATTATTTTTTGTTCTCTTATAGTATTTATAAAACCGTAAATAAATAAAAAATAAATACAGGCTAAAACCGTAATAAACCAATCTGGCAAAATAATTAATAATTATTAAAACAGCTAAGCTGGATTCTGCTAGAGTAATAATGTTAATATTGAATAGCCGGCACGACCCAGAAATCTGTAATAGATTATACTAAACAAGTTAATATGTAAATTGAAATTAAAAAAAAATAAATAATAATAAATGGGATATAAAAATTAGGCTAAACGGAAGACTGAATTAAAAAAGGCTTTTTTTCTGAACTAAAAATGAATTAAGATAAATTAAAATAAAATATGCCTCGTTAAAGCTAAAATACCAATTTTTATTCATTTTTTAAATTAAAGAATTTTATGAAAAATCTTCATTTTTAATTAAAATTTTTCATTTTCAAAATGAATTAAAATTCTACTAATATTTCATAAAAATGACAATTTTTAATCCATTTTTGACGAGCATTTTTATTTCATCTTTTTTAATACGTGTAGCCGCAAGTAGCCTCAAACAAAGTTTTACCTGTAAAATATAAACGTTAATTCTAATTACGTAATTAAAATACTTAAGCCTTAAAGCAGCTATGCTTACAAAATATAATTCACAATGAACTAGCTACTCTAAAATATAAGATATTGTTTCTACAGATAAAAATACTTCAGTTCCTAGAATTTACTGCCCTAATCAATCGATGTTTTATGGCCTAGGGAAACCTTACCTTTGTTTTAAAAATCCGATAGTCTATTATTACATATTACTAAACAATTAAACAATGTATTACACACCAATGCGTTGTCCATAAACTGCTTTGAAAATGTAGGTATTTAATTACTAAATTAAAAAGCGAATGTGGTTTTATTTAAAAATAGTCACGAAATTTTATATTCTTTATGCATGTACAAATTTAACGCCCAGAAACCTGTTTTCTTATGCTTAAGGTTATTTTGTTCTTATTAAGTATGTGATAACTTGCTTCTGAAAAGACAAATATTTATTTTAATATAAATTGATAAGAAACAGCCAAAAAATTATTAAAAATATTCGCGATAATTAATTAATATATGTTGTATGTTCACAATTTAAAATTAAAATTAAGCTATCGGCTAAATTTAGACTTACAATTTTCTTAACTCTCTCTACATACTGGATTTTTGTAATGGGTGTTAAATAAATTTGGAATGTCTCAACTCTTGTCTATAAAAACGTGTAACTGTAGTAGAGTGTAATAAATGACCCCTTAAAATATTTCATAAATAATTTTCTTGACTTAATTAGCCAATACTCAAAAGAATACCAAAGAATTTTACTTGAATGGCCTACTTATGTTATTGCATGATCTTTCATTTGTATTGCATATACCGTACATAAATATGCAACGTTTAGTAAAAGACTATGTATACGATTAAACTAAATATAGTGGCTCCAATATTTGTTGACCTCGAAAATTCCATTACTCTATCTGTGATAAGATATAATTTGCATTTTCAGGATCACCCATTTTACTCAATATCCTTTCACGTATATTGTCCGCTGTCCTTGAACTCAATGTAGCAGAAATTCACTTTGATTAAATTGAATAAGAGTTTTCCGGACATACATAAAGTGTTAATTTTGAAATTATTATTTTAGATTTTATTTCTACCATTCGTATTTTCCCATGTGTGTAAACGTTCCAATCGCTGATGACGATAAAAATTCTACTATGGATGTAGAAGTAGCTATTCGTAAAGCGAATGACAGCGTGATATGATGAATCAAAATATTTTTGACTATACTATTTCTATTTAACTGAAAAATATATTAGTCACCGACCACGAATCGCGATATAAATAAAGTGAATCAATAGTCATGGTTAGTACATTGACTTTAGGAATTTGGCGCGTTTATTAGATGAAACTTATTGCTTTGATATTATACGAGTACTATGGGGTTGATAGTTTTAATCTCACGTGACTTTAGGCTATTAATGACTTCGAACAAGCCAATTGAATAGTACCATGCGTATTTTGGCATATCAGATATCATTTATGTGTGTATCAAGGGGGGCTTGACAATTATATTCTGCTAGAGTCTCACATTTAAACAGCAGTCTTACTCAATCTGTTTTAAAATTTTACCGCGACATATATTTAAATTTGTATTATTTATTTAGTAAATAAAAAAACTATATTTAGTTATTTCAACAAACCATAGAGGAGGAGTGTAAAATGAAATGTCATTAGCATTCTCGCCGAGTTCTATATTTACAATTTTAAAATAGAGTAGTGTATTGGCTGTAATTGAACGCACAACAATATTTAATCGCTAGTATGTTCGTATGTCAATATTTGAATTATAAGAAATGATGCTACAAACAGATCATAATTTTCACCCACTTTAAAAACTAAATAGTAAGATTGTTTTCTACTTAAAACCCATGTAAAAATCATCATTTGTCGTGATAAAGACGCACCCTACGACTGATGTCATTTCCATGTGACAAAATTCTTATCGCAACAATTGCATTTCAAATGAATCAATAAAAATATTTGATATAAAATGTCGGCAATAAAAACAAAATTATCAGGTTAGATAATGTGACCCTAAAAAACCTGGAGTGGAATGCTCACAAGTAAATTTCTAAGAGGCATACAATTTGGATAACCCCATAACATTGTAATGCTATAAAACGTAATGTGTTTTTGATTTCTTTCGTAATTTTAAAGACAAATTTTCTAGAAAACACTGATCATCTTCTGAAATTCGACCCCCAGGTTGCGAAGTCACCATTAACACAACCAATATTACTGTCGCCTCTTGAAAAAATAAATACGATTTTTTTTTAAATAAAATGCTTATTTTTTATTTCGTAAAAATTTACTTAGTTTATATTTATTTAACTTTATCGATTTTGACTTGTAGGGTCATCCTCGTGAGTATTAATGTTGAACCAGTAGTGCTACTGCTGATGATTATCTACTTAATATCTTCCTAATATTATATCGAAATCGTTTAAATTCTACAAAACTCCATAATATCGTTTATCACACTTTCGCAGCTATTTTTGGCCTGTGGCTGTGACCAAAGAATACAAATCTGCCACTTAATACATAATGCGTGAGAACGAGAATACGAGAAACTCGTATACTGAAAATACTCTTGTTACTATTTGTTTGAATCTCTTACTTAAACATTTCTGGGATTTATATTCAGGGTGTTTTTTAATAAATGGCAGGCTTTTATCTCGAAAACGGTGCAAGTTAAGAGAAAATTATTTATAATGAAAATTGTTCAGTATCAAGGGGGATGTTTAGTGGTGATCTTGAATAACCTTGAAACTCATTAATTTGAAAATATTAACGAAAGTAAGTTTTTTTAAATGAGAACCTATACCTTTGAAGGCACTTTTTGATAAACAATGGTTTCAGAAATATGAGCAAAAATTAATCCACATTACAGCAAATCATTTTTCTCTAGTTTCTACACTGTTTCATTGTAACACCAAATAAAACTAAATAAGTTAATTGTTTTTCGATTCATTAAGCAAATTTTTAGTTTAGATTTTGCTAAAATGAAATTAAAAAGGAGAAAACAAAAGAAAAAGTTTCATAAAAAATATTTGTTATTTTAGTAAATGTTCAAAATGTCGGCCTTGCCGAAATATGCCAAGGTTTTTCCCTTTTATATTGGGTGTACAAATGTATTTCCGACCTTTTTTAGTGAAATAAAAAACATTAGTTTGTGTAGAAAATGAAAGAATGTTTTATTCAAAGTATGCTTCTTCGGAAGCTATAACCTTCGCCCATCGTTCAGGCAATAAACGGATTCCTCGAAGGAAGAAGTCTGGTTGCTTCGACCCAGTTTTTGACACTGCTGTGTCAAGGCTGATTGCATCGATCGGAATAAGTGGTAATCAGAGTGATCAATGTCTGGTGACTACGGCGGGTGGGGTAGAATTTCCCAGTTCTGCCTGTCCAAGTAGTTTTTGATTGGTATAGCAACATGTGGTCTAGCGTTGTCATGTTGCAAAATAATCTTATCGTGCCTTTTGTCAAATTCCGGTCGTTTTGCAGCTACAGCTTGCTTTAAAACCATCAGTTGTCGTCGATAAACTTGTTCCATAATGGTTTCACGCTTGTTCAGCAGCTCATAATAAACGACACCCTTCATATCCCACCAAATACGAAGCATCACCTTCGACCATGGATATTTGCTTTTGGCGTCGACGGCCCTGGTTCACCTGCCTTGGCCCACGCTGGTTTGCGCTTTAGATTGTCATAATGGATCCACTTTTCATCCCCAGTGATGATACGATGCAAAAATCCCTTTCTTTGTTGTCGTTAAAGCAACAATTCGCACATGATTTTCCGACGTTCTATGTCCCGTTCTTTCTATTTGTGTGGCACCCAATTTCTCAGCTTCTGAACCAATCCCATTGCATGTATACGTTGCGAAACACATTGTTGGGTAATATTCAACTCTTCTGCCAATTGTTTTTCGGTCTGACAAGGGTCCACATCAAGCAATTCTTCCAATTCTGTATCTTCAAATTTTCTTGGTCCACCTTCACGTTCTTTGTCTCTTACGTCAAAATCACCAACTTTGAATCTTTGAAACCACTCTTTGCATGGTGTATTCGATACACCGATCACCGTAAACTTCCACAAGCAAACGATTTGTTTCCGCTGCAATTTTCTTCAACAAAACATAATGAAGTAAAACTTCCCGCAAATGCTGTTTTTTGGCACAAAATTCGACATTTTCAAATACATGAAAATAATTGTTGTTTACGCTTTGAACAAATGTCACTATAGTAATTATTCAAGCTTGATATCTAACCTCCAAAAAACATGTATTGCTCGATTGAATGATATACAAGTAGTGATACTAACGACACCTCTATAAAAAGGTCGGAAATACATGTGTACACCCAATATATAAATAAAAATCCATTCAAGTGAGATCTGGTGATCGTGTGGGAAAAGAAAGCTCTTCAATAATGTAAGTTATGCCTGTTCACATTACCGTCACCTTTAAATGTAACTTCTTCTGTCCACAGAACGAAGTTTGAATTTTCCTCAATTCTTGCCTGTCCCAATGATAAAATTGAATTCTGTTCATAAAATCATTTATTGCCTGAATCCATTAAATGGCAGTTGTTTAAGATATACCTCTATATTGTGCGTTATTGCGAGTTGTTGTGTGTGTGGGCCCTGTGATTCTGCAGCCAGCACATCTACAACAACTTTCTCAGTGCGTCTCATTGGATTTCTTATGGTTTGGTAGTGCAGAGCTTGCTCACAAGTGTATACACCTCTTTCAAAGTTGGGGCGATTTGAATATCGTTCAGCGTATAATTTAATCGCCTGAAGCTCATTTTACTGGCACTCGCCATATAACATCATCGGGTCCCATACGGATCGGGATATTTCACAATATGATGTGCTAAAACAAGATGTCACAAAACAGGACGTCACAAAACAGTACATAGTAAACTAAGGGACAAGATTTATATTGAAATATTTTCTGCAACTGTTTAGTGACAGAAAATTTTACGTTAACTTAATGTCAATCTTCAATCAAAATTATTTTATAATTACTCTTACTGAAGGCAAATCTCTACTTTATATACTAATAATTCATTTTTATACGATATACTGTTGTGTGATGTACTGTTTTAATCGGTCCTGTTCCGGACCATGTATACTATTTTGTGAAATCCTGTCTTGTTACATCCTGTTTTGAAATGTGCTATAGTGAACGGCTTCGAACATCATCAAATCGAACGCTTCTTCATTAATATACAACATTTTCTTTAAAAAAAATATACAAACTACAGAAATAATTGTAAAGTAAAATCAAGACTAGTTAAATTAATTAAATTTAAAATTAATTTTCTGTTTCAATTTGCTTTGTAAGTCAAAGTCTTAGATGAATTGATTTATTTTTATTTGTCGTTAAACCGAAACAGTGCTAGAAGAACTGTGGTTGAGAAAATTGTTTTGCTGTAATGCAGATCAATTTTTGTTCATAGCTCGGAAACTATACACTTTACAAAAATAAATTTGAATCAACAAAAAGTATTTATTTATTTATTTGCACTTAAAAGTTTAGGTTCTAATGTTAAAAAAACTAACTTTCGTTAATATCTCCCAAATCTGTTTATTTTATTCTCAGCTTTCTGACACGGGGTCTGAACTATGCGAATTCGTTGAGACTATATCATCAAATAAATATCATAATTGGGCATTCTACTCTCACGATAATTTCCAAAAATCAAAGATTTAGTTGAAATGTATTATAAAATGCGATTTTAAGTACGGTTTTTAATAAAAAAATAAATACGTAATAAACTGCAACGTCTAAACACTCGAAAAAAAGATAAAATTGGCAAAACACAACCTTTAAAGAGAATTTTTATGGACGTTACGTAAAAATTGCATGATAATTTTCTTGTACAATTTCATTTTATTATCAGGAGGCTAGATAATAAAATGAAATTGTACGTAAACTGTTTCAACTGGCATTAATGCAGTTTCAGAATTAAAACAACAAATCCTATAGAAAAAAAACCAAAAATAAATTTATTCTTATAAAAAAAGACAAAAATTCACTCTCGTCAACTTGTGCAAAATCCGGATTTGATAATTCGACAGAAATTTGATTGAAATAGATTTCCGAGGAAGACGTTCTTTGCATTGGTGCTTTTACAAGATTTTTTAACAAAATGGCCTATGTAGTAAACTATTGTGCAAAAGGAATATTTTGATCTATCCATCGTTAGATCCATATTCTAAATTAAGAGATCGGACAAAGCGATAAGGCCGCAGTAGCTAGACAGGAATTTCCCGCTCATTCCTGGTTCCTATATAAACTGACGGTTATTTTTCTAAACAGAAACCAAAGTTTCTAGCGAAGTTACCCAATATCCAACACAAGTTTATATTACCTTACTGTGGATACTAAAATCGCGATTTGCTTAAAAATAATGTCGAAATCCCCTGAATTCCAAATACAAGTGTTATGGACTCGACATTTCCACCCACCTCGTGTATTCCACCCACCCCATCCATTAATTCCACCCACCTCGTGTATCCATCTTTCCCTGTTTTTCAAATTTAAACTATACTCCTACTAAGGCACACTATCACATGAATTTTTTTTAGTAAATATTATTAAAAGTTCATTCGGGTCGATGATCCCGTTTTTCTTCCATTTTTTACAATAATATTTTATGCTGTTCCAACGCGGTTACCCCAATTTGCACTAATCCAAGCACCGTTGCTTCACATTTATGCAGGGCTGTCGTTTTGGAATTGCGAAAAGGAGTAAATTTTATATTTTTCGGGGAGTGTTTTGTCTGACGGGAGCAATTTTTGTATTACGGTCTAACATAAAAAGTTTTACAATTGTAATCATTTGAGCCACATTCATTTTACCTCTAATGAAATATATATTGAAAAACTTGAACATTGCAGGCCGAGTTGAGTAAAAATTATATGAAATAAGGAATCAATCAGAAAAATTTCTTTTCATGATTTTATGCTATCTTTCTCAATGAACCAAAACCTTTCTTGCAGGTGGCATATCTTTGCCACGAGATCCCTGCAATGAATATTTTCAAAAATCGAAAATAAATATTTTCAAAAGCGCTAATCCAACATTTATTTATTGACTTTAATAAAAAATTTTAATTTTTCTCGAATTACCTCACCTAGTTTTACTTTGAATGTTGGAGGGACCAAGTTTACCATGTATTCATACATATGTTTTTCACAAAAATTTCTGATAAGTATTTTTCGAGGTCCCCATCAAATGAATGTATGTATGTATATTAAATTGTTCTTCCCAAATAGGACGCAAAAACAGTAAATTTTTAAATTGCCAACTTAATCAAAAATTTCATTATCACAAAGAAAATATATATTGGGTGCGGTTTTCACAGGCATTCCTTTAAGTGTGAACATTCGTCTTCCAATCACAAGGCAACAATTTGAATTACGGAATTTTTCTTTGTGAACAATAGCATGAAAGCAAACGTGACATTACCAATGCTCTTGGTCAGTAACATCGTTATGTACATAAATTAGGCAAACAAAATATATGTGAATTATATCTTAAAAGAAAATTAAATTAATTAATGTTGAATTAAATTAATGTTGATGATGTTACATCATGAAAGAGTTATGGAAGGGTTGGCTTTAAAGAAAAGTAACACATTTAAAATTGGTTATACATATTTCAATTCGATTCTAACGATAATTAAATTTTGTATATCTTTGCAGAGCACAAAATTTGGGCTATGTTATGTATAGAATGGGTTTGTTGGCTACATTACGATCACGTTATAAACAAGGAAAGGTCATTGGCGTTATGATAACAGCATCTCATAATCCCGAACCAGATAATGGTGTTAAATTGGTTGATCCAGCCGGCGAAATGCTAGAATCGAGTTGGGAAATTTTGGCAACACGCTTAGCAAATGTTAGTGATAATGAATTAGAGGGTGAAGTCGCAAAAATCATTGAATCGGAAAATATTACAATTGGAAATTCATCAAGTGTTTATGTAGGTATGGATACTCGATACCATAGCCCACAATTATTAAAAGCGGTGGTCGATGGCGTTATTGCATTAAAAGGATCAGTTAGAGAATTTGGTATTGTTACCACTCCAATGTTACATTATTTTGTTGTATGTGCAAACACAAAATTAGCATATGGACTGCCTACGGAAGAGGGATACTATACGAAATTAATAACAGCGTTTAAAAATTTACGTGGTACAGAATATTCGAATGGGCGATATGTTGATCGATTGGTATTTGACGGTGCGAATGGTGTGGGTGCCCGCAAAATGTTACAGTTTCTGAAACGCATGCATAAATGCCTTAATGTTGAGGTCTATAATCATGGCGATGGCAAAGTTAATCATGAGTGTGGTGCGGACTTTGTAAAAATCAAGCAAGGTCCTCCAACAGGATTACCAATTTTGGAGCCTTATGTACGATGCTGTTCTGTCGATGGAGATGCCGATCGGATTGTATACTTTTTCACAGATGAAAATCAAGTTTTTCATTTATTAGATGGGGATCGTATTGCGACACTAGTTGCCGGACATTTAATGTCTTTATTAAATACTTGTGGTATTAAAGTTAGTGTAGGGCTGGTTCAGACAGCTTATGCAAATGGTGCTTCTACAAATTACATTACAAGAGAATTGGTGAGTCAATCCGGAGGGCCATCAAATTATTTGAATATTGTGGTTTACATTTAATTTCTTACAGAATATTCCCGTTGCATGTGTACCTACCGGCGTAAAGCATTTACATCATAAAGCACTCGATTTTGATGTTGGAATTTATTTTGAAGCCAATGGTCACGGTACAATTATATTCAGTGACAAAGTTAAAGATGCTGTTAAAACGGCCGCTGTTGACATGGCACTAAACGAAACACAACGATTAACTGCCAAAAAGCTTTTGTACACCATTGACTTAATCAATGAAACGGTTGGTGATGCAATTTCTGATATGTTATTGGTCGAAACAATCCTCCACTCCCGTGGATGGGATGTGCGTGATTGGCTCTCAACATATACTGATTTACCAAATATTCAGTTAAAAATAAGCGTTAAAGATCGGAATGTTATTAAAACAACAGATGCTGAACGAGTTTGTCTCGAGCCTCAGGGATTACAAGATGAGATTAATCTACTTGTTAGTAAATATACAAATGGTCGTTCATTTGTTAGGCCATCAGGCACTGAAGATGTTGTACGAGTGTATGCTGAATCTGACACGAAACAAAATGCTGATCGGCTAGGGGCCGAAGTAGCACTTGCTGTATACAAACTTGCTGGTGGAATTGGACCTGAACCACAAATTCCCAACAACGAATGAACAATCGATTACTTAAGTAAACAAACTTTAAGGGAGTGCTGGAACAATCAAGTTCTTTAAAGGGATTAGTAATATATTCCAAACAATCAAAACATGATAATTATTTTTATAATATATTTTCTAATATAATCATAAAATGATACTTTTTAATATAATAAAAGTATATTTTAGAAATTCTTATATGTATAATTTACAAAATGAATTAAATTACAAAAGCTGCAGGTAGTAAAGATTATACCCAAGTCATTCCAAAGTAAAAAATTAAAGAAAAATTGTTCCTTTTCGTTTATTAACTACGTAAAATTAATGATTGTATATTATTTAATTAATTTGCATTTCCGCTTTGTGCAATTTATAGTTTAAACATTCAATAGAAACTGAACTAAACTGAGTATGTATATTAGAAAATTGTTTTTATTGCTCAAATTACTTTAGCATGGTTAATTATTATTGTATTATTTAATCTTAATAGTTGTTTAATTATTTTGCATTTCTCTTGTAATTTACCCAATTTAAAATAATGCTGTTAAATTTAAAATAAGAAAATAAAAATATTACTAAATGTATTATACTAATATTAAAAAATATGTAAACGCTTTCTTTCAAAATTTGTGTTTTTATTAACCACTTCAGGCTTGAGTTATTTGCACGAAATGTTTTCATTAATTCGAAATACATATGTATGTACGTCAAAAAACAAAGTTAATGGGCGCTTTCAGGACCCAACAGTTGGGAACATGTTGAGTAAAATCAAAGCCAACGTTATGAAAATATTTAGTACTATGAAATTTTGAAATCAAATTGGCGATGATTTCGCTAATCATGATGCCAACAATTGGTGGTCCTGAACGCGCTCAATATTATCGTTTTTAACACTGTTTGTCGTGGACACATGGTGAAACACGCTTACACTTAATAAACACATTTTTAAGCACTTGTTTTTTTTTTGTTTCGTAAACAATTAAATTTTTGAATATTGTAATTAAAAAATTTTTCCAAAAAGTTTAAAGTGCTCCTGATGAGCGTACTCCTGATGATGGCCTAACAAAAATTCTTTTAATTAAAATATTCAAACTTTTAATTTTTTGCGAAACTTAAAAACAAGTGCTTAAAAATGTATTTATTATACCCCATTTACATTTTTTTCTGCAAAATGAAATATAACATTGACTTTTTGCACAAGACAAGAAAATAAATATATCCAAACAAAATTTTGCAGAAACCAGAAAACTTTTTGAACCACTACACCGACAAAACCACCATAAAAATGGTGCGATGCTGGCGGATGCTTCTTATTTACCTGCAAAAAATAGCAGAAGAAAACAATTTTCTACATGTACGAGTAAATGGGACTTAAAGGGGAAAGAATCGAAGTTTGATGTAGGTAGATGCGGACATAGATAGATAAATGGGTTACAAATTACTAGTTACTCCGGCTATATATTAAAGAGTTTTTGGTTAATATAAATAACCTTTTTAATATGAACGTATATGGTAAGTGATAAAAATTATTATGATATTTTTTTTATTATTTTTGACCGACTGAACACTAGGACTAACGATAAAAAATTTGTTATTGTATATTATTGGTAAAATTTTGTGAGTTTAGATTTTTACTAAAGCAGCAACAATACTTTGTTGTCTGTTTCGTATCAATCAATGATATACAATTTTAAAAATACTGGGTGATATAATATTATTGATTATGGATATTTGGCATTTTATGTTTAATATTTCTGCTACAATTATCTGGTTTAAGCCTAGTTAATAAAACTTTTTATTTAGAAGGCTACATAAAGCGTTTTATTAACTAGGCTTAAACTAGATAATTGAAGAACAAATATTAATACAATATTATTATTAGATATATGTATCAACCTATATGTAGGACCTATATGTATATGTAGAACCTTCAATATAAACATCCAGCAGAGTTAACGGCTCCTTGAATTAAAAACGGCTGAACTTAAACAGGTTGACTTAAAAAATGTGTTTTTATATGAAAAAATGGGATCTTTTTTAAGTCATATTTTTAAAAAATTTCTGATTTAACAAAGGTGTTTTTCATAAACAAATTTAATTTCAAAACGACACAAGAAAGACATATTTTATGTCATTTTACAAATATATTTTTTAATTCGTAAAATTTCAAATAATAATTCACAAATGAAATTTATGAAACAACTAAGCGCGTTTATTACGCCGTATATTAGTATATTTTTACGTTTTATTTCGATTTTAATTACACATTTTGTTAATACATATTTTATTTCATTTTCAAAATGATTTAAAAAGACACATTTTATTTCATTTATAAACACACTTCTTAAATCATTTTCAAAATGACTTTGTTTGTTTGTTTGATCATTTTCAAAATGACTTATGATATGCATTAATAGTCAGCGTTTTTTATTTCATTGTCATTACAGATTTTAAGTCAATTTTAAAATGAAATAAAAACGCTGGTTTTTTAAGTCAGAAAAACACCATTTTTAAGTCAGCCTTTTTTAATTCGGGGAGCCGTAGTTAACTCGACCTAATCCAAAAAATTTCTTAGGTCGAGTTAACACTGTTTAAAAAATTCCAATATAAACGGGGTCGAGTCGAAAAACAACAACAAAAATAAAACTAGAATAAAAAGAAAACAAAATGAAATTATTAATTTTAATTTTTTTGTACGAGCAGTGGTATCTAAATACGAAAGCGTATTTTTGGTAATTTTTCCGATTTTAATTTACTAAGTTTTCCCTAAAATAAAACTGGACATTAATCTGGGCATTCATCTGGACATTTTTAACCTTGTCTGGACTCGTTCCAAAGATAATGGTGCTATTCCACTAGAAAACAGACAATTTTTACAAAAATTTTGCCGAAAATTGGCATCACTGGTATCACTGGATCCTGTCAGAAGGATTATGTTTATATTTTACTGTTGTCCGTCTGTGTGTCTGTGATGATTTAGGAATAAACGCGAGTTGAAGAGCTGCGACAAAACGGTTCTAATATAATGGTCAACTCATCCAATCGCATTGAATATATCCAATTAATGGTCGACTTTATATTTAATAAACAAATTCAAATAAATTTTAATAAATAAATTTTAATTTTAATGATAAATTTTAATAAAATGTTTCTCATCTGAAAATCCTGTGTGTTTAATATTTTGTGTACGCAATGTGATACCAAGGTAGGATGTTTTTTATAGTCGAAGGTACTATTTTGGCCTAGTTACCTAGTTCAGCAGTCGGTATTATTTTTAAATTTTGAATTAACAATTTTTTACCGGAAAAATAACCGGGAATTAAATGCAAAATGAAATTCCAAGAAGACGAAAAAATATTATTTAAAATGAAGTGTGAATTCCTCCAATATTTTTTTCCAAAAAAAAAATATTTTTTTATTCACCCACAAAAAATGTATGTTTCTACCATAAAAAAATCAAAAAAAATAAAAGTTTGCGGAGGGTGGGGGAATTTTTTTCATTTTGGTTGCCATAAAAAATACTTTGTTTGATATTTTTTATTTATAATTATGGCAACCAGAACCAACTCAACAACAACAAAACTTTTCAGAAAAAAAATACTGATGTACGGGTCACACACAAAGAGAATCTATATTTTTATCTCATTCTAGTTTTCTGCAAAATAAAACGCTGTGTAGTGGAATTCAACTCAACGAGACCCAAACCTGTTTTAACTCGGTACAAGGTAATTTAATAAATTAGTCAAAAAAATCTTCAAAAACAAAAATTCATAGTAGTTTTTTGGTCTTGCAGGCGTACAAAGTCCATATATTGCGAACCGGCCGTATACACATACATAGGCACTGGTTTATAGTACTTTTTTCGTAAAAAATTCCCTTTTATTCTGGTACTTCACGATAAAAGCACATCGGGCATTGAATTAAAAAATTGTTGCCACCGCCATCTCACTTCGCCTATTTGGCATACGAAAAGCAAATTTTCATTTTTATACATTACAAATTTCTGATGCAATAAGTTTATTAAAAGAGGAAAATAATTATTTTTATTGTGTGAAACATTTTTAAAGAAGTCTTTCCAAAATGACTGAGGAAGATGCGGTAAGTTTAGTGGAAAAATAATATGAGTACGACAAAGTAAGTCTGTTACCATGCTGTCGTCATTAAATTTGTGAAAGGGATTGTTTTTATAACTTAAAATCAAAATTATCGCGGGATTTGTTTAGCTATATTTGCTTTTGCTTTGTTAATAAAGTTCACTGGATATTTGAGAATTCTGTCTCGGCCAAACATGATCAAATTACAAATTTGAAGGTTATGTTACAGCCCCTTATATTTTGTAAATTTCTTTAATTTGACGTCATGTCAACACTGAATAAATTAATCTGATTTGTAGATTTTTGACCCATCTCTTCAAAAGAAGAAGAAAAAAAAGAAGACTGCATTTGATCTAGACGCAGCACTTGCAGCGGCGGAAGTACCAGAGACAAGTAGCGACCCAACAGACCCAAGTGATGACTTAAAGCCAAATGATGACACTGGGAATGAGTTAGATGAAAATTTGGATTTAGAAAATTTTGGTAAAAAAAAGAAACGAAAGAAGAAGCCATTTAATTTGGATGAAATAGATAACGCCCTGCCCTCCGTCAACGAATCTAATATTGATGAACAAATAATAGCGGAACAAGGACAAGAAGATGGGGGGAATCCAGAGGAAGATTTTGATTTGGATCTAGATTTTTCAAAAACTAAGAAGAAGAAGAAAAAGAAGAAGGAATTGGAAGAAATATTGGCCGATAAAGTTGACGATGATCGAGAAGATGGAACCGAGAATGGTAAGTTGAGTTTCAGTGATTTGCTATATTTTGCGGGATTTATATTTGTGTTTTATATTGTGTCCTATTGATCCAACATGTCTTACGGATACGGATAACATAAGTACAACTAATCTTGGTATGATACTTAGCTCCTGTTTAATAAATTTATATTCTAGTGTAATATATTTGTAATCGAGCATATTGATAATTCGAAACATACATTTTGTATTTCAGCTGATGAAAATAGCTCAACTTGGGCTGGATCTGATCGAGATTATACATATGATGAGTTACTTCAACGTGTCTTTGAAATTATATTAGATAAAAACCCGGATATGGCCGCAGGTCGTAAACCAAAATTTGTTATGAGACCACCGCAAGTATTGCGTGTTGGTACAAAGAAAACTTCATTTGCTAACTTTACTGAAATTTGTAAAACATTGCATAGACAACCGAAACATTTATTGGATTTTTTACTAGCCGAACTGGGAACAAGTGGTTCTGTTGATGGTAATTCACAGCTGATTATTAAGGGCCGGTTCCAACCAAAACAAATTGAAAATGTATTGAGACGTTATATTAAGGAATATGTGACATGCCATACATGTAGATCACCTGAAACGATATTACAGAAAGATACCAGGTTATTCTTTTTACAATGCGAATCATGTGGCTCAAGATGCTCAGTTGCTAGTATTAAATCTGGTTTCCAAGCTGTCACAAGCAAGCGGGCTGCAATTCGAGCAAAAACCGCCTAAACTTGGTCATCACCAAACCACACCACACACTTAAATTCTTTAATATTAGAACAATGGTGGTTTCCTCGATTTTTGTCAACATGTAAAAATATTGAGTTTTATATTTTTATGTTTAATAATTTAAATAAAATATTCATTATACATACGTATATGCGTTTCACGCGAGAAATTTTAGTTAAAATAAAGATTATCATGTTCTAATATTCTAATCATATGTTTATCAAAAATTCGTTTCAAGTAGTGAATTGCTTTGTTTTGAAATGTTTTTTATTGTGCATAAATTTTGATTCTGCACAGGGCTGGAGACCGAAAGCACGAAACCAACCCAACATTACGAGTTAAAAAAAATTAAATGAAATTATTTATTTAGGTATATTACTGTATTTAGGATTGGGATAAACTAAAATGTTTACATGTACCTGGAGGTTAGTTTCAGGAAAAATTTCTTCTAGCTTATGGCTTGCACTTCGTCTTGTTTGTGTTGAAACGTCATGCCATTTAAATATGTGGCTGCAAAAAGTGTCTTGGCTAGAAATCTTTGATCTATACATCCACAAACAAAAAATTGTAATAGATTCAGTTTCCAAGTCATAAAATATACAAGGTATATGCTGAGAGTCGAGTCGAGTTCAACCAAGGTAGAACCTCCACTATATACATGTATGAAGTCCGGTTCGTTATAAATAAAACTCCACACAACTTCTCAATACAAATTATCGATTTGAAATTACTTAAAGAAAACAAAAGCAAACACCGATGTAATCGATTTTTATTTTATTAGTTTTGACGTAATTTTCTCAAAGAAAACTGCTATGCCCCATTTACATATAGAAAATTGTTTGCTTCTGTAGATTTTTGATTTTTAAATAAGAAGCATCCGCTATATAAAATATTCAATATGCGAGAAAGAAATAAACATGTAATAGTAATGCCATAATTTTGTTATAGGAAAGTTATTAATTTATTTTTGATTAATTCAACAAATGCGAAATTTATATTTTTTTTCTATGGGTTTGTTTTTATTATGAATCCTTAACCTGTATAAATATAAAATAATTTTTTTTGTTAATTTTAAAAATGTTGCCATAAAAATACTAGGTTCAAATATATTTTATGACAACATTTTCATTTTTATAGTGGTTTTTGCGGCGTAGTAAATCAAAAATTTTTTTGCAAAATTTTGTTGGGATATATTTCTTTTCTTGTCTCTCATGTGCAAAAGTCAATGTTTATATCTCTTTCATTTTGCAGAAGAAAAATGTTGGTCGCATGTAAATGGGGTACAATGAGGTATTATGTGTTCCAAAGATAACTCAACTCGACTCTTGGCACATACTATACGATACCACATATCAACCATACCGATATCAACCATACTTTAGACATAAAATGGAACGCCATATTTAAAATTGGAGCCAAACGAAGAGGACGTAATAAATAAAAAAAATATAATTAAAATGGAGAAAGCTATTTAAAATACAAAAATTTGTCAATTATTTTTTGGATTTTTAAATATATTGAATCAATCAATGTGGTGTTAGAATAATTTTATTTTGTTGAAATAAAAATAAATATCGTGGTAAGTTTCACTTCTCGGAGAAAGCATAAAAAGAAATAGCTACGTAATGGACGCGATATGTACCAGCAAATATTTGTCGACGCTCTAAACTTGCTATAATTTATTTTAAGTGAAAAAAAATGTTTATTGCAATGTAATCAAGTGAACTAATTAAAGTTAAATAATAATTATACATCGCTGTGAAGTAATGAAGGCAAAATCGATGAGACGCCATTTTTATGCATCTTCAAAGTTCCAACTAAATATATTTCTAGCTTAGGGTATCATATTTTTTCGCGAAATTGGTTGGCGTTCTTGTTTTGTACTCTGTGATTGTTGTGTTTGGTTTGGATGTATGTTGAATTGAAAACCAATTTATTAGTGAATGCTATACTCTTAATTTTGAGAATATTCAAAATTAAAATACATAATTATGTACAAAATAGTGAAAATGCTTATTTGCAATGTCGATATGAAAGTTTGACATTGTTCTAGAGTAAAAAAAAATCTAGTCTACCTAGCTATACCATTGTGATTGCGCATTACAACATATTTTGCTATTTGAGTTCAAAAAGCTTTTTTTCACTACGAGAGAATATACCGTATAAAATTACAATTTTCATTTGAATTCGGAAAATATTTTTTCTACTTTGTTATTGAAATAATGGTTTTCCTTGATAATTTTACCGATTAAATCGTTGGGAAAATTGTTCATCTATTTGCGGTCATATTCCAACAATTTATATGTAATTGAATGTCAAATTTTTGATTGCACTATGACTTCTAAATTTTAATGAAAACTTGATTTTTTGGAAATAAACTTTTGTTTTATTTTGAGTTCTTCCTAGCAATATTTGATACAGCAGCTTTATATTAGATTATCGTATTTAAATATACCGTATAACTTTTGTTAAAGTTTCTTATTTCAATACTTATGTGAATGCAATCCTTGCTTCGCAACTTTCACAGTCGTATTGCAATCATCCGCTTTCATCACTTGTTATACAATATTCTATTACCTATTAGTGAAAATTATTCCCTCATTTCAAAGCGATTAGCACTAACTTTTTATCTTAGTATACAAGAAAATTTAACAAATTACATATATGAAAATTTTCCCCTAGTTCCCTATTCCCGTGGAATTACCAGGGGTTCTAGTCGCGTTCTGTGAAATAATGAAAAGTTTATTCAAAATAATTTTAAATTCCACTATTTTCTAATATCATCTCTACAGGGCAAATAATAGATTTATATATGTTGTTGCACAGATCGGGTTGCTCGTGAGAATTATCAACTACGTTTGTCTTATTTGAGTTTTGGAAACCAATGCAATAGAAGCTGTGAAATGAAAACAGGTCGCTCAGACCGAGTAACACAGTAATATTAACAATAATATTTATGAGAATCACTCATTTCCCATATGGGGTGATCAGTTCTTGCTCGTAAACTATATAGGCCTCATTTTTCTTCATGACGTTATTTTCTTTACTCGTAAGCAACAATTATTGTTGCTCCCATTCGGCAGTAATATTTTGTGTTCCAGAACCCTAATTTACCAGTAATGTTCCGTATTTTGGCAGGCCTCCGATTTACGGCTCAACTATATTATGGTACATACCTATTTTTCTAACGATTCCTGTTATATAAAATAAAAAATAATTTCGGAAATAAGGACGAATAACGAAATACAAAACTGTTTGACGCGAAAGTCACAGACGACAATTTCTCCAATCTCGTCATAGTCATATCACTTCATTTTATCGTCACGTCGTCTACGTTTTCTTATTATTATTGTCGTAACTTGGGACTAGTCACTTCATGCAATATTCTTTCATCCAATTTTTTCAAGTGTCAAGAATATTTTTTGTCGAATCTATTAAAAGTAAATAGCATTTGATTTTTGAATTAAACCGGGTTTAAATATGATTTTCTTTTCTTTTTTTAAGCTATATATCCGCGACATTTGAGTCGACTTCAAGATTTTTGATGTTCATGCGTCATGATTCGACTATTGTCACTTCATGAGAAGTGACACGACTATGAGAATTCGATCATAGTAAGTTTCTTTCAAACAACTTCTATCTACTATACATCGTCATTCTTGTAAGGTCTGCGAGAGGTCCTTATAACGTGGACAATCACAAAAATTATCGCTATTTGTTTCAATCGATTGAACGTCAAATAGATAAAATCACGATTTAAAAATTACGGTGGCATTACACAAACCCAATTTTGTAACTACCAAGCGTTAACATTCTCATTTAATTATAGAAACAACAATTTTGCCGTTTTTGCATTGTCAACAATTACCATAACGTAATTTAAATTAATATTAATTGTACAAATAATTCTTGAAACAATTTTTCAAAATTCTAACGTTTAATCAACAATTTTAACATTTTTCAAAAATATTATTTATGTATATTTCATCCTGCTCCTAGTTTGTGACTGTCTACGGTATTAACACGATATTACACCAGTTAAACTTTTGCGATTCGGCCGTACTGATAATTTTTAACTTTGTAATCTGTGATCTGTCTCAGACCAAATCGATACGTACGGTTATAAGACCAATTTACGTAGACACCTGCGCATTGCAGGCTAGACTTGGTAATGACATGGGAGGTGATTCGTTACATGAGTTTTGTATAGTTGTGTATAGTTGTCTTCTTTTCCCTTGATTGATTGATTGGACCCAAGTACTGGACAAGTGTCCCGGATAAGGCCGGGCCTATTCTTCAGCCTGTTTACACATAACAATAGGAAAGGTTTTTTTTTGGGAAAGAATGACCCGATTTCATACACTTAGCGATCGTACGACACAACACGATTCTAATCTACTAGAGGAAGGAAAAAGTCTTAATAGGTTTAATGAATAACGATGGTATTGGTCTTCAACAAATGTTTCTCTAACTCAGCAACCTGAGAAAAAAAATATTATTTCACGTACATTTGGAAATTTCCTAATTCAAAATTAATAATTTCCGATTTCCTAAATAAAATTGATTGATTGAATCGGCTCGGTTACATACACCTAGGTAAAGTCGATAGTTAGTAACACAATGACAACCCAATTCTAATTTACCCAATCAACAATTAATATTTCAAAGAAATATTATTTCACAGCATCTGTAGATTTCCTGAAATTTAGTTCTAAATAGCAATTCCACAGCCTACAATGGAATTTCCTGAAACCATAGTTATTTAAATTATATTAAAAGTTACTCTAAAATTCATTAGTATTTAACCCTTGAATTGGCAATCACAAAATATCTTTCAAAGAATTCCAAAAAATATGTGAGGCATCCCAAAGACAATGGTTCCCGGAAAACTATCAATGTTATTCAATGCATTTGTCAGTAAATTTTTTTGTTGCTTTTGAAGTAGGTTTCAGTGGTTGCTTACTGCACACTTAGGCCAATTTTTAGGCCCATTGTGATACCACTCATTCACTCCACATCATTAACCCACCCACCTACTTCACCTACTCACACAACTAAAGTATACCACCTGCACATTGCAAGCTCCATGTCAACCTGTACATTGACATGGAAGGTGGGTCGGCGCGTGACACGGAATTCTGCACTCCATCAGAGGGTCTTAGTTGTATTTATTAGCATCACCGATCGTAATCGATGATGAAAATTCGATTTGCATCGAGCCTCTGATGGGATTCGAACGCAGCACCTCCCGGTCCAAGTGCCGAAGCTTTAACCACTGCACCACTTGTCCGGTAGCTTGAAGTATCTATAGGAAATTTTTTCTTGCTTTTTTACTGACATTTTTTTGTTTTTGAATAGAATACAACTTTGAGTTTGGTGTTCCAATAAAAATGTTAAAAATTATTTGAAACTTGTTATCAAATCACTTCAAATAGTTTAAGAATAAATTTTGGTTTAAATCACAAATCCTTATTCCAAATCTAGTGAACGCCTTTGCGTTGTTTCAAGAAACATGAACTTAACTGGATCAGAACAAGCATGAAGAAACTATTGTGTATGCACTCACTCACTCTTATTAATATTATGTATACGCATTATTTTTCTCCGGATTTTTCAGATGCTTGAAAATAGCAAAAAAGCTAGTCATATTACCGTGAGCAAAATAATACATAATATGTACTAATCTTATGACACTTACTTTTTTCGATTTTTGCCGCCCATCGAGCAATTTTAGGAGTTTATAGAATTATGTTTTTGTTTAGACATCAATTACGGACAACGAATATTTTTATGTGAATTCAATAAAAATAGTTTATTCTAAAACAATTGGAAGTGATTTGAAAAAGTTTCAAATAGTTTTTAAACATTTTATTGATACACAGAATGTTAAAAAAACACACACACATGTTTTGAAATTGAGCAAATCTCGTCAAGATAATTCAATTTTACATTGTTTTCTGAATTTACAGCACTATAGCACTGAAAAACTAGGTAGCTAGTGTGATAATAGCATGTTTTCATATTTGGCTATACTCACGTTTTTTAAAATAAAATTTAAGATTTATTTGTCGGTTATAAAGGGCATTAGTTTAAACACCCTCTGTAAGTTAACTTAAAATAAACAATAGTTCGAGAAAAATATGAAAACAACTTCTTGGTATTATTTTGCCCTTGTTTTTAATTTTCATCCTAATTATTATATTGTAGTGAGGGGACCTTTATTAATCTTCGTGTCAGCACGAGTATTTTGTCCTTCCGTCAACACGGGCACACCCGTGTCTATTAAAATTGTCTTTATGTATCCGTGTAAAAAAAAAATTAAGAGCAATTTGTGGATAAATATTAAATTTTAAATATTTTGAAGGTCTAGAATACACCGACTAAAAATTTATCATAATTTTGCTACAGCATAAAAATAAAAACAATTGTATTGTTACAGCATAAAAATAAAAACAATATTTTTTCAGCAGTAATATTTTCTAAGATAAATGGTGTTGAAATAAAACTAAAATTACGAAATGATCTTTGCAAAAATAATCTATATCTACAAATTATGGTAATATAACGGTAATGCGGGAAATGCAGCCTTACCCATCCGTGTAATGTTGGAGAAGTTCCAATGTTCATAAATTTCTAATTTGTTTTAACTATTTATTTCCCGTTTCTGGAGGACTATTGAAAATTTCAATTTATTATGACTTCTATCAGTGTCAATTTTGAATATGAAATTTAAAATACACGGGTGTGTCTTGTTAGCAACAAATAGTTGGTTCGAATACGCTAACCAAGAATTTTAGTTTTAATAAACTTGATTATGCGTACATTTTTTAAACAATTCACTTTGCGGACAAATTTTTCGTAACTACTTTTTACAAACTTAAGTCACAAACTGAAGTCGCAAAGTCACAAACTTAAGTTGTTTGTAATTCTAGTATTAATTTGTAATTAACTTATAGTCTTTTTTTATTGTTTATACTGTGGGTCGAGTGAAAATAGAATTGAATTACTTTCCAAATGCTCTTTATCGCCAAAAATTAACCTTCCCTAAATTTAACAAACAAATTGGAAAATTTATGTTTTGTCTGCATTAACGGGTTGCTTTTAGTACCGATTACAATACATGTCTAACTTAATTTGACTAGTTTAATTCTATTTATTTTTAAAAAAGGTTTATTTTCTAGTTAAAAGTGTTTCCTGTTCTCTATTTGGAAAATATTACACATTAGAATATTATTTACGTTGATAAGGTTGCACATTATTGATAATTGCGTTATTTTAAACTGAAAATGTATTTTATTTTGATAAATTATTTATATGTAACAGTGCAAAACATCAAAGTTTGTAACAAAAATAAATTTTATTTAAATGCTAATTTCTATCGGGATCAGAAACTAAAATTATAAATGAAATCACAAGACAAATTTATTTTTTAATAGGTTTGAAATTAGTAACAAATTTTGGAATAAATATACCATTACGTTTATAGCCTAATCCGGATGCATTTATTTGGTATGATTTTTTACTATAAGCTGATTTTGTAGGAAAAACAGTTTTATCACTAAATGGGGGTGGTATCCCATCAAACGAAATAGGTAATTGTATTAGTGGCTCAGATTTTTTTTCATTACTTGGCTCAAATATTTTTTCAAATGATTTATCAGAACTAACGTTTTCGTAGTGTTTCTCAATGTTGGCTTCGGGATGAAGTATTTCTGTTGCTTGGTCGTTCGATTTGACTAATTTCGCATGATATCTCTCTTTTTGTGCCTTTGCACTTCGTTTCGCTTGCTCCGGTAAAATTGGTGACGAGATGAATACCGTTTCATCGGATGGTTTTAATTTTTCGGATTTGATATTTTCATTGGTTTCATTTATTTCTTCCGCATTGGTATTTAGTAAACCGTCTCCTGCAATTATTCCATCATTTGCTAGTTCTTCTCTCTTTGAATCGATTGATATTTTTACGTTTTCTTCATTTTTATCTAATTCTGAACTAATTTCCATTTTATCATTTTCATTTTTATCGTCAGACTTAGGAACATATTCATGTGTTAAAAATATATCAAATTCAGACAACTCCGGAATTTGCGGGATATCCGGGACTTCAATTTTGCTGGATTCGTCTTTATCTTTATTACTATCACCAGTTTCCCGCAAGTTCACCACACTATCAACTTTATTTTTTGAATTATTAGCAATATTTTTAATAATTGTTAATGTTTTCACATGTGTCCCTTCAAGGGATCCGATATCAGTCGCCGCATAACTAAAGCTTATATCTCGTTTAACTGCTGCACCACTAGCACTACTTAATGGTTCATTCAATGATTGCAATGAATTAGAAACACATGTTGTAAGTAAGATTGATATTAACTAAAACAGATAATTTCGTTTGTTTGTAAAATATTTTAAATTTAATTTTATAAAAATATATTACCAATTTTTCCATGGTTTTTTATAATCAATGTTGATATAATCCAACTTAAAAGGATGACTAAATGACTGAATTCGTAGATAGAAATGCATTTATATATTATAACTTACTACTTTCCCCTAAAAGAAATTGCTTCTTTGATGGATATTATTAAAAAATCCAGTTTTCCCAACCATGTTTTGATTAGAAAATTGTTTATTTAATCTATTAAAAAGTAAAATCCATCTATTAATATATAAAATCAAGAAATTGAATTAAATCATTAATTAATTTTACGTTTTATGTTTTGTGTGTTATTTAATTTGTATAATTCAGTTTGAATGTATAGTTTTGTAGTTGTTTTCAATTCACTTGGGAAATTATTCCGTGTATTATTTTTCTATCTCTTATATTTTCGATAACCTCTCTTATATAACCCAACGTGCTATACTGTGTGTTGTAGGTATTTATGTGGTGTTGTGGGTGTATGCGTGTATATTTTGTTGTCGTTCGTAGAAGAGTTATCAATGCCGATGTAAAGCACAATTTTGTCATTTGAAAGAATTCGGGCTGGTGCAAAGGTAAGTCAATTTATTGTTTATTGATTCATCATTGTTAAATTTCATTATCTGTATAAAGTGAAAATCTGTAAATATTGATTTGATCATACAGCCAGTTACACAATTTTAAATACAATCTTGACGGAATATTTTTTATAAGATATTACTTATATTGAGTCTTGTGGATTAAGCTATCAACAAATTTTACTTATGTATTGTATCGAATTAGAATTATCAGTAAATGGTATGACTAATAAACATTAAATGTGCGTCCACGATGTGCCGATCCACAATGCCGCGTTGAAAGCGTCGGTGTCAGCTTTATTAATACTTTATATGCCTACTTGAGCGGTTTTGTTGTAAAATGTATCACATTCAAGTCTTATGCCGTTCTATGCCGACCTAGATAGCAAAGGTCGATGGTAATTTATATTTCCCCTTACATTGACATCGGAAGTGAAAAACAACATACTTCGGACGTACATAAATCACTTCTTATAATCAAAGCTTGAAATTAATTTATTTGATTGAGCTAGACAAATTAAAAATAATTTGATATTGCGTGAATTTCGTAATTTAAATTTTTTTTATTATCAATATAAAAGTATAATCCGGTAGAAATACTTTTAACAGTATGCGCCGTAGGTACTTGGCGAAACACATTAACACTTAATAAACACATTATTCCACTCATTTAATTTTTGCGAAATAATTAAACGAGTGGAATAATGTGTTTATTAAGCGGTAGAAATACGATAAAAAAATAACCCAGCCGTCTCTCGTATGCGATTTCTAGAATCGTACCTACCCCCACTAATGTATTTTTACAGAATAAATTTCTTTCTCAATTAATAAACGCCTACACCTTTAGAAGAACAATCATGTTACCGACGGGCTCACAAAACTAATAAATTAGTAATAATAATTTTTTTCTGCTGAAACATAGCCGTGATTTTTATTAGCGCCCGATAGCTATATCCGGAGCACGCAATTTTCTATGTCAACTTATATTTAGCGCACTATTTTTGCATATAATTAATTCATTTAATTCTAAACTAAGATTTTTCATTCAACTTTTTAGTTAAATATCTATAAAAAATATTTTGCTCTACCTAATTATCAGGAGCATTATCCATTTCAAAGGGAAATTTTAAATTTCCTTTGTTTTGTACAACCCTTAAATCATTAGAAACTTAATCTTACAATTAAAATTTAAAACGCAGCAAGATGATTTATTTTTTATAACGCCATGCCAAAATAAATGTTAATTTGTATATTTCAGGTCGTTAAATGTTTGTTTTATGGATGAATTTATTTTTTCATTTTTATGGTATAGCGACACCAGTGAATAAATAGCTACAGTTTCAGTAGAAATTTCCCTTCGACACCGGATAGTGCTCCAATATTAAAACACGGCTAATATTAGCCTATTAGCCTCTATTTCTAATTTTGTCGTCGTCGGTGCAGTGCTGCAATGTTGAGTTGGTATCAAATTTTTTAAAACTACTTTAAATGAATTTAGGCGTATTTTTTGGCACGACTTCAACAACAATTCCATTGGCTAAACCAATTAGTTTATCAAATTTCGCTTTAGCCAAATGGAATTGTGGTAATCTTGTCAAAAAAAAATATGCCTTTTGTTTGAAAAGAATTCAGCTTTAGTAAAAGTTTTTGGTTATGTGTTCATACTAATAACGTCGAAAAGCCATCTTACCGTAAAAATCACGACTCCGGGATTGAAAAATAAATTTTTTATTCAAATTTAACAGGGGGTACTATATTTAACTTTCAATTTCACTCCATTAATTTTAAATGATGCAGCGATTCTATTGACGATTGTAAGTCATATAACTATAATTACTATATATAAGGAAAATTGCTCATACTTTCGATAGTAAAATTGAGCTATAACAACCTGCTGTTGTTTCCTTGATGAAATAATTTCAAGGGAACTTTGAAAAAGTCGCTCTAATCGCTTATTGGGTTTTAACAGAAAATAATTTCAAAATGTTTTGAATTTATTGCTTTTCTCATGGCATAAATGTATTATTCTAGTGGTTTAACATTCGAGAATACGATATTCATGATAAAATAAAGTTTTTATTAATATACGCGTTGAATAAACAGATTAACGAGCAAAATTTCTACACTCTTTAAGATTTATCCTATGTTGATGAAATTTTTCGATACCAATTTCTCTTATAGTAATTGTATTTGTATGGTAAAAGTAGAATAAACGCCTCTCATAGAAAAATGAAAATGATGCAATTGATAAAGTGACCCAACCGTTTGTTACGTGACGAAAATAATTTAGCAATCAGAGAAGTTACGAATTAAAATTAAAATGTTGTGTTATTAAAATAAAAACATCTCCAAAGCTAATAACGTGAAAGTAGTTTTGCTTATGTTTCTGAAAATATTTTAACGTCAAAGTAATTATCATCTATCTTAGTTTAAAATTAGTTGTGTGGGAGGAATTCATATGCTCCAATGGTCAATAAAACACTTAAGATAGAACCACCTAGCCACAATATTATGGATTGAAGATTATTTTTGCCGTGATAATTTTTACACTTGCTGATTTTTTCTCTACCACATTATCAATAAGTACATTTGAAATAATTGCAAAGGTACGCACAAAATAACAAAAAGAAAGCTTATGAATGATTCAAATATTTGATTGTTTATTTGTTAAATGCATAATTAACACATCGCCTGAAAAATTCCCGGTCTAAGAAAGAAAACATATTTTTTTTTTGGAAAAAATGCATTTTATTCATCAACATAATTTCATTCTAGAGTGATACAATCAGTCGAACGCTTCTCTAACATTTCGATGTCTTTTATAGAACGATTTATCTTTGTCTTCAAAATAAGCTTCAGTTTCGGCAATCACTTCTTCATTGGATCCAAATCTCTTTCGAGTGTTTTTTTTGAGGTCTGCAAACAAGTAATAATCGCTGGGGGCCAAATTTTGCGAATACACGGTTCTAAACAACGCACGGAATCATCGACGAGTTGTCCTTTTTGATCCATTGTGAGCAAACGCGGTACCCATTTCGAACATCTTCGGACAAATATGACCAACACGTTCCATTAATATCTTTACAATGCCAGCTATCTCACTTTACTTTAACTTCACTTTACTATCTTTCAAAACAATTTAGTGTAATTTTTATGTTTTCTGGAATCACAGCCTCATTTGGGCGCCCAGAGCATGGTGTATAATCGGTGGTTGTACGACCACGTTTAAATTCAGCATACCAGTTACTGATGGTTGATTTTCCTGGTGCAGAAACCAGATAACACTTAGCAAGCCACTGGTTTGCTTGAACGGTCCATCAAAAAAAAGTGTTTAATCAACACGAAATTTTTTTTGTGCATTGCTTTTAATTATCAAAATTAATAAAAGTAGCTTCACTAAAACAACTGTAACTTGTAAATTTAAAGGTCGAAATGTCATGAAATTTTAACAGATATCATTTGAAGGTTGGTAGAATTTAAAAATCATATAGGTTCTAAATTTGTGGCACCATCTATTTGTCAGACCGGGAACTTTTCAAGCGATGTAATATAGCGAGATATTTTCGCGTTTAAACTATAACACAATTCACAATGTCATTCCCAACAACAATAATAAAATCACACAAAACATATTTTAGTTATGCCAAAAGCTATAACACATACCTGCTGTGATAATTTGGTTGCATACAGTTGAATGGTTATTTATTACAGCAAAATTATTTCGACAATAAATCCAATACGCCCTAAGGATACGAAAAGATGATTGAAAAATGTTTATAGAATATCTAGTTCATCTTAAAAAAAACAGTAACGAAGTGGGTCCTTCTATTCAAACAAAGCCACTGGAAGAATCGCAACGGAAGGTAGTGTTAGCACCGTGTTACACAATCACCTTAAGCTTAGTGCAAGATGGGTTCCCAAATGTTGCCAATGCAATAAAAAAAATTGAGAGTGGAAATTTCTAAGATTATTTATAAATGAGTGAAGACGATCCGGATATATTTATAAACCAGATACTCATCGGTTATGAAACTGAATCATTACTATTAAGGAATCGATGCAATAGATAGTGAAGGTAAATACATCACCGAAAAAGTTTAAGGTTCAATCATCTGCTGGTAAGATAATGGTAACAAGTTTTTGGAATTTTGATGATTGACTTTTAGAGGTTTAGAATATGGACCTTTTGCTTAAATTGTAAAATGTTATCAAGGAGCACTCTCTCTATCGATACACAATTATTTTAACTTTTAAAAATATCGTTTAAAAGGCCTACGTATAACGGGTTTGCAGATAAATTCGTTTTTAATTATCTATCTGCTCGTTCCGATGCAATAAACACATACTACTGTGGGCAAAAAGTAGTAAGACTTTTTAATTTAAATTTCGCGCGGAAAACCATTCGTCGAAATATTTTTTTTTCTATGTTGGTATGACTGTCAGTGACATCTGTGCCATATGTCACATCAAAATAATCATTAGTGTTTAGTATAAGCTTGTCTTTCTGAAGTACAAAAAGTGCATTCGGCGATTTTTACAATGAGTGAAATTATTCAACAAAGAAGTTCCATTAAATTATGTGTGGAATCAATTTTGTGGTGCCGAAACGTTCAGAATGTTCCAAAAGGCTTTCGATGATAATTGTATGTTGCGAGCAAGTGTTTTTGATTGGTACAAATTGTTCAAAGAGGGTCGATAACGTGTTGACGACGAACCACGTCTAGGACGGCCATCAACATAAACTGATGATCAACACGTTAATAAAATCAAGGAATTGGTGCTCGAGAATCGACGATTAACAGTCAGGGACCTTACTGGCATCGTTGAAATATCGGAAGGATCAGTGAATACCATTTTGAATGATCATTTGGGCCTAAGAAAAGTGAAAGCACGATTGGTTCCAAAAGCGTCGCATTGACGTCTGTCAAACAATGCTTTCCGATTACCAGGATGTCATGAAACGTATTATAACTGGCGATGAGTCTTGGATCTATGCTTACGACCCGGAAACAGACGATCAATCGGACGAATATCGTGTCAAAAAGTGAGCCGAAGCCGAAAAAACCACGTCAAAGCAAGTCAAAAATCAAGGTGATGTTGACAGTTTTTTTCGATTATCGAGGTGTGGTGCACTCCGAATTCCTTCCGACCGGCCAAACTGTCAACAAGGAATACTATTTGAGTGTTATGCGTCGTTTGCTCGAAGCTATTCGTAAAAAGACGCCAGAATTATGAGTCGACAACTCTTGGTTTTTGCACCACGATAATGCACCTTCTCATACTGCATTGGTTTTACGTGATTTTTTCGCCAAAAATTCCACCCATATCGTTCCGCAACAACCGTATTCGCCTGATTTAGCTCCGTGTGACTTCTGGCTGTTGAGCAAACTCAAGCGACCGCTCCGGGGAAACCGTTTTGAGTCAATTGAAGACATTAAACGTGAATCGCTAGGATTGGAAAAAACGTTGGCACAAGTGTATTGAGGCCGGGGGGGAGGGGGGATTACTTTGAGGGGGACGAAATAGATTTGGAGAAATAGATAAAGAAATTTAAAATTATGAACACAATCTTACTATTTTTTGCCCACAGCATTATATCAGCAAGACAAAATAAGAAATTTGCTGTTAAATTGGAGCTCTTCGATTTTTTTTATAAAGAAAAAAGTTTTGTTATAGGTTTCTCTTATAAAGAAGTTTTACAAAAAGTGTTTTATGCACTAAACACAAGGGACTAACGGTTTTACTAACTTTCACGGGCTCCAGACGGGAGCTAATTGTGCTCTTCATGACGCTTACCCCTTTGATGGGGGAATAAATGAAATTATGGGAATGTAGGGGGAAAACAAACATTTCTTAACCATCGGACGTCTCTCTGGACCACCGGTTTTAACGAATTTAAAAAATTAAAATTTCGGACATTTGCTGATTTTGGACTTTAATCGTAACATATACATACATTGAAATGTTTTAGAATTTTGGTAACTCGACTACAAATTTTGTGAGTTTGGTCGAGCTAACGCGAAGTTGACTCGATCCCGTATATTTTGAAATTTCAATCCGGATTAATCTTAATATATACGGGGTATATGTATGTGAAATAAAAAAATCACCCGTTTCAAAATAAAATGTCTAAAAAACACGTTTCTATTTTTAATAGGGATTGTAGAAAAATTATTTTTCCAATCTAACTAAAACGCAGAAGAATTGAAGTACATTTTTGTGATAGTTTGAGGGGTAAATTCGCCATTGTGGCGCAAGACCGTTTTAGTAGTAATGCTTATAAATATTTCTTCGATATTGTTAAGCAAAGGAACACGGTTTTTGGTCGAAATGATAAAAAGTGGTTATAACATGGTCACGTTGCTATTGCAGTTCAAATGGACATTTTCCCAATGTAAGGAAAACAGCTCGACAATTTTATTTATTTTTTATTTTATTTTAGATAGTTGTTCTGTTCGCTATTGAAGTTGTGTGTTTTTTGGTTGATAAATGAAGTATTGTTTTCGTCATAAAGAGTTTGAGTTGAATACGATTGGTATTTGATTGATGTTTCATCATTTAAATTCATCGCCCTCTCCACTCTTATATTAACCCCAAAAAGTGGAATATTGGTGTTAATGAAACACTCAAAATATGTGAATTGAATTGAAAAGTTGTAAGTTCTTTCAAAAATTATTGAACTAGTTCTGGTGGAAAAGTAAAATTAATTTTATGTTATTTTATTTCCTGCTTTTTATTCACATAACATACA
The DNA here is from genome assembly GCA_963691935.1 of Nephrotoma guestfalica. NCBI lineage: Eukaryota > Metazoa > Arthropoda > Insecta > Diptera > Tipulidae > Nephrotoma > Nephrotoma guestfalica. Next base: position 265,145,772 of record OY829915.1, on the reverse strand, counting down.
AATTTAATCGATCTTGTAATTGGCCTCATTATTTGTTTTGATTAACCGGGGTTTCGAGTTATTATGCTCTGGAAATCTGCCTTACATGATTTTGCATAGGTAAATCGAAAAGGCTTAATTTGTTCTGTGATATAACTAAAGTTTCAAGTCGGGTTATATATTTTTGGTTAAATTTTTAATTTCATAACAAGTTTGTTAAGTGTTTCGTCAAAATAGAATGAATTGAATTCGTTTCATGACCATTATAAACAAATAAAAAACGGACGGGAGGGAAGTCTTAATTGACGCAGAACTTATACAAATTGTTAAGGAAAAATTACAAAATTAGATATTGTCAATTAGCAAACAGGAGAGAAAAATTCGCGACTTCAATTCTAGGCATAGAGTGAACCTTGAGGAGGAATGTTAGTTGGCCATCAATAACGTGCGATTTAACACCATTATTTTTTGTGGAGATATATGAAAGAAGGGTTTTGAGAATATCCTATAATAAATCGAAGGTTTTAAAACCGATGTCGAACGCTTCATTCGTGAGATGGAGCCTCAATTGAAGATATTATTTTTCATTCATAAATGGTCAAGTGTCTACACTAAATTTCAATAAAGAACGACTTATTTTAACAAAACGAAATTAAATTTCAAATTCTAACAAAAATGTCTAATTGGAAAACCCTGTAGTTTATCCTAATAAAACGTCATCTTGAGATTAAGTCTGTAAGGCATTGGTTTTCGAATTTTAAGAACAGCAGCACCAAAGTGACTCGGCCAGGATTATCTTAGAAGTTGAACTATTTTAATGAAAGCATCTGAATGTGTGAATATACACGTAGCATTTTGATCAGAGTATCATGTGTCCATGATCATAATGTATTATAATGTCATATTTTGGCAGGATTTGAACTACAACTTGTCTACTGTGCACAACATGTGCGTAAAAAAAATTAAACCATGCGTAAAACGTATTACCAATTAAATCCAAAGTGAGAATAAGCATGAAAAAAATTACGTCTCAATTTTTCATTTGAAAAAACTCATCGATGAATTTTTTAAAATGGTGTTTCTAAATATTAAATTATACAATACGCATACGATACTTAAGCGTCAAATTTATTTTAAAATTAATTTGTTATAATTAAAGAAAAAACTTTGTATGTAATAAATACTTCATAAAATGTTATTTATTTGTCGCTCAATTAGCGACATTTTTGTGTACTAATAGATTTGGGATATTGTATTTAGTGGATTCCATCATTACTTATTCGTCGAAATTTCGTTTTTACAGATTCACATTACCGACTATTTGAGATACTCAGTTCAATTGAAATTTTTGATTTTGATAATCAAACTGTAATTTTTAAAGACATTTATATTTGTAATTAATTTATGGATAATGGTAATGGTACGTAATCCATTGTGTATATATGAAAAAAAATTACTCGGCATGAACGAATGTTGCACGGAATGAGAATCTCCCTGGGGTCAATTTTTGTTCCGTGAAAAGTATAATAAAAAGTATTTTTAATGACGAGAATTTTACTTTTCTGATTCTTGTTTCATGAGAAAATGAATAAAATAATGTCACAATCTTTTCATATAAAAAGAATTTTCTTTTGTGAAAATCAAAATGAATTTGTAAAATAGCCTTTCTAAATATTAAATTGTACAATTAAATTGCGTCACATGTATTTTAAAACCATTTTCCTTAAAACTAAAAATATAAATTATATATAAACGGTGCGGCATCTGTTGTTTTGTTTTTGAACTAGGTTTTCGCCGCTTATAGCTCTAATGCCATCTGTCAAGTGACATAAATTCAGTATTGTAATCCCGGTGATCGAAATGAGTCGATATAAGCTTGATCAACGTTGGCAAATATTGAAAAATTTTCAGTTGGAACAAGATGAGCATTTTACCAAAAAATCATCTTTTCCGACGAAGCTCATTTTCACATCGGCGATTATGTGAACAAACAAAGACATATACAACGCTGTATATACAGCGATAAAATGTTAAACAATTAGTCACTTATAAGAAATATTTAGATTTGGGATATTCTATATAAAAGAATTGCTAATCACGTTGTCATTATTATAATAATTATAATAGTTATAATTTTGTTTGGTGAAATGAAAATTGTAGATTTCTTTTCATTTTTCACGAAACAAGAATCGACGCACTGCATTTGATAAATGTGCCAAGATAAAAAATTGTATTAAAAAATTTTAGATGAATGATTTCCAAGTTATCAATAAAATTTCAAGTTTAAATTCTGCAAACAGTGAAAGAAATTATACAAAATGTCATTTGAGTTTTGGTCTAATCATAACGGACATCGTTCTAAATGTATTGTACTTAGAAGCAGTGATCAAAAAAAAAATTCAGTTTGTTCTTCTATCGCATAACGAAGCACGATAGAAAATAAAAAATAAAAATATTCTCTCTTTAGGGAACGAACACAGCAAAACAAATCATTTTGTTCCCAAGTACAAGAACGATTTTTTTTCATTTTGTAGTTTTGTTCTCAAGCACAAGAACGATTTTTTTTCGTTTTTCGGTTTTGTTCTCAAGCACATGTAGGTTTTTTTTCGTTTTGCAGTTTTGTGCTCAAGGAGAAGTAAGTTTTTTTTGTTGTTTTGGATTTTCGTTCTTCTTATGCTATCGATTTTAAAAATGCATACAATAAAAAATTTTGTTCGCGGTGACAAAAAAATATTATTTTTGTTTTCTGCTTAAATATACGAAGACAAAATTATTTTTTTCTTCGATGTCGTGATGTATGAAATAGTTCTTATATTTTCGATAAAGTTTAGGTATAATATCATTATGTTAAAATGACTGCCAAAAAATTATAAATTTTATTGTAAATTATGATTGTAATTATATAAGTTAACTTTGAATTTGATTGATTTAAGATAATGGAGGATTTTTAAATTATGTATGAAATTTAACACGTTTACTGCCACCATATAGGAAACAAAATGTAATAGAAAAATGCGGCTCAATAAATAACGATGAAATGTAATTATTTCTCCCAAATAAAACTTGCAATGAGGCAACCGAGGCTAATACAGCACTCTATGTTTAGAGTGTTTCAATCAAGTGCCGAAAAAATATTTTACTTTATAAACATATGCATATGACTCACCGGTAGGTCACACGTGTTAAATTATTAAAAACTTTAAAACCAGAATTCGTACAGGAGGTTTAGGATTTACCTATCCAGTTAGTTATTTTCTATATCTAACCTTATGAAATTTCAAGTTCCGTAAGAGCCGATAGAAAATATTTACTAAATTTTTGAAACGGGATAAAGTTAATCGTACTATTAAACTTTAAATGTGAAACTAAATGTGATAACGAAGTATGCACGTATTTCAAATATATCACAATAAATCGTCTCCAATCAATTTTCTTTTTCTACATTATATATGAACCAGGTAAAATTTTGTTATTTTTTGGAAGGTGGGTTTGTTGTCGTTTGTTCGACGATCTTAAATGTAATATTTAAGTAAAATAAAATAAAAACTTCACATAAGAAAACACAATCACAAAAGTTATACAATTCAAAATTTTCATTCATCTTAGATATATGTAATTGCAAATTAAAATTAATAAGACACCAAGTTAGATTAAGCAAAGAAAATTTAAATGTAGCTGGTGTTTAGTGAAATATCGTCTAATAATTGGTATTTGATACCTTTGCTTTTACCTTGATAACATTAGTCTAGATAGAAACCATTACAAAATTCATTTTCTTTTACACCACCCTGTGGTGCAATCAAAAGTTATAAATCTTTTAGTTATATTATTTCCTAATTCATAATTGCATATATACTCATCCATTAATAGAAAATAAAACAAATCCATCGAAGGAAAAGTATTTTAGTATTTAGGCAAAGCGTGACAAAAAGGAACAAAAACATATTTTTTTCAATGCAAACCAAATGTATTATTGAAATGCATTTTTCAAGTCGATATCATTAGAAGAACAAAACCGAAAAACGAGAAAATTTTGTTCTTGTGCTTGAGAACAAAACTGCAAAACGAAAAAAAATCGTTCTTGTGCTTGGGAACAAAATGATTTGTTTTGCTGTGTTCGTTCCCTAAAGAGAGAATATTAATATTTTTTTGTTATCTGCCGTACGAGCGAAATGGAAAAATCACAAAAAATAAAATTGTTTAGTTTTTGATGAACGCGAAATAGATTTAGAAAATAAAAACATTTGGTGTGTATTCGAAAAATGAGAAAAAGAACAACAAAAGAACGAAAATTTTGATCTCTGCTTAGAAGTCGTTGATTTATTTACAAACAATCATTTACTGTTACACTATTATTAATGTATAATATATACTATACAAATATTTATGCATATTAAACAATTGTTCTATGATTGATTTAGAAAGAACTTGGCTTTTGAACGGAAAACTAATAAAATAGACGGATATCTGCTATTATCTTCCGATCATATTTAAATTTAAATAAAATTGTTGCTGCAAAGGACAAAAAAAATTAGGCCAAAGAGAAAATATCTGAATGGGAGCTAAATCAAGCGAAGAGGATTCGTGAGAAAGCAATTCAAACTGTACATCTTTAATTTTGGCCCTTACGGTAACGGATGTGTAAATTGATGTGTTGTCTTCATGAAACAGCTCTTGTTCGCCAAATGTGGCCGTTTTTCTTGATTTGTTCAAACTGTGCATTAAATGCTGTTTGTTTTTCTCCCATGCGTTCGTCTCAGGAGCGATGTAATGAACCATGCTTAAATCAGGTTATAAATCGACTTTTTGATACCCATCTTGTGCGCAACTTTCTCAAATTCAAATTTTCAGTCAATATGCGTTGTACAACGCACTTTTTGAAATGCCTTACGTGTCTGCTAGCTCGTACACTTTTAGTCTACGGTTATCCAATACTATTTTGTGGCTTTTCTTTATCATTTCTGGTGTTGTTACCTTATTTGGTATATCCCTGTTGTGTTAAAACTCTGCTATTTTCCAGGTTTATTGTGAAATACGAAATATTTATGGCAGAGCCCTTGATGCTCTCTTTAAATTTATTTCCCATTCATCTATCACCATATAACTGATATTCTGACCCTGATCAATTTTGAACATATAATTTTTATCTATAACTAAGCTTTGAGAGATATTTTCCCGTTCCGTCACTTTTTGAACATTCGTTAAATTTTATCGAAATCGGGGTCTCGAAAATTTGACACAATTTCAATAAAAAACTAACTAAGGTTTAGTATCGAATATAATCAAATTTACTGAATGCAGCTGCCTTACTATTGAATTTTACGTTAACTTATGACGGCTATCGTTCGCCTGTAGTAACTAAAGAAATGAAACACTCAGTAATCTTTGAAATATGTTTTTGCAAGATTTTCGAAATAGATCATCTTGGAAATAAAGTTTAACATAAAGGTAATAATTTTATGTATATTCGTGAAAATGAAGAAAAGTGTAAGGCTATATATTAATTTAATGTAAACAATTTTTTTTAATTTGTTTCCAAAACTAAAATGGTATTTCGAATTATTTTCTTATTATATTAAAATTTAATTGGGAATTCCAGTATTTTAAAGGGGGAGGGTCAGATACTAGAGTTATTAACGAGTACTTCACACCTGTTGTGGATTTACTATTTGGCATTGAAATACAAACGACTACGAGTATACAATTACTCAAAATAACTTATTTTATTTTTATTATATATATATTGAGACCAATTACCGGACACCATTATAGCCCGAATCGGCCCCATTACTATATACATTAGTACATGTGCTCGTACTATGTATTATGTAAGTCCTACCAATTAGCTAATCAATTTTGTGATTTTCGTTTAAAAGTTGAAAACATTACAGGCGAATAAATACTAAGAAAAATAGGTGGTATGAGGCCGTTATTAATTAAAAGTTTTAGAGTAAAAAAATAATTTTTACGATTTTGTGAATGTGTTTCTTGTAATATTTCTTGTGTGTTTTAGGTTTTTACTGTAAGCAATGTTCAATTGCGCATTTTCATAAGGGCGTTTCTTTTTTAAATTTTGAATTATCATCATTTCAATTTGAATACTTAAGCTTTAACGTAAATTTGGCTAAACACAGATTTATAAAATGACATAGGAAGGAATAAAAACAAAAATTAACAACAATAAATTAGATCACGGAATAAGTTGATCTCGGAGGCTTCTAGGCTTTTTCGCGTACAAACAAAGTTGCTACTTTTTGTTCGCGAAGAAGTGATGCTAACTTGCAAGGTATATACATAGTACAAAATTTATTCTATGCCACTATTGTTTTTGTTGCTTACGGAATATCACAAAATTAAATATATATAACTGAACAATAGGATCCCGGTCCTATTTCTGAATAAGATAAGAAAACAAGAATATTATATTCCTATTTGATATTTGAATCAGATGCGTAGGAGTACAGCTTCAGAACTGTTATTTAATTTGGTAATTATTGTCAGCCCTGTAGAAGTTGAAACCAACACCTTCTAAATTTGATGCAAATGGCGAATACAACATTGTAATTATTACAACCTAAACATTCATAAACTGAAGCTTTTATTTCGAATGACCACTTTATTTCTTTATAGTCGTTCAAAATGATGCGAAAGTATCACTAATCTATTTAAAATTTTGAAGCATATTTTCTTGAATATGACAACATTTACAATATAAAGCAAATAAATTTGTGTAACAGCATCATATGTAAAAATATTAAATGGTAATATAAAACTTGTAATTTATAATATAAAATATAATAAAGATATTTATTTTAAAATGATTTTATTAGTTTTATGAAGATTGGATTTGTGATTCTAAAAGAGAATTTGAGCGACTTTAATCTGGATTTCTTGTATTTGTGAGTTGTTTTGGACATAATATGGTTGGTTTGCTTGGAATTGAATTACGTATGTGCTTTTGTTTGCTTTTTTAATACCATCCAGTTATAATACTAAAGAACGGTCGTATAATTTAATCCTTTTGGTTGATGATCTTATTATTTTATTGATATTTGAATCATTTCATCACAACACAAGCATTTATGTTTTAATAAGTTTGAATTATTAAAAGCGAAACATCGAATTTATTTTCACATACAATAAATATTATATCTGGCTCCTAAATATATAAAAAGGGTCCACAACCATAATGAATTGTTTATATTAAATGTGCAAGTAGAAACTCTGCTTTTTTGATCAAATTCAACTTTATTAAAAATATAATTGTTACAAAGATTAATTATCGAAATATTCGCCATTACTATCTATCGTCTTTTGCCATTTATTAGGTAGATGATGAATGCCTTCGCGATAGAAACTTGATGGTTTCGAAGCAAACTAGTCATCGAGCCATTTTTGCACATCTTCAAACTTTCGTGAATCGCTGGTCTTTCAAATATGATGACATCGATCTGAATAAGTGGTAATCAGAGGGAGCCAAATCTGGAGAATGCGCTGCATGCTGTAAAATTTCCCAGCCTAAGGAGAAGATGAATTCCTGGGTTGATTTTGTTGTATATGGAAAAGTGTTATTATGCAGTAATATCACCTTCCGCCTTCCTTGGCTCGTAAATGGTTTTTTTTCTTCCAGAGCATCACTTAATTTGATCAATTGGGCCTGGCAACGTTCAGCCGTAACAGTTTGTCCAGGTTATAAAAGCTCGAAGTAAATGACTCCTTTCCAATCCCACCAGACACACGAGTAACACTTTCTTGGCATGGATATTTATTTTTTGCAACTAATGTTGATGGCTGGTATGGATCAACCCATGGTTCTCTGCGTTTAGGATTAGTGTACAAAATCCACTTCTCTTCTATCGTAATGATTTTGTGCAAAAAAAATTCTTCATGTAAAAGTCAACTTTTCGGTTTTTGTATTCTTCGGTCAGTTTATGAGGAACCCATTTTTCTTTCTTCTGTATTTTTCCCATTGCATGCAATCGAAGGGATAATGCTTGGTCAGTAACTCCCTAACTTATCTTTTGTGCAACCTCTTTTTGAGTTTGACACGGATTTTCATCTAGTCAAACTAAGTTATTCGTCTTCAAATTGTTTTACTGCACCTGGACGTGGGTCGTCCTCAAAAATAAAATTGCCATTACGAATCATGCAAACCATTTTTTTTACTGTTGAATGACTCCCAGAATGTTCATTCAAAGTCGAATTAATCAATTCCATAGCTTGAGCAGCATTTTTTTCATTTGCAAAGAGAATAGAATGCAATGACGTAAATGTTGCTTATCGACATCCATCTCTTAAAATTGATGCACACGGAACTACAGCTGGTAAATGACTGAAACTTACGTCATAAAAATAGCAACGACTAATCTACATTGGATATGTATATATATCCAAATGGCATGGATATGTATATCCAAAATGGCGTTCGATTTGGATGCAAGTATATTTTAATGCAACCAACTTCAGAGCCGAGTTTCTTCTTGCACACCTAATATATTTATAAAAAAAAATTTAATAACTAATTATATTCAACGACGCTTATATTATTCGATTCTAGGAAATTTAAAGATCATCAAGAAAAAAGCTTATAAAGAGAAAAAATTGTATTTCCTTTGGTCAACAAAAATTTAATCAATCTGACGATGAGTTTTATATTAAGACTGCAAAATTTACCATGGTCGGCAAACGCGATGGATATACGGAACTTTTTCAAGGGATTGGGTATCCCTGATGGAGGTGTACATATCGTCGGCGGCGAAATAGGAGATGCTTTTATTGCTTTCAGGTACAGCATATAATTTTTGTTTTTTAATTATTTTGTTTATTGAAAATTTTTTTCGGTTGAGAAATATTATATGAAAAATTATGATTTGGACAAAAATACTGCGTCATGTATATAAAACTGAAAGTGATTATTGACTATACATACTTCCTTTCTAAATTTAGATTGAATAGTAAGCAAGCAAACTAAAACTCAACCTTGGACTTGTTTTATAGCTTGTGACAATAAATATCTTGCTGAAAATTGAATTACAGATATTTGAGAAAGCGGTTGTACTAAAAGAAGAAAGCAATTTAATGTGTGCGTGTGTGTGTTATCATTCATTGTCATAAATTATTTTATAAACGACGCGCCGGTGAAGATTATTAATGTTACTCATTAAATCTTTTGGTAAGTATCAATGAATTCAATTTAGAAATCATTGTCGAAATTATGAAGCTAATATACACAAATTTGGATATTCTCAACCGAAAAAACCTAAAAGTAGTTGTATTTATTTAAAAAAAATATGAAACGTGAAATTCAACTTTGACTTTATATGAGAATCATCGTATCTGGCGTTTGGAGTTTTGTTTCTGTTCTTTTCAGATGGATTGTGGATTATTGCTGTTTTATGAGAATATTAATGGAATTTGAGAATATTTACCTATTTTTATTACATCTTTCCCTTTTTAATAATTGTTTTGATGTAATACTACGTACTTGTTTGCTTATTCGCACTAGAATAACGCAAGCAAATGAAATACCCGTTGATTACGTACGATATTATTTTTTTTACGAGATTCTGAAATTATCGTAAGTATCAGTCCTGCAGTACAGAATTTAGTGCAAAATCGATTAGATAAACTTGGAAAAACATTATAAACATATGAACTTTTCTTTATCGCATACATGAGATTAATAGAATTCTACGTCAGGTTAGTTGATTGGATCTAACTGGTGGTGAACAGATAACAAAAACTAAACTTAACATCGATGAAACTTAAATATTCATATTTAAACAATATGCTAGTCGCTAGTTTAGTTTTCATAATTCTTGTTGTTATGAAACATAAAAGATCAATAATTACAGACTTAGAACCTAGGCGTACCTTAATATTCAATTAGTTTTCGAATTTGAATATCTAAAAACACGAACATTACATTTCCAACATTGATGGCCAATTTACTGAAATGAATGCATATCAATTAATGTACTCCATTAATTTTCGCAAAGATGAAAATTTCATGCGTATGTGAAGTAGAAAACTGCAGAAATTTATTTATTCTCCCTTAACATTTTTCTAAAAACTATCGTGGTGAAACTTTTCTGTTTCTTTTCACATTCTGATGAATCTATGCTTTTTCAATTAAGACATGTTAAAACTGCAGAAATAAACTTCATATATGCATGTATATTTTATTTTTGTGTAGGAAGTATAGGTCAAACAACCGAATTTAACCGAATGATACAGTAAAGAATAATCTTCCTTCAAAGCAATAATTGAAAATAAAAATAAATTTTTGGATGTGCAAAAATTATTAGCGAGCGGCAGTTTAAAACCAAAAATGGACAATCATCGAATACCAAAAATTGAGTTAATTAGCCGTGCAATTTATTTAACATTTTGTTGAAGCTGGACTATTTAGCAAAACTTTTGAAATCTGGTTTAGAAGGAGCGATTGAAGCTAAGCAGCCTTTCTGTCAACCTGCTTTTTTGCAAATTTGAGAACAATACGAGGTATAAATGATGTTTCCGTGCAGTTGCTGAAATTGTCTAGTAATTGTCAGAATTGAAATCAGTAATTGAGTCGTTTATTTTGAAAGTGGCATAGTCACTTTTTCAAAATTCAAGTTCATGATAACATTAATTTAACGGTATATCTTCATTTAAAAAAAAATCCAATCGGTAATATAAGTATCCTGAGATAACAAATACAAGTAAATCTTCTCGAAAGTTGGCATCAATATGTTTAAACATTTTAAAACGCAAACTCTTAAATATTTTGTATACCGATTTTTTTTAAAGTGACTTATGCCACTTTCAAAAGAAGCGGTTCAATTATCGTAATATGAAAAAATAACACATTGTGTTGGATCAAAACAGAAAATAAGCACACGAAAAATTGTTGCCAATTTAATTAGAAAACTGTGAACTTGCGTAATCCGTTACTAATAGATTTGAAATGTTTCACAACTATAAATTACAATTTAGCTGTTACTTATTAGTGTTTAACATTGCTGTGCTACTTCTGCTCAATTTAGTAACGATAAATAATTCACATATTCAATTTGGATAATTTTGAACTATCCTTTTCGGAAGTGTGAAAAATAATTATATATTTTGGAACTAACAACAAGATTCGTGCGTCAAGCATGGAGCGGATTACAACGCCGGCATGCTTTTATAATAATAAGCACCTGCAGCATCGCAAAGGCTTTGCAGAACTTTGCAATTTTAACAGATGCCTATAGGGTAAATGCGCTACAGAAAGAGAACACCCACCGGTATGCCAGGCAGAAGACAAAACCTCGGATTGATGAGATCCATTGAATAAGTTCGAACTTTTAAGACACCCAGCATTTTTTTGTCACCTGCCTCTCAAGGCGACACGCGAGCGATGCATGATTATACGAAGTATTAGTTTGATTATGACTAACATTTTACGTTCGCACAATGGTTCTGATCCCGGAGTCAATATTTATTTTCTGTAACAACTGCATCGATGACCACGAATGTCAATCATGTCATCCGGACATTAAATTGATCAGGCTTGATATATTTTTTATTTCATTTGTGGGGCTATGCTTACAACGCGCATTAATATGTAAAAAATAGCCTAAAACGAGATGAAATAACTAGTTCGATACAACCCTTTATAATTTTATTATCGAAACAGAACAGCTATAGTATTTAAAATGTATTTGCACGCGATGCAAAAACGGATATGGTTGCTGCAATAATAATTCTCCAGATAATTTGACCCGTAGCAAAGGAACGCAGTACTATAACAAATGTATGCAGTTCGCGTTCTACAGATTTTGTTCATGGAATTAGAGGTCCTTCAATACACCGTATTAATAATATGGCACAATTATGAACGGTGCCCTAGTAATCTAAGGCTTGACAAATAAATTATTTAAATTACCTATATCTATGGTTTCGATCATTCTGATTCTCTAAGTTATAAACATCAGTAAGTAAACTTTTAATATGTTGAAGAGGCAATCACTTTTAGTTTGGTTTTGTATATTTCGAGTCTTGCGAACTTAATTGAATTAACAGAATTAGGTATTTGTTATGTCGGAACTGTAAGTCCAACGAGAATATTGCAGCTATTAATGGAAATGCTTTTTTTCACCCGAATAATGCGTAAAGTAGAAACTAGAGCTAAAAATACTTCGGCACAACAGAAATTTACGGATAATCAAGAATTTCAGAATCTATTGCGATGATTTTTGGAAGTCCTTTGTTATAAAGCTAAACAGTCAAAGAAAGACAGTTACGTCACGCCTACCATGAACAGGCCAATATAGAACTATTCTATGTATCCCCTTAGTAAAGGCATCTTAAACCTCACGTGTTCGTAAATTGCCTAATAAAAATTGAGGCCTCACGAATTAATTTGAACGCCAAAATAAAAATTGGACACGCGGCGTAAGATCATGTGTATACATTGCACAAATGTTTCTTGTATTTTTCTGACCTAAATTTTTCTATTACTCTTTTAAACAATTATTAGGAAATTCTCTTCTGAACTTTGTCTTTGTCAAGGAAAAAATAATTAGGTATATCGCAGTGATCAACACGACTGCCTTTCGCCACGAATTGATCAATTGATTTTGAATGATGTTGCTCCGTTTTTTACGAGTGGCGGCACGTACAATTTTCCCGAGAGCGAAAACGTATAAAAATGAACGGTTAATTTAAAAAAATTTAACTTTTCAGAAAGAACGTCAATTCTTGGCTAGATGGCTAGAGTCAATGAACGCGTTGAAACCCAAAATCAGTGAAACCCAAAATCAGTTCATTTACAAGAAAAAAAACGAACAATCGAGACAATGCGTCACAAATATTTTTCCTTAAAATTCAATAACAATTATTTATGATTATTTAATTAAGTAATATGTACCTATAGTAGAGGTCATTAATAAACAAGTTTTGGATAATTTTCAATTATATTGTTTATGCCGCGATTCTATTACTACAAGTAAGTACCCACCCAAGTAAGTACCCCCGCAAAATGCAAATAATATAGGCAGTGCACATTGGGGATGAGTAGCGAGAACGATCGGTTTAATTCTACGAAATAAAAATTTACAAAATTGTGCAAGCAGTACATTTTAACTGATCGATTGTTCATAAATTTTACATTTATTTTGTACTAGATAATTTTAATATTGCTCATACAAAATGTTTATCATCACGGTAAGTTTGAATTATTAATGATAAATTTATATTTTGTAAGAAAAGTTTTAAAATGTATTTCATATAATTTGTAAGGTTTATAAGATATCGTTCATTTAAAACTAACTAATTACCTACTCCTAATTTTTCTATTTTACTTTATTTGAGAAAATAATCATATCGTTATCTCCTACGTGCACCGACCTTAATCTTGATCATATGTTAATCTAGTTAGTTGATTTTTATTTAAAGGAATATTTAGAATAGAAGAATATATATAGTGGTAATTTAGAATATTTTAGAAAACCTTTGAGTATAAGAAAGAACGATGATAATCACTGAGCACTTTCTGTAATTTGACTCCAGGTTACATGATTACAAATGATAGTTTCAAGATGTCGGCCGAGTATAATTACAGTTGTTTTGTATTTGTATTTACGCAACAAACATTCAGAAACCAGGACTGCGATGTTGTATAATAAGAATAATTATTTTCGACTTTTGACATAGTGTAAGCTCCATGTTTTACAAATGAAATAGAAGTCCATTTCTCTTTTACAGTTATGTATTTTTTTCTATTGAGTTCTCCACTTGTTCGGTAAAAAGACATTCCTCTACTGATGCTCTACGATTTCTAAGATTAATCGATTTTAGTTCGGGATACGTTTATTAAAATGTAGAAATGGGATAGAACTCACATTTATATCAAAATTTAGAATCACGATTTCTAAAACGGTATAAACTAAGTATTATATAGTTATGGTACAACATCTCAGCCCAGTTATCGGTTATGTAAATGAGGAGTTTCAAATAAAAAATTGCGCCTGTGCTGGGTTGTTTTAACATAACTTTCTTTTCAATGTCATCGTTGTATCTGTGATTTTTCGTTAAACTTCGTGTAACAAAGTATTTTTAATAGTGTGTAATTATTTACAAAAAATGTATACGCAGTTTAAATTTTTAACATTACGAAAGATGAAATATATCTTTTAGGCTGTCTTTGCGTTACTGTATGCCTTACGATGTATTTGTTTACATTCCTGACTAAAGGCTCAACCAGTCATTCCATAAGGGCTTAAGTTGAGCTCCATTTGAACCATATCCGTAATAGTTCAGCCTTAATTAAATTGATGGTTGTTTCATACCAGTTGTCATGATGGATCTAAAATGTACCTGGTATTCAGTTCTAAGCTGCAAACTTAGTTTAGATTTATCAATCGTCAATTAGAAATATTTTGAAGATTAATAAGTCTTAATTTACGTAGCAAATTTTAATTACACATCAGACACGGTTTATTTTGCACCATCTACAAACGAAAAATTTAGAAAAGTAAACGGCATGAGACACAATGAATCTCTCGAAGTTTGTATTTCTCGTTTCTCTGGAATACAATTGAATACCATCAATTGTCCATTGATCCAAATAGTAGTAAAATTAAACAAACAAATGTTTATTCTAAAACTGAATAATGAGTTCATTCACCAATTTGTATGCCGTATTCCAACAAATCCAAGAACTTAATGATAGAGGTCGACATTTGGAAATCTAGGTACGAAATAATAAAACTAATAAATTCAAATGATATGTTGTCATTATAATATACCATTTGTCATAATATTGATACCGTGCAATCGCGGCGCCACTAAAGTATTTTACATTTGCACCGCGATTAGCTGAACTGTAGTATATCAATGCAAGAGGATTTATGATCGATTAGCTAAACGAGTTTAACTAATCTCGTTTTGTTAACCCCCAGTCTGTCACAGGTATTAGGTTAGTTCGAGAGTCGTCATATAAATAATATTTTATTCAGCCTTAATATTTGCATATTTACAAGTAGTAATATGCCCTTCGATTTATTTTATAGTTACATTTTATTATTCTCGATTTTTAATATAATTACTTTAATATACTCGTAATTACTTTTTATTGTTTAAAAAAAACAATAATTAAAAATTTTTGCTGCCGATACTTTAAACAATATTTTCGTACAATTTCAATCGGCTCAAATAGACGTGCTTCCTTGCAACACTTTTTTGACTCACTTCTCTTGATTAGTAGGTTAGGTCCAGGTTCTAGCATGTGATACGAAAAGAAGTAATCCAGCCAAATATCTTAAAAAGGCCTACTTTTACATTGAATAAAAATTACATTTTTCATCGGAACTGAGAATCTAAGATAATTCTGGATTCCCCGTTTGAAAATTTTCAGTATTTTTGCAAATTTTAAGTACAATAAATATGAATCTAAATCGCCAAATAAATTATAATCCAACAGCAGATTTAAAATGGGGAAAATAATAAATTATGATATGATTAATAAAAATCGCAGTTTTGTTTATTTATTTGATATGTTATTACGAAATTTATAACATATAAAAATTCTCCGAAGTCAAAGCTGATTTTCATGTTGAATTCATTATTATGAAAATTGGGTAAATTAATTTTTTTTGTTTCTTCTGTATTTGACGTTTCTTTAAATAGCAATGATGAAGATGCTCGGCAAGCCATGCTTAGAGATGGCGGAAAAATAAAAGAAGTTCAAGTTCGGCTACTTCTATCATCTCGCACGGAAATGCAGAAAGTAATCGATACAGCTAGGTTATCATCAAATCAATATGGAACTTTAGGCAAAAGTTCAACTGCCATTGTTGCACCAACAGTCCATATAGTGGCACCTACGCAGATACAACCACCCGTAATTACTTCAAATTTAACTGGCCTTGTATCAAAGCAAATGGAAGCACTGCAATCTCATACAGCCGGAACTACTCTTTCAGCTCAAACTCTTATCCAATTGAAACAACAGCAAACAAAATTGAACGCCTTATTAATGAGTAATATTAATGATGCTTCAAATGAAATCAAGAACGATGATCGGAGCTCCAGTGAAAAGGATCGAAAGCGCGATTCTGATAGAAGAGATCGTGGCTATCGATCACCAAGGTCAAGGTCTCGTGATCGATCCAAACGTTCACGAACACGTTCTAGATCACGTGATCGTCTTGGTCGTACAAGAAGACGTCGTAGTCGAAGCCGAGAACGTCGTAATAGACCTCGGCGCAGTTCTTCACGCGAGCGTAGTCGAAGCCGAGAACGTAACAGCCGTGATACTAAAAAAGAACTACCGAATCCATGGGCTGTTAATCCCAACCCAGCAACATCAATCCTTGTCCAAAATGATGCAATAAAAGTGCAAAATATTGATGATTTAAGAAATCCAATAGCATTTCAAGGTAACACAGGACTTTTACTACCGGATAATGCTCCATTATTTACCACAAGCTCGTCGCTCAATAAACCACTTATTGTTACTAATAATTTTATTACTTCGTCGTATGATCAAAAATCTAATCAAATTGATAAAAGTGACGGTCGATGTGTCAAAATATCGAAAATGGATCGTATTACCGGCTATGGTGAGATCCGAAGATTTTTCGCTGGTCTACAAATTCATCAGAATGGGATTAAAATGATTAATGATAAAACGGGAAGGCGAACCGGGGTAGCGTATATTCGATTTGCTCGATTAGAATTCAAAAGAACGGCCCTGCTACAATCAGGGTTAACTTTACGAGATGCAAAGGTTGAAGTAACGCCACTTTTAGATGAAGATTTTGATGAAGCAGTTGATTCGTTTAAACCACGGTATGAAAATTATCGTCGTGGTGGTAGTTATCGAAGTGACGATGACGATGATGACCGTGATAGTGATGATGACTACTATCGCAAAGATCGTGATCGCAGCCGAAGCCGAGAACGTGAACGAGGTCGTTCTGATCGTAATCGATTCAAAAATCGTAACGATTCTGATGATGATTTACAAATTATTTCGAATACCAGCCGAGATAATAATACCGATAATGATGAAGATGACGTTAAATTGGTTTCCGATAGTACAAAAGACTCGTTTACAACCCTTTTAATTAAAGACATTCCACCGTTTACTAAGGAGCAAGATATTATTAAAATGTTTTCAAATTATACTCTGGTTCACATATTGATTTGCAAGAATGTTGATGGTACGAAAGCCAATTATGCGTACGCTAAATTTCACCGGGCTGAGGATGCCAAATCGGCATTAAAAGAAAAAGCCTGTCACTTAATTGCTTATAGAAATGTAACAGTTAGTCGAGTCTCGGACGACATTTATGATAAGGACAAAAATGAGATTAATTCAGATATTAATTTGCTAGACTCAGAATTGCAATCGTCTACTGCTAAACAACAAACAAATATAATGATGTCAAGTAATATTGTCAAAGAAGAAGAAAAACATGACAAAACAGATAGTAATACAGAGACTAACAAAGTGAAAATGCCACTGGATCCTAGATTACAAAAATCTCAATCTTCGCAGAATTCATATTTGATGAATCAATTCGATAACAGCTGTAACAATGTCTGGGGGACAAATGTGTCACAAACTACATCACCTGTGTGGCAAATGAATAATATAGGAAGCGGTGGAATTAGCTTAGTGAATAATGGTAACAGTAACGACAGTAATGTGTATCAACCTAGAAAGGATCCAAGACTAAGCCGTTTTGATAATCCAAACCTGGCACCTACTGCCTCTGTACAACCCTGGAGTAATCTTGGAGATTTAAGTTCTATGAATAATTTCACAAATATTTTATCTAATAATGATAATAACGTTCCATTGATTCGTGACCCTCGGCAGCGGAATACGGGTACAACTTTATATAACAATGCTCCTTCGACATCTACGGAAGAGAACACTTATATGCCAAGTGTTCAAAATTACACCCTCCCATCGAATGTGATACATAGTGTGGTCATGTCGAATTTAGAACCAAATATCTCAGATCGTGATGTAACTGATTTCTTTTCGGAAGTAGGTTTAATACCACAGCGAGTTCATTTTCTTTCAAATCGAAATGGAATGCCAACCGGAGATTGTTTCTGTGAATTTAGCACGTCAGAAGAGGCGAGAAGAGCCCTTCAAAAGAATAATTACCACTTGGGGATGAATTCGATTAAAATTGAACTGATCGCATCAGATAAAATTGAGGATATTCTAGCCTCTTTTAATAATGATTCAATGGACGTCCGTAATGATCCCCGTAATAGTAATTATAATAATAACAATAGTAACAGTAGTAATAGTAACAATAGTAATAATTATAGAGATCGAGAGCGCGGTGGCAATGATAACTTCCGTGATCGTATGAATAACAACAGTAATAATAATATGAATAACTATCGTGGTAATGGTAACTTTAGAGGCGGTAATAATAATAACAATAGTAATGTGGGACGTGGCTTTCGAGGTAATAATTCGATGAATCGGATGAATAATAATAGTAGTACGAATAAAATGAATCCATTTAACAACAATGTTGGTAATAATAATAATTCAAATTCAAAACCTCCGTCATTGCTTTCATTGCCAACACCTCCGCTTGGTATATCTGGGCCCGGGCCATTCAACAATAACGGTTCTTTGAATAATAATAATAATCAAGAATTTGATAAAATTGGTTGTGTCGTAAGCATGGAAAATGTCCCGTATCGAGCCGGTGTTGATGATATTCTCGATTTTTTCAATGGTTTTATTTTGGACAAACAAAATATCATGAGGCGATACAATGACAATGGAACGCCAACCGGTGATGCTAGAGTATGTTTTCTATCACCGGCCGAAGCAAAACGCGCAATGGAAATAAAAAAGTATGGTAAAATTTTCAACCGAACAATTTACTTAAAACTATTAGATGAAATGTAAGTGTGTTATGTGTTTATTGTTAAATAAGCTTAAGTTTTACTATATCCTTTTTATATTTAACGATTAATTTATAAAAAATTACAAATTTTTTTTTTTTATCAATTAATTTAGTTTCCTATGTGAGAATTTTTCAAGAAATCCTAAAAATAATGATTTCTGGTTTAAACTTTGTAAATAGTAGAAATTACCTTAAACCTAAGATGTAATTATGGAAGTTATTTGAGTTAGAATTTTAATTATTAATTATTATAAATCATTTTTTTAATTACTACATTTTATGTAAGCTTTGCGTACACAATCTATTTCTTGTGTACATATAAATATTGAAAAGTTTTAAAAATGGAAATAATCAACGATTCAAAATAAAATACATATTTTAATTTTTTAAAAATAGTTTTACCTTTTTTTGTTTGAGGAAGTAAAAATAAAGTAACAACTGTAAGTATGTATAAGCTAATTCGAATAATGAAATCCTTTTTATCATTCGGACCACGCGAATGCAGTCGTCATTGGCATGTATGTTGTATTGTGATTTACATTTTCTTGCCGTTATACTTTGTTCTGGGGCTGGGCGGGTGTTGGGTGTTTTTTTAAAGTTTCCGTGGTTTCAGAATCCTGTAATGAGTTAATGATACGACGTATTGATTTTAGAAAGCCGTTTGAAATATTGAACGTCTTGTATTGAAAGCCATTTGAAATATTGAACGTCTATTTTATGCCGAAGAGGCTTTATAAGTGTCGCCATTAATATTGCAATTGTTGTCCAAATGAGAGTATGCATTTACTATAAAAGTTTTAAGACATTGTATAGTACAATGTCAACGAACTAAAAAATTCACCGGCACAATAAAGCGCAGATTTTGCTCAAACGTCATGCCAAATGAGCGCTTTCAACACATAAACATTGGTTAAATTGTACCACTTCTTTCTTCAGAGAATAATCGCTATTGTTTAACAGTAAAAGGTAGATTCACTCGATGGTCTACTGCGATTCCAATTGTTGACATGATTGCATAAACGATTGCTTGCTAATTTGATATTAGGGTGAATGCAAAACTTGTACCAGAAAAAATTTCAAGTGATCTCGAAAGACAGTTTAAGTTTCAGATATTTAAGGAATTGAACCAAACATTAGGAATTAAACATTTAATAATTACACCATTCCATCCTCTGCAATAAAGTGTTAACAAAGAAACGATTGGTTGAAAACTTTGTTAACAATTTTATTGGATTTAAGAGTTTCCGTCAAAGAAGATATTAACGCATCGCCTGCCGAGATGGAAATTCGGAACAACTCTTTGAATACCTACAGAATTCGTCACTCCTGGTAAATCAAATTTAATCGAAACCGAGTTCATCAAGAAACTTCGACATCATATGAACTAAATTCGTCTAACGATTACAGCTCATCACGGTACACACTTATTCGCCAGAGTCGTTACCGCATGAACACCATTGGAAAGCCCATACCTATAATAAATCATTTTAGTTAATAGACCGAAAGGATAAAGACTTTATATTAAAAATCAAAGGCAAATCTTCAAAAATATCCATCGACAGACTAAACTCTTCATTTCTACCTAACGAGATGAGTCTGTTCGATTACTCGAAACTGTAACGAAATGCACACGCGCCACAAGTGCCGACGACGAAGATTAGTAGAACAGGCATAATAGTGATTATACTTGCACGTTTTCTCTAGAGGTGAGAGTACATTTTATTAAGCTACAAATTACGAGGCTGTATGGTAGTTATTTAATCGAACTCATACATTTCTATGTTCTATTCTCCTTTTTTGTACATATTCGTATTTATATAGGATGTGGCGTATGTGTGTATATGTATACTGCTAAATCACAAACCATCGTGAACTTTTTCTTATTTACCTTTAATTTTGATAAACTGTTTTCCCAGTTTAAGGTAGCTTTCATTCAGAATTTATCATTTATTCGCTATGATGTCTTTAAATTGATGTTCGCCGTATAATATAGAGCAAAGTTTATGTGTATACATGAAGAGTATGTAACGTATAGAAGCAAAAACGAAAAAATAACTACTCCCCATGCATCAGAAATATCAGCCATTTTAAACGCGCAGTTGTTTAACAATCGTTTGGGTGAGTCGATGTGAGTGTTTTTGTGAAAATGGAAGAAATCGATTTTCGATCTATCATTAAATATTTATTTTTGAAAGGCAATACGCCTGCGCAAATCAAAGATGAGTTGGGACTCTGGCATTCTGCACCATCATATACCAACGCGAAATTTTGGGCAGTTCAATTTAAACGTGGCCATACCAGCTTGGTTGACGACAATCGTAGAATTACAGTTAGAGAGATAGCGGAGCCTTTGAATATGTCCAAAGAACGTGTTTGTCACATATTGTATCAAGTTTTAGGCATGGGAAACCTGTGCGCGCGTTTGGTGCTGCATTTGGCCACTTTGAACCAGAAACGTGCTCGAATAAATAAATCAGAGTTTTGGCGCCGGATAATTACTGTTGATAAAACTTGCATATACATCATTATACTGCAGAATCAAAAATCCAGTAAAAACAGTGGACTGCCAAGTGAGAATTGGCTCCAAAAAAGGCGAAGGCCGTTCCTTCGGCTGGGAAAGTGATGGTGACTGTTTTTTGTGATAGTCATGAAGTTATCTTAATCGATGATCTTCATAAAGAGAAAACCATTACAGGAGTATAATACGCATCATTACTTGACAAGCTGAAGGCAAAATTTGCGGAAAAACGGGCACATTTGCAGAAAAAAAAATCTTAATCCACCAAAGACAATGCACCGTCTCACACCTCAGTGGTTGCCATGGCAAAAATCCCCGAATTACGGTTTGAACTGAACCTGTTGAAGTTGAACCTGTCCATACGTCGCTTTCTTTGACCACTCTCCTTACTCACCAGGTCTAACCCAAAGCGACTTTTTTGTTCCCTATTGCGCTCGTAGGAAGAGATTTTCATCGAATGAGGAGGCCACAACTATTTTGCAGAGAAAAATACCGAGTACTATTTAGACGGGTTGAAGAGATGGGATATAGGTGGGTGAAGTTTATAGACTTCCAAGGAGGCTATGTCTAAAGAAATGTCTTGTATTTCTGTTAGGTCGGAAGCTCTTCAGGCAAGGTTTGTATTTAGTTCGTTCAACCAACTCGTTTGTGATACCTCAAAAAAGGTATTTGTGGTTCTGAGTTTTTTGTTGCTTCGTTTGATGAATTAGTTGATGTCGAAGTTTGCTTCCTTTATGCATGCTGTCGAACGTTGGTATTAGTCTATCGATTAGTTCGATATATTGGGCGTCTAAATTAATTATGTGAATTAGCTAAAAACTACCGTTGATAATCCATCCATTTGTGTGCTTTAGAGTTACTACCAGGGTATCGAACTTGTAAATGTTTAAAGCCATATCATATTTATTGAAGTCGCAGGTATGCGTATAATTTTTTATTGGGCTAGCCATTCGAGGAAAATAGTAGTTTTACAAAAAAATTTATTGTTTCAGTATGATTTCGATGCTCACTTTTGTGGTCTTCTTTTATAATTGAGAAATTATTTTATTCCTTGCAGATGTCCTAACTATTCTCTGGGTTAGACGAATTTTGTAAGATAAATTTTCTTTAATGTACGGAGGTATACGTAAGCCCTATCTTTAACGATATCTCCTTGTGATAGTACCGCACCTTTTAACGGGTGTTTTTCTAAAACAGATAAAACAAACGAGCATTGCTTGGTGAGTTATCAATCTGGAGTGTTTTTCGGTTGAGGTGAATAAACTGCAAAATGCACGGCGATAAGATGCGTCGTATCATCTGGCTCAGAAAGGCATCAAGCAAGAGGGTTGTAATGAAATCTTGGTGCGCTACTCCTGTTCGTTTCTTTCCTTTCCAATCATTAATAAAAAAAATATTAAACTGAAAATCCGTTCTGAGTTCCAATATATTGGCTTGCTGATTGTGAACATTTCCTTCGGCAAAAGGAGATATCTCCTTGTGGTATTTTGTTAGCAGCGTTGTTACAGCTGCTTAAATAGATATCAATGAATTTTGTATAAAAAAATTAACGTCAGCCGATAAAATTGTTTCGTCAGGGAATTCCCTGTCCCGTATTTTATTTGTAAGCAAACCTAATATAGGTCAATGAACTCAACTGCGATTTTTATTGTTTTGTGAATTTTTTTTGGATATTAAATAAAAACCAAAATGAATGTTCTGAGTACTTATTAAAATATTTATTTTTTCTAAAGATTACATTTGTTTTAATAAATTTTGCTGGAACACGGTGCTTCGGCTTGCCAGATCACATGAAATCGGGTGGTTGATCTTGTTATTTGATCATTAACTCTTGAATTCTGAAAATATTTAAAAGGTTTGTACTTAAGTTTTTCTTTAAATTTTTAACTAAATTTTACGTTTGATGAGCTGGGATATTGGATACGCAGAGGTAAGGTCACACTTAATGAACTTGATGAGATCAAGCACTGCCGTTGACAACATTGGGAAATTCGTATGTTGTAGAATTTTATTTTAAATTGTAAAAGATAAACGAAAAGGGAAGAAATGAAATTATGTTATGAAAAAAGAGGTATATTGTAAAATATTGTTACTATTTGGTACTTTACCAGATCGCACGTTACAGTTTGGCGCCCACCATGGGACATAATTTAGAGTAATAATTTAAGATAAATTATAAAATATTCTTGAAGCTTGGTTGTATATTCGACAGCTAACAGTGCGGAGTGAGACTAATATTAGTTTTGTTCTGTTCTTTTTTTTTTTAACGGTATGGTACACACGGTACTAGTGATCCGGTTTTATCATAATTATTCAAGAGTGTGAATAATATTACCATACTTCTTAGTGTGTACAATATTTGTTTGTATTACCAATGGTTACCGTTCTTTAATTGTGATAATTGTGAGGAGAATTGACCGTGTACTTAGATTCTCGTTCGTTTTTTTTTTTTTTTTTTTACGTAATGCAACTAATGCATAGCTAAGATGTTAAACAACAACAACAAACTTCATCAATTCCAAGAACAATATCAGTGGTAAAGGTTATAATCTTCTATAAATTTGTCAAACAGTGACTTTTTCAAGTATTGCTTAAGCTTTGAAATCCTACCATCTTTCAAGTCATCAACCAATGCATTAAATAATTTGACACCTTTATAAAAAATACTGTTTTGAGTCGTCGTGAATTTGTAATTACGAAGGCGATAGTTCAACGAGATTCGTGTTAGTTTGGCTGTAACAGAAAAATTAGTGAAAAACTCAGTATTAAGCCTCAATAAACCGTGCCTAATCTTATAGATTGTCAAAATATAATGATAGTCAACTAGTGATAGAATAGGAAGATTTTTTTCATTATAAAGAATTTTACTGGTAGTCAAAACTGGTAAATTTTGAATCGCTTTTAGCCCTTTGTTCTGAATAATTTGTAAGTCATTCAGATGAACATCACTTGAGGAACCCCAGATTTCAATTAAATATGTTAAGTGAGAATGAATAAAACTATAGTAAATACTGTATTTTAGAGAATCTGGAATAAACCGCCCAACACGCCGCAGGGCACCAACGATAGGGGATATTTTCCGTTTAATTCCATTGATGTGATTAATCCAAGAGAGCTGCGAATTAATTTGCAATCCAAGATACATAGCACAGTCAACACGTTTAATTTTATCATTTTTAAATTTAATGTCACCAAAAATTTGTGATGGTTTATGTTTTAAGTAAAAAACAATGAAATTGGATTTAGTGGCATTTAATACTAGTTTATTATCATTCAGCCAGTCATTAATAATGGCCAAATCACTTTCCATATCGTGTTGGAGCTGGTCATATGTCTTAGAACTGTAAATAAGTGCGGCATCGTCAGCAAACAGTTGGATCTTTCCTTTCAAATTTAGATTGGAAATGTCGTTTACATAAATCAAAAACAGAATTGGGCCCAAAATCGACCCCTGTGGAACTCCAACCGAGATATCAATAGTTGAAGATTCATGATCACCAATACGAACAGTTTCTTTCCTATCACTAAGATAACTTTGTAATAACCTTAAGGCACATCCAGAGATTCCAAAACTTATAAGCTTTTTAATTAATATGGCATGGTTGACACAATCAAACGCCTTCCTAAAATCAAGAAATAAACATGACGTTGCATATTTGTTTTCGAGCGATGAATAAACTAAGTCTACAAGATTTAGCGCGGCAGAAGCAGTGCTACAACGGGTTC
Source organism: Nephrotoma guestfalica (assembly GCA_963691935.1). Lineage (NCBI taxonomy): Eukaryota > Metazoa > Arthropoda > Insecta > Diptera > Tipulidae > Nephrotoma > Nephrotoma guestfalica. Next base: position 265,120,632 of record OY829915.1, on the reverse strand, counting down.
TAAATCCATACTGATTAATGTTGATAAGTTGATTAAAATCTAGATGATCCACTAGGGCTGTGTGAATTACTCGTTCAAAAATTTTAGAAAAAACTGAAAGTATAGAAATTGGTCGGTAATTGTTAAGAGACAAAGGATCACCAGATTTCAGAATAGGGGTAAGACGAGCAATTTTAAGAAATAGTGGAAATTCACCTTCATTGATCCATGCATTTAACGCTTTGGTTAATAAAGGAGAAATGATATGCACAAGCTTTTTAACCAAATGCACAGTAACGTAATCATAGCCAGGGGAAGACGAAGATTTTAGGTTATCTATTATGTTATTAATATCAACTTCAACTAATGATCCAAGGGCTGTTAGTTGTCTTTTAACGGAAAGTGGTGTTGGTGTAGGAAGATGAATGTTAGATGATGATGAACTGGAAATGTTTTTTCCAATTGTAGCAAAAAATTTATTAAACTCATTTACAATTATTAGATGATCAGTTACTATGGTATCATTAATGTTCAGTTCTATAGAAATATGTTCATTATTACGCCTCTGAGAAGTTACATTATTGGTAAGAATTTCATTTATAACATTCCACATTCCCTTCGAATTATTAATGTTACCATTTAACTTAGTAGTGTAATAGGATTTCTTGGCATTTATGATTGATTTTTTGAATTCTTTATTTAATCTTTTAAAATTTTCTTCAAAATATGTATTTAGTGGATAAGCCTTATGTAATTTATAATATTTATCCCGAAGGACCGCTTGCTTGGAGAGCTTAGCACTAAACCACGGCTTTTTATATGCAGATATTTTAACTTTAGTGATAGAAGTTGTAGTATTATGATTGATTGAAGTTTGATCAATAAAACATTTATTTGAAATACCTTACAAAAACGGCTATACAAAATGTGATTTTTATCGGGCTATACGCCCTTTCTGAGACTAGAGGCTCGGGAAAACTACGACTATCATTAATTTTAAATTCGAAATTCTTAAAGCATTATGGCATCAGGCATATCGTCAAATAATTATATACTAGAAAGCTATAGATAAAAACAATCAGAAACAGGCTCTTAAAGTAGTATAATCTCAGCAGGAAGAGGACTCTACTACTCAACGAATGGCTCAATTATCATTCGAGCTTAATAGATATTTGGAGGCAAAAAGTAATAACCTATTACATCTCCTAACCGCGCACGCGGAGTCTCCATCTGTATTATTATGTCGTTGACTATAATTCATGTGAATTAGAAACAAGGATATTGAACTGCTTAACCAGTGAAATTAGAGAAAACTTTTAAAATTAACAAGCGGCAAAATGTATATTAGTTTAAAAATCAAATTAGGAAAAACGGAAACTGAGTCTGCTTAGTACAAACAGATTTAAATTATAAAAAATAATAATCAAGTAATAAAATTTCATAAAAAAAATAAAATAAAAAATAAGAAAATAAAATGATTTAATTAATATAATGCTGATAAACATTCGAATAACGTCCGAACAGGACCCCGACCAAAAGAGGGATAAGCGTAAAGGATCAGGAACGACCTTGATGCCTCAAGAAAGTTTAGTATTGTTGTAGTTTCAAGAATCTCGGCGATTCACAAATAGAAACTACAATTTAATGGTGAAGTTGGTAGGTCATTGAGCGACTTTTTGTCACATGTGGAACGATATGCTCGTACATAAGGTAGTACAACGGGATATCTATTTCATTCATTATTTCACTTGTGAAATGGGGCGTGCCCTGGCCTTGTATAGAGCAAATTATTCCTTGTATTACCGAAACGAAAGTTTTTGCCCATGAATTATAATTTTCTCATTCGTGAAAAAATAAATTACAGACTACAAGAACCGAAAGAATAATTTGCTACTTTGTATCACAAATATAGAAATGCGCTGTTTCAGTGTATCTATCCGCCGATAATGCTAAATGAAAAGTAATAATATATAAGATAATAACTTATACGAGTATATAGTTCAATGAAAGTTTCTGCCGCATTATTCGATCCCTCTGGCATATGTTACGATACGAGGTATTGCAATATTACGAGGTTTTTTGAATCAACTAAAGACTTTGTCCAAACAAATTAACGAAGCTAAAGTTATTTAGGCACGTTGTGCCAAGACACAGACAAAACAGATTCAGTTTTGGACCACCTAATCCTGAAAAACTAGGCTGAGAAAAATTCACGTTGTACAATTGAAACAAATTATAGGCTTCTATTTACGTAGAAGCAGACGCTGTCTCATAGATTTTGTCATCACTCATGTCTGCACTCTGTGCGGCTTCGGTACTCGCAGCTCAAGCCAGGTACATTCGTCATGGGTGATGGAGTGCACGAGTGGTGATCTACATTACCACACATTAATAAAAACGATGACACGGCATAAAACAACGTGCCATCAAACATAAAGTAAAAAAAAACAAAGAAAAACGAAATTTAATTATTTTGGCCTAAGGCCTTAATGATTTGGAAGGAGTTTTTTTTAAATTGATAAAGCGTTACCAGCAGAAGTAAACACTTACGATGTTTCCGCTCCTAATGGAGTGGCTGGTAGACCCCTCACCACTTGGGCCACTTTATACTAGTCGGTTGTCTTTTTTATGCACACTTATACCGATATTAATATTCTGGAAGCTCGGAACACCAAAAATCACAAATTAACAAAGAAAAAATAATACAAAAGATCGGGTACTTTTGTAACGACCAAATTATGGATTTATTAACCACGATAACTAGCAAAACCACAATTTATTTAATACGAGCTTATTTCTATTTTACTGTTTACTGTCTATCACTTATTTTTACTACTTAATTACCACAACATACGCTCTGTGAGTAATTAGCTAGTTGCCACACTTTATTCACCCGAAACTTAACTCTCCAAACCAAAAATTTGGCACGGTATTTATACAAAAATTTATTGATTGATCGAGAAGGGGATATTATTTGCTGGAATTGCAACCGATACGGACACAAATTCTTCGATTGCGAGAAACCAAGAGAAACCATTTTTTGTTGGTGCTGTGGCAAAGCAGGAGTTACCGCAAGGGAATGCCCGAAAAACACCGATCGGCTTGCGAAGACCAACGCAAATCGGAACTACGATCCGGCGAAACCCCGGAAAACAAGGATGCGGAATTCCATTGAGTAGGATTTTCCAAAGGTAGTAGAGAAACTATCATTCAGTGAGTTACAAATCTCTGATCTCAATATTGGAGACAAGCGCACGCATGTGAAAGTCGGCATATTGAGCTACACACTCGTTGGTCCACGTGATACGGGAGCCGACTGCACCGTCCTAGGAGGCGAAGTAGGCCCACTGGTAGATAAATTAGAAACTATTAGAACAGCAGGCGGAAAATCACATTATATCACCCACATGGTGGACATACCTTTTTGTTATAATAACGAGTGCCATGCCATATCAATACTCGTCGCACATTTAATATCGAACCAAAACAAATTTGCCGCATAACTTTGGATTGCGATTTGATTTTAGACACGGAAGTCCCTTTTGGCACAAAGAGTTCTTCTTTAAGGCTGTATGGTACTCAAATTGTCAAAACCGATACTAAAAATCAAATTTTGTACACAAAAATTACCAATTGTTCTAATTCGTTCTTTAGGATGAAGTTAAATGTATAATTGAGGGATTAATACGCCATTATCGAAATAAAATGTTTGGTGTGTACGTTAGGTTTCAAAGTTGATCGTTTTTCAGAAACGTAAACATTAATTTTCTTTATATTTTACATCTATCCCGCGAAAATTTTTTGCATCAGAGTGTTAACATAAAATCGAGGTATTAATACACGATGGCCAAGATTGGTATCGAAATGACTTAGAAAATAGACAATTTAATTTAAAAATATCTAAAATTTCGATTCTGATCGATCGAAAATTACGTGATTGTTTTTACGCCACAACCGCGATTAAATATGAGTATTCTTTATTGTCCCTTGATGGCATTTATGGTTTTTGTTAATAAATAAGTAATGTGTCCAAGATATATGATATTAAATTATTATCGTATCCAATGTTTAGAGGCAAAAAATAATGAAAATTAAGCAATTAGTTTATTAGCTTTACACATAAGTGCAATATAAGTAACGTTTAGTAAGCCATTTTGCAATCAAAATTTTTATTACTCAAATTTATTAAAGAAACGAACCGTTTTCATACATTTAGGGGCATTATAAGTATCGATACTAAAAATTAAATTTGTTTTCTCAATGCCATACAGCCTTAGCCCATGGTCTTGAGGAAGGGCAGATGAGATCGTTGAACAAAATAAAATCGAGAATTTTTTATACCCGAACCGGACAATTAGCACAGATACGGAAGATACAGCAAGAACAAAGTCAAGAGGACGAGCGATATCGCTATACTTACAAATAAACTGGGCATCGAGCCTTGATCGTCCGATAAAATTGGAATTCATAGAAGAATCTCAGCCAACCGACAGGGCTCATCTAGTAATCTCTGCCAAACGAATTGATCCAGTAACTGTTAAGAACACCTACTCTCGCCATATCTACCTTGTATCTAGCATAAACTTGAAAGACACCTTTTGGCAGGTGCACCTGGACGCTGACTTAAGACGAAAGACGGCATTTATAGTTCCCGGGCGAGGACTGATCAGTATTCACAAGCCATTCAGCCATAATACTGTATCACGCCTCTGAGACCCTAGCTAAATTAATGGACAAGGTGCTTGATTATGACCGGGAGCTCAAAGTTTTTGTTTACCTCAAGGGCATAACCATCATGTCATAAACCTTTGAGGAACATTTAGCCCTTCTAGGCGCAGTGGCAAAACGACTGAAGGACGCAAGTCTTGAGCACTTTTGCCTAACATAAAAAATATAAAGTACCTGAGATATATAGTCGATGAATTTGGTCTGAGAGCGGATTCAATAAAAATCAATGATATATTTTGAACTTTCGGATGATGAAAGACGACGATTAATCGGACTAGCAATGTAGTATAGGCGGTTTATATCAGTTTACATTTCGAAGGTAACTGAACCTATTACCACAGAATATATAGTATATTCAGTGCTATTGCAGACCTTCTGAAGGATGGATACAAACGATACAACGGACGGCAGAGGCGCAGGAGTACAATGTTATGTATGTAATCGGTACCTGTGTATGTACGCAGTGATATAATATGTATGTCATTCAGTTTTCCTATAATCGATGATTGAAGTTGTAAAATATGCTTGTTTGTTTGTACATATTCGTGTGATGAAATTTCAAACTCCCAATACATAACGAGTAAAATATTCTATATTCTTGTATACATAATAACATATAAATATGAATGTATATAATTACAATGGCCAAATTTTTATTTACTTTATTTTTTTTCTGGCAAAATAGACTGTTGAAACTGCATGGTGGGTTGTGTCGTTCTGTTGACTAAGTAGGATTATACTCTAGATTTTTCAGGCTGAGTTGATTCGTTGGCGGCTTTGCAGTGTCAAACTTGTCGGATTTGCCCCTTGATTTCTTGGTTTATCAACCTCTTCAAAATAAAACATTCATTTAGTTCATAAAAATTTAATAATAACATTAAAATATATAATTTTTCTATTAAATAGATATCTAAGCTTGTGACAATAAACTATATTTAACATATTTATTCATTTCAAATTCATTTTCATTATAATCTTGGTCGACTACATATACATGTACAAAATCATTAAACTCGTAAGTTCGCTTTATAAACAGATCCGTAACTTGCAAATCGGTTATAGTGACTAATCCTAATTTTACAGGACACACCGTTAATCTAACATCACGGTATTTTCCAGTTTCAATATTCCCAAGTGTAAATTCTCCACCACCCGTGTACGTTGAATTTAAATTTAGCTTTGGCTTTAAATTTATCATCAGGTCCATGGAACGTTCACTGGTGTTGGTAATTCGGCACACAAAATTAAATGGTTCACCAATTTTAACAGTGTTTACAGCGTCGGTGACCGAGATACGTAAATCTCCATATTCGATTGAACTTCTTTGTAATTGTGAAGTTTGTAAACGACCACGTTCACCTAAATTTGATCTCCACACAATGTCCAGCTTGCCAATATTATTAGATAGTTTTAACAGCTTTGGGTCATTAGCAATACTTGGTAATGGCTTGACGCAATATAAAAACTGGCAGCTATTTTGGGGCTGAAGCATTGTTTTAGTATTGTATACGGATTCACCCGTTTTTAGAGTATTCAATGAAACCACTGTATAATTATCGGAGCTCTCTAGATCCACCTTTTCCAAACATATTGGTCCAGCTGTTATATTTTTAATAAGGGCTTCCAAAAATACTTCGTCGGTTTCGGCATTATAAAATTTTGTTTTTACATCCAATGGCTGAACGACTTGGAATTTGAAAAACTTTCGGAATGATTGATTTAATCCGGCTGGTGTGACATAATGAACTTCACATACTAGAATATGTGTACCAATTTCTTTTACTTCATGATGAATTACATCGTCCAATGTATCATTAGGATTTAATGTGACCGTTGTAGGTTTATTTACATGCATAGCAAGAGATATCCTTGTGCTGCTCGATTGTAGATCTGCTTTTACGGATACTGATGCTATTGGATGATTTGTACAATTGTAAACACAAACATAACTTGAAAATGTTTCACCCAAATAAATGTTCCCAAAACTTTGCGGCAACAACATAAACTGGCCTGCTATTAATGTTTCAGCATCACTTACAGCGGTTGGATCCGACTTAAGGGCGGCATTTAAGAGAGTTTGTGGCAAATCTTTTGCTTCGGATGTAACAATATTAGGACTTATTAATGTTGGTCGGGTTAGTCGCATCACTTTTAAGGCTAGTAAATGTTCTGTCACTTCGACGGCCGTCATTTTTCAGATGTTGCGTGACGAGTTAATATAAAATAAATTTTAACGATGTCACGTAGATTTTATTCCAGCTGTCAATTTTGACATACCAAATTGTATGTAAGAAAATGTATCAAAACTAGTACTACATACTTTTAAATTTTGTAACGTTAATGTTGATAACTTCATTCAAGTTATATCATATACGTGATATGAAATGCTTTACAACTAAACTAGATGTCTCTGAGAACTTATATTGGGTAGAAACAAAGAGTATCTAAGGTTTTAAAGAGTATCGAAATAAAGGAAAAATTTTCATCAAAAAATCCATGAGTGCAAATGTAATTTAAATGGGTTTTACGATACACTTACACATCTTTATTAACCGTAATATTTATCTTTTGCTAACAATAGTCAGTTTTTACTTGATTTATTAATATATCGTAAATGTGTCAGAAAAATAAATTTGTATTCTCCTGAGCGTTTATTTATCTGTAATTTTGATAAATTGTTTTCCATTTTTAAGGTAGTTTTCATTCATAATTTTACCATTTCCCGCTAGCTTTAACTTGATCATAGCCGAGTAATATATAGGGCAAAGTACATGTGTATGTATGAAGCGCGTAGTCAGTTTTTCCGTTTTTTCTTATTGCGTTTATACTACAGCTTAAATTGCACCAGCAACGATATAAACACGACATACTCATAGCTCAGTCAGCTAAAATAACACAGCTATTTAGCATTGCGAAGTAGGTAGCAATGCTAGAGCTACGGTATAAACAAGCAACATGTTTATATTATTATTTACAAAAAAGCTTGAGAAAATTTACATATTTTGTAGTTGAAAATGTTCCTTTAATTATTTTTTGTTCTTTCGAAGGAAGATTTAGGAAAAAACAACAAAAAAACTGAAAAAAAGCAAAAAGAACGTCCAACGTGAAATTGTCTGTTTTTGACAATTATAGCAACATACGGGTATGAACGCAAGCTAAATAATATTGACAACTATAGCATGGGTATGTTAGCTGTGGTATAAACGCAGCATACGTCGTCTGTTCATGCATATGTTACGGTGAAAGCCCGAAATCGGTACATGTCCGAATAAAAATTGGACTGAAAACTGTTTTATTGCTTCAAAATCTATGAAATGAGGGTCCTATATTCTCGAAATGGTTCACCCTTCACCCCATGGAGTATTTTGTATGGTATATTAGTACAAATTGGTAGTAATAGTAAGAACTGACGGTTTTATTAAATCTCACGGGCTCGTGGGAGCTAATTGTGTGAAAATTGTACGAATTTAAAAATTTAAAATGTGGACATTTATCGATTTCGGACTTTGATCGTAACACATATACACAAATTTTGCTACCTTAAAAACTACCTTAAAAATGGAAAGCAATTTAGCAAAATTGCAGATAAATAAACGTTCGGGAGAATAAAAATTTATTTTTCTGCCACATTTACGAGATATAAATAAATAAATTCAAAAAAATTCTTAACAAACAGGAATAGCCATAGTAGTTGTATGAAAGTTGTTTTCCTTGTTTAAATTTTTTAGGCCTGCACACATGCCTTTTATTTGCCTTCGACTTAGTCGTGTATATACCCAGTGCTATTTGGTTAGTAAACATTTTAATGTTTATTTAATTGTACAATTTCAACTTCTTCACTAATCTTTTTTTATAATTTTTTCTCTACTTCTTCATTGTTCTCCTCCTACTAATCATTCATTCTCAATTGCAATTTTTATCAAATGAATTTAGTGTTCGATTGTATTGTTTTAGTTCACTGTTATTAATTTTTACTGTTATAGCGATACCATATTTTATTTATTACACATAGTGTCTACTCACTTTATTCTATTTTATAAAAACGGTGTGGGTTGCAGCAATAATACGTGTGCATGTAGTTTAAACTAGTGAACTTAGGTGTGCTGGATCCTCACCCAAACGTCCCCGGGATTTAAATAGAATACCTTTAGAAAAATGTTAATTAAAACTCTAATAATTATTTTCGGCTTTGTCGCAGGATCTGGCAATAGTGGAGCAGCGATTGCTGAACATTCATAGGCGCAGCTTTAGAAATGATATTCAGGCTTCAAATGATGCATTAACTTGAATTGCTACGTGTTTTATTTTTCTCTCCAATAGTAATTGCAATGATTTATCTCACGATATCTTCAACATTAGCGATTTTTGTATCAAATACAATCTTAATATATGTTTCGTTGAAACTACCAAAAAAAATATTAGCTCCAAAAATATCCGTTCTAACGTTGCTATTTCAATAATTCATCACATGAATAATTGAAATTACAAAATTAAACTTAGAATATTTTAGTTTAGAACTGACATAATTTAATTATAAAATAGTACGTATAGAAAAGAGTACTCACATTGTTTCCTGAAAGAAGTTTGCTTATCGTAGCATGTAGCAATAATTTTTATGCCTTAAAGCATAGAGTAATTAATGTTATTAAGAGTAACGTAATAGAGGAAAAATTTTCATCAAAATATGCGTGGGTTATGCAATTAAAATAGGGTAACACTTAAACAACAATTTTAATTTTTATTTTTATCGAATATTGTCATAGGCTATTGATAGAAAACGATACAATTACAGTAAATAAAGATGTGTAAGTGTACTGTTTAGCGCATTTAAATTGCATAATCCATGCATTTTTTGATGAAAATTTTTCTGTTTCATTACTTTTTATAACATTAGATACCTTTGCTTAAATGCAAAATCTGTACATGTATCATCGCCTTACTTAACGCAGAAAATTCAGATTGTTTGAATGAAATATCGGACGACCTCATTATTTAATAAAATAACACCATATTTTTGTATTCCTTGTTTCCTATCAACTTGTAAACATGACCTTATCTCAGTCATCATTTTATGAACTCTTAATTTGTTGGCAACTTTTTGCGATTTAAGTACTGACCTTTAGACTGACTATCGATATGACACCATTTTTCATCAACCGTGATATAATTTACCACTTAAAACGCTTTAAGTGATGTAAATCCATTGCAAACGGATTCATCAGGAATTTGATATCTTCTTGTATTCTTTATTAATCTAAAAGTTAATTTTTTGTAGTTTAGTAATTTAACCAAATAGCAATTATGTACATAATTCCAACGTTTGAAAATTGTTGCACAAAAAGATGCTTTGCCACTTTCTTTAAACTTGATAATTCCCGAAATTTCAATTATTTTTGTAAAGAGAGAGTAGCCCCTTACGACACGTTTAGAAGAAGTTTCCTTCGTGGCGTAATAATTATTTTGTAACTTAGAAAGAAATTAAACACAACACCGAAGGTTATTTTTATGCTGAAATAATAATATAAACTATTTTTATTTTATTCATGTTTCTTAACAAAAAATCTGTTAAATTATTTTTTGGCTTAATAAACTACTTTCCAATCTTTTGAATCGACCATTCTTGTTGGCACAACGGACAACGATTATTTTGCTTCACCCACAGCGACATACAGCAATGGTGGAACGAATGATTGCATTCACCCCATACGACAACACAGTCTTGACGGCCAATTGCATCTTTTTTACTTTCAGCTTGACATCTCAAACAGGCATCTGCAAGTGAATAAAACAAAATATGAAATGTGAATCTAAGGTCAATGATGTTTTAGTTTAAGTCTTTAAGTATACATATTTATTTTAAGTATGTATATAAGCAATTTAGTTGTCTATAGAACTCCATAGTACATATGTATTCGTAAGTTTTCCAATGAAGGACAAAACGGTTATCATTTCGTTCTAATTTCCGTACTATCAAATATGGGTATTATACTATAAAATGTCGTTGACACGAGTATTAAATAATATTTTTCAAAGTTCTTTATGGGGGTGCAAATAAGATTTGAGTTTTTTTTATATCTTCGAAGCTTTATTCGGCGAAATTGGTACAATGTATTTTATTTAAAGTAAAGTTCGTCGTTAACTGCGACTTCCCATCTTTCAAGACAGTATACGTATTCCTCGTGTTTTGAGGCGATCCAAGAATCGAGCCAATTTATGGCTCCTTCGTAAGTAGTGACGTGTAGCTCGGCCAGCATGAGTCATCGACCTGAATACAGCGAGTAGGGTAGGACAACCCATTGAAGCGCCTCCCAAAGTTCCCTTGACGACGTGCTGCAAGATCACCTTGTCATGCCTTTTGTCATATTGTGGGCGTTTGAGCTTCAATGCTCGGCATAATTGCATCAATTGTTGTTGATAACGATCTCCAGTGATGGTTTCGTTAGGTTGGAGTAGTTCATAGTAGATTACTCCGAACTGATCCCACCAGATGCGCAGCATTAGCTTCTTGTCATGAATATTCGGTTTGATGGTTGAAGTTGATGCTTGACCGGGCTTACCCCGGGCTTTTGAATCGCTTGTTGAGTCACTCCCAATAACGCCTCCAACTCAGCGTGTTCAAACTTTACTGGCCTTCCTTCTCGTTCTGTGTCACTGGTGTCAAAATCGCCACTTTTAAAACGGCGAAACCAGTACCCACATGTCTTATTGATGAAGCATGTTCCCCATATGCTTCACACAGCAACCGATTTCCATCAGCTGCAATTTTCTTTAAATTAAAACAAAAAAGCAGCGCTTCCCGCAAATTTTGTTTTGTTGGCACAGAGGTTGACATGGTTAGAGCACAAAAAATATGTTGTTTACACTACTTCAGTGAAATGACACATATAGATTTTTAGAGGGAAATGATGACGCTTTAACATGAATATAGTTACAAGATAGCCCGATGAGATTTAATACTAGTTACGCCATCTTTTGTAAATCTTTCTAAACTTATTTGTACTGCTAATAATAGGAACCATTTTATGAAGTATGGAATTAGAATGCAACACACATTAGAAAGAGCCAAGATTATCAGAAAGATAAATAAGTGTAAGGGATTCACAGTCCAGGAAGAAAGTACCTCGATTTTTAAGATATTGAGTACTTTAATTGAGGTTAAAATTGTTTCCATTTATAAAAACATTGTCTCCCTCTAGCTTTCTTTTTCGAAAATTTGTTTATTGCGTTGTTCAATTTGCTGGATTTTCTGAGAAAATTTCTGCCCCCAACTCTTGTATAGATTGAATGGCGCAGTTAGTGTTTGGTATTATTTAAGTAATTAATAGCAAAATTGCTCTAAATTTCGTGATACAATTAGGTTTTTCTATACATAGTTTCAATGTTATTTTTCGTGTATGCGGCCCTCCAATTATACAATAAATATTATATATCCGTAACTCTCCGCTGATTAATAAACATTATTATTGATGAGTCAAAACTCATGTACTTGTACTGGATAGTTTGAGGAATTAGGTACAATTATTCGCTTACGAAAAAATATTTGCTTTGGATGCTTTGAATACTCAGAAAAACAAATTATTTTTATAAGTTTACTTTATTATTTACGTGGAGAATCCCAAGGTGATATTGATTTTCATGTAAGTATATAATTATATTTTAAGATACAAACAGTAAATTGCATTTTAATTTCTTTGTTACTTTTAAAAACATTTAGTAGACAATAATCTAGATACCGCAAATAATAGAACAAACAAGCGTTATCTTGTAAATGGAATTATATTTAAAGTTCATTATCAAATAGAGCGGGTGATAATGTTCAATTTCAATCCACGTACAAATCATAATCAAAGAGATATTCGTAAATTTTTCGAATTTTCTTTTATATTTTCGAAAACATTTGTCTAACTGTACTGTGATTTAACGTTTAAAAACCGGTGAACATTTTCAAAATTATTTGTTGTAACTTTTAATACTTTATTTAAATTACATATTTAGTCGATATTGAGGTAAATACTCGATCATCTAGCAAACTAGCAATCGAAAATTACTCCTTACTAGTATTTATTGTTTTGGCTAGCTAACAAATGTTACGGGAATAAAAATACACAACCATAAAACAAAATCGCAAACATTGTTTTTATTTATATTTCTCCAAATAAAATTGGTTTGCGGTTTTGCTTGCTAGCCTTACGAGAATTGCTCCATTGCTTTTTTTGCCTCCAAGGCATTTTTCAAATGTTTCGATCTATGGTAAATGTGCAAAAATCAGTCTCTGCAGACATACGAATCATAGCAGGCTGCTGAGCATTCTATGCTAACATCAACATTTTTAAGTATCGCCAATATATCGCTGATAAGACCAGTAGTAATTTTTGGTAGCGAATCTTAGTGCTAACAACACGGAACAGCCAAACACGCGATTTCTGGAAAATTAATGTTTTCCGTGCTCTATTCTTAGAACAAATAAGCTCATTAATGATTTCTCTTTCTCTCTAGCTTTTCCCTTGAAGGGATTTTGGGCCACCGTGGACCTCCAACTGTCTCGGCTCATAGCTCGCTCTCGCCAATTTCGACATTCTATTACTCTTAGATCATGTTCTACGTCGTCACGCCAGCATAGTCTAGATTTTCTTCTACAACGTACGCCGACTGGATGTTGATGTAACGATTTTCTTATCATCTTATAACGTGGCCGTCATCTAACTCGGTTGGAATTAGTGAATTAGTTAAAACCGCAGTCTCTAGAGAGACGATAAATCTCTTGATACAATCGAATCCATTATTCGTTGTTCGCAAACCTAATTCGCAACTCTCACTTCCGAAATATGGCACAGGCCTTATAAAGTCTTTATAAAGCTTGGGTTACACGACTGTGAACTATATTTTGATAACAACACCCTTGACTGCATAGGAGACTCGATGTCTGGCTGCATTGCGGGTTTTTATATCTGCCTGGATATCATTTGTTGACCTCAGATATTTAAAGTCGTTCACGTTGTCAAAATTGTAATCGTTTTCTTCGAGAGTTACAGTAGGGGTACTCGTAGGGGTTGATTACAATTTTGTTTTGTTGCCCTTGATGTCCAAACTAAGTCGTTTCGCGTACCGATCAAGCGGTATTAAACAGTGTTTGATATCATTTGGTATTTGGCCAAGATACACGATAACATCCGCATATCCAAGAATTTGGCCTGATTTGTTAAAATTTCAATACCACTTTTCTTATTACGTACTCGAGCGTTAGAAGCAACAACAGGTTGATAAATAAAGTTATCAAGATTTGTTTTTCATTTAGGGGATCCCACAATTCCTCAGGCTTTTTTAATTGGGCTTTCATTATACTTGAGGAGAAAAATATTGATTTAAACATCATATTAAAAAGTCTACATACTTTTAATATACTCGAAGGTCTAATTAATGCCAGGAGTTAATAATCCCAAACCCAAACCTCCAGTATTATATCTAATTGTTTTATATCTCCTAATTAATCGACGAGAAAAACCAACGAACCGTTTTTCCATTATTTCTCTTAAATAACAATCAATAGTTGTATGAATGACTTTGTGAATATTTTGCCGCCTTTCAATGACAAGGTTATAAATATAATATGCATAATTACACACGTTGAGTGACAGACCTGTAGTTTTATTTATAGACAAAAGAGCGTTTTGAACTTTATGTAAGTACAAGTACTCGCACTACAAAACTACCACAACTGAAAAATTAAACTACATATGTATACTTCTATATGGGCAAAGGCGCCCGCGCATTTACAAATTAGACTTTTATAAGAAAATTAGTTCAAATCGATTAAATAATTTTCAATTTAGCGAAACTGAAATTTTCCATTCCATATATAAAAAAAATTAAAATAAATCTAAATGCAAATTCAACTTTTATCGATTTAAAATGTAATTTATTTTATTGCATGTGTTGCTATGAAGATGACTGTATATAATCGCAAGTGGATAGACGAGCTGTGCCCGGCAAATAAATTTGCACGTTTTAACTGCAAATGACTAGATTAATTTGTTTATTTGAATCTTGCTTATCTGTGCCTTATGTAAATTGGCACATCATAAAATCTTAGTATGTATCAACAAACACCTGTAATTCATACGCCTTGTTCTGCGACAGCACATTTATGTAAATGTATATAGTTTTACTTGTAATTATAATCTAATTAAAAATAATTAAAATCAAAATTAAGTGCATTCTTAAATGCCGTAGAACACTAATTTGCACTAATCAACCAATCAATTCTGCCTAATACAAAATAATGTTACATAATCGCCTATCTCTGCACGGTATACTCGTACATATTCGCGCATTCGAGTATTTTATTTATAAAATGATTTCAATTAAAGAGACTAAATTACTTTTAATTGACTTGTAAATTTTACGCACGTATATATATATATATATATATATATATATATATATATATATATATATATATATATATATATATATATATATATATATATATATATATATATATATATAACATTTTTACGTGCTTATGCAATTATCTTTTTAAAGCACGGTGTAAATTAAAGTGTTAAATGCATATTCTCTTAAAAGTGTCACGCTATCGGTGTCGTTACAATGTCATTGCAATTTGAACAGAAAATAAATATGCAAATTCTGTTGAATTAACAAACGTGTGTAACTTTCTTGAGTATATTAAGTGACGGTGTGAATGTATTTAAAATATTAAATGCTACTACAATTGAATAATTGTAGGTTGTTTCGAAATGCATGCTTAATTTGTGTTGTCTGGAAATTTAGGGTTCCGTTACGTCACAAAAGAAAAGTCTACAAATGTGATATTTTTAGGGAAATTATTGTTGAATTAACTTCTTTATAGTCGTACGTGCTCACACACTATTGTAATTATATGTAACAACGCTGACTAAAGTTTTTTATTTTTCATAAAAATTTCAAATTATTTATAACAGATTCGTGACTTATGTTAAATTATATAATCGATTAGTATTGTAATTTGGAAACAAAATTACGTTGTCTGTATATGTGTGGTATACTTAGTAAACTACTAACAATTTACAATTTTCGAAGAAATGTGTTGCGCAGCAGATTATTGTAAAAGTGTCTGCCAAACCATTTCTGTATCCAATTTATTTTGTTTATTGCAGAGTTCCTTTGGAAAATTACTCGTAAATTACAAGACCTTCAGTATTTAAGTGAACTTCCTCAAAATAAAATAGACTATTATTGGAGGGACATAACATAATATTTCACACAAAAAAAACTATGAAAGTAGATTTTCATTTGCAGATTAAATAAAATGTTAATTTTATTAATCCGTCCAGAAAGAATAAAAACTAATATAAGATCAAGACTACCAATAATTTGTTGAATATCAATTTAAAGGTAATTTCATTATTCGAATCTTTTTCTCAAATACTTTTCAAAACCTCAAGCTCAAGTTACAATTGATTATATGTTAGTTTTCTATAGTACCAAATAAAGAGATCATAACACTTTTACCTAGTTTACTTAAATTTTATATACATCCAAATTACAGATAATATTTTTCAAAAATGACAATCTCGGAAATAGTCAACCGATATTAATGGCAATTAATTTGGACTTTAAAAAATATATCAAATTTTTGATGGCTGTAAAGAACGCACAACAATCAATCATTCAACTAATCACATAGAACTTATCAGCATTAATTTAATAAATTTTAATCTGAAAATTAAAAAACACAATATCATATTCAAACACAAAGAAAAAATCCCGAATTACATATTTTACAAATGAAGAAATTCAGTTGGGGTTTGTTAAAATGAGACAAAAAAATACATCAAAATTGTTTGCTGTTTAGTAACTCGAAAGAATATACTTTAAAAATTATTGATGTACATACAATTTTTTGACATCAAATAATTCCACATAAAATGAGTGCAATGTGCATGTTTTTGACCGTCGAGGAGAATAGTCGAAAATACAAAATGCAGCAAAATGATGATAGATAAAAAGAAATATTTGTTTATTTATTTTATTTTGCGGCTATGGAGTAGTGAGAGTTCAGTGAACATTTTGTTTTTATGTGTTTACCAATGGACGTTGTACTAATTAAGTACAAAATTTTTAAAATCAGAGAAGTTCCATTATATTTTTATTTTAAATTTCATTATTTTTGCATTAATATAATTAAATTATTGCATTTTATAATATAATTATATAAATATATACAATACTTTTATAAAATAATTATTTATATACTCGTTTTTTATCTAAAAAGTAAATTATAATTATTGATCCATTTAATGATTTCTCAGGAAACAAATGTTATCGGACATCATTAAATATCGTTATTATCCAGTAACAATATTTAACGATCACCAAAATTTCTGTAATTTTTTTACATTTAGGCCAGCAGCACTAAATCTTTGCAGGTAGGTTCAAAACGAAGCAACTTGCTATGGCATATTTCAAAACAGGATGTAACAAAATAGGAGATCACAAAACAGTACATGGTACGGAGCAGGACCGATTAAAACAGGACATCACAAAACTATAAAATATATGTTATGAAAGAGAATGTTTTAAAACGATATTGGCATACAACAGAAATAGTTCGGATAAGTATAAATATTTCAAATATATAGTTATAAATATATATAAGAGCGTTCTTTACTAAATAAAATTTGTTGTTGAACCTAACTTAAAAATTAAATTTAAATGTGTCTATTTTTAAATTGTTTCTTTTCCATTCGAACCTACCTAATACAACAACTCCGTATTAGCATACCAAATAATCCCTGGCCCTCTATCGGCAATTTTCTGAGTTAGTTTTCATTAATTTTTATGGAAATTATGGCTAATCTGTTTTTATTTAATTTTTTTCTATAATATAAAATTAAAATATTTAAAAACAAACAAAACTTGGCACGAGATAATCAGATAAATAAGAGTCTATTGTTGTTGTATATTCCGATCGAGCTTGCACAACTTCCCCAAGTAGGAGAGCTAATAACAAAATATGCAAATTTCGAAAAAAGGAAAAAATTAAGCACGAGTTTTTCATAATAACTATTGAACATCAAAAAACTCTAGAAGAAAATGGTCCCACATATGCTTATCGTGCCTGCACAACTTATCCTTACTTTAGTAAAGAACACTCTTAAGATATAATACTCGTATATCACTGTTCAATGGAAAAAGGATTTTAAAATTTTGTTCAGGACTGGAAACCAATTTGTATTTTAGGTTGGTTTGGTTTCTTACAATGATAATTTTTGGTTTCGGTTTTGGTTTTATAAATTTTGGTTTTGAAAAAAAAATTCATGGTTTTGGTTTAAATTTTTGGAAAAAATTTAAATAATAAAAATAAAATTAAAAATTTTAAATAAATAAGTTTTATTCATAAATTAAAATAAAAAAAAATAAATGTAATCGGACAAGTGGTGCAGTGGTTAAAGCTTCGGTACTTGAACCGGGAGGTACTGGGTTCGAATCCCACCAGAGAGAGAGGCTGGATGCAAAGTGAATTTTCGTCATCGATTACGATCGGCGATGTTAATAAACACAACTAAGACTCTCTCTTCTGTTGGAGTGCAGAACTCAGCGCCGACCCACCCCACCCCACCGTTCATGTTTAATGTACAAGTTGGCATGGAGGTGGTAACTGTAATAGTGGAATGGGTGTGTGCGTGAATAAAAAGGGGGTATTAATTTGACCTTCAAGGACAGTAAATCCATTAGACAATTAATCTTTCTTTGGTATGTTTTCTCCAAAACTCTTTTTCTTTTATAAAAATTAATTCATCGGTGTAACAAATTATTCGTAATTGTTTCATCGGTATCAGATACGCTAGTTGTTTGATCGTCCTCTTTACTCTCAGCGATCTGCATAGAACTGAGTTTGGTTATTTAGAATATTCTTGATCGTGAATATAATTGTGGATTTTACAAATATGGGCTTTAGCTAAATTCTTACACATAACATGAAAACATAACATAACCACTTTGGGTTAATTTCTTTTTGTATTTTTGTTCTTGACTTTATTAATTTTATTTGGGTTTGGTTTCGGTTTTAGTAATTTTTTATGGTTTTATTATTATTTTGGTTTTGAAAAAACCGGTTTCCAGCACTGATTTTGTTAGATTGACGTCCTATAGTATGGCTAACTAGAGCGTTTCTTCCGAACCAATTATGGAATTCTAATAATATGACTTTTGGATAAAGTTCTGAAATGTGATTAACAAAATTGGAGCTACGGTCGCATCCTATCACATCGAAATCCGAAATGTTCGTTGGAATTGATATTTTAAAATATTGTTGGGTGAAGTTCTGGGGATTTTTTAACGTTTATAATTTGTTAAATGTTTTTTTATTGAATACGTTTAGCAATTAGCATATTATTAATTGGAGATTTGCCTTCATCTATAGTAATTATACTATCTAATTACTCAAATTAAAATTTTACTTCAACAGTATATAACAATATTTTAATATAAATCTCAATCGCTACTTCTCGATGGCTGCGAAATAAATCAAAAATATGAAATGGAAGCATTACTAACATGTGTAAAAGGTGTGCAAGGCTTTTTTTATTTTATTATTCATTCTCATACGATAACAACGGCGGATTATCCAGTGAATTTAATGTTCCTTTAAGGATAATCCAAGTTGTTATACATCAATATACAAAAGTTACAAAATTTACATAGATATATAAATATTATAAAAATTGAAGATAACGGAAATTTAGTTCCAAAATAATAAAATATTTTTTTAAATTGTAAGTAGTTTTCAGATTCCTTTATAAATTCAGGTACTTGATTATAAATAAATGGGCCTATAAACGTGATTGATTTTCTTCCAAATTCAGTTCTAATATGATGCGAATCAATTCTGTTACAATTTCGAGTTGAATACACATGATGAGCGTAATTAAAGTTTATATTAGACATAAATGAAGATACATTTAGACTTTTGTACATATAAAGGGTTAATTGAAACTTATATAAGACATTTATGGGCAATATCATAACATCTTCTTTAAACTCCTATTTTGGATTTGAATGCATGATATAATATGTATGCGTACTTTCGTGAATATTATATTCATCATAAAAAATATGTTAAGGGTTGACGCTTGAATGATAGATAATAATAGAAAAATAAAAAAAAAATTAAAATCAATGAAAATTAAATTAAAAAATTATTTAATTTATCACAAAATTTATTTTTCGACTTTGTCTCATAAATAACAATTTTTATTAAAATGGTAAAATTGAGTATGAACTATTTTGTGGTCTTCTCTTTTAATCGGTCGTGTTCTGTACCATGTACTTTTGTGAACTATGTAAAGTTCCTGTAGTATCCTGTTTTGTGACATCCTGTTTTTGCATATCCTGTTATGAAATGTGCCGTTCCGTTCCCGCTTAAAAACTGCCAATTCTCGTTTTATGATCATATTTTTGTTTGTTTCTTTATTTTTGTTTTCGTGAAACGTCATTATGTAATGGATCATAATTATTGTGGTTCTAAAATTGATGTCGTCAACATTTCGAAGTAAATTGTCAAACCTGAAGACAATGGACGTAAATAAGGCCACCGGACTGGAATTCTAGTTCGAATATTGAAGTAAGTACCCGAACGCCTAGATGAGTGCGACTGCACAATTCTGAAACGTAGTTGTGATAAAACTGATCTCTCAAACTACCAGCCAATATCAATTGTATCAGCCCTCGCCGTTAATCAACATCAAGTATCTTGAAATTATTAACATAACTTCAGATAAACAGTATGGTTGTTGTGAAAGCCAACAAATGTAATCTCGCCCTAAAACAACATGGAGAGGCCTTTGCAATCACTTCGGATATATCCAAGGCTTGTAACAAGATTTTGAATGAGAATTTCATTTGTTCTAGTGGAGCAAAATCTTTCTCAATGACCGATAGATCAACGTTGTGCTAACGGGAGATCATCAACTACACATTTCCCAGATGCCGGAGTCCCTCACGAATCAATCTTGTCGGCGACTTTTTTCGTAATACGTAATCAATGATTTGCTGGATTACACTACTAACCTTATTTAACGCTTTGCTCATGATTCCACATTGCGATCTTCTATTTCATTCGAGGCATATCCTACTCCTTCAGAACGAAACGGCAAACGGCTAGAGGTTGTCACTTCGATGAACTCTGATTTGAGTATAATATTTGAGTGGGGAGATAGAAAACAGGCCAACTTTAACAGTAAAAAAACACAACCATGTAATATGTTCTCTAAAGATAGACCAATTCGACTTATATAGTGGTATCTTGCCCCATTCTCTGGAAGTGGCTTGTTACTGGCCCAGATTGATGAAATACTCAATATTTTGAGTTATTGAGAATTGCAATAAACAATTCTGATATTTTTGAGAAAAGTAATTTCAGAGCATGAATGGCAGGTTATCTTGAGATCCCAGTGTTAAATTGTTATAACTGGAGAGGTAGTGAGAGTGACATCTATGGTCATTGTTGTAGATATAATACTTTCTACTGTACACAATGTTATCTCAATTGCAGAAATAATAACACGAGCTATTTTCAAATTTGTTAACTAACTTATTATTTCAGTGTGAATAAGCAGGAATTGTTTATAAATACAGTATTATAAATTCTTTGCAGCTCTTTAATTATATATGCTGCGTTTCTTTGAAAAAGCTGCTCTAGACCGCGATAAATTATATTTTGATGTTTTAAACAATTCACATATTTTTAAAATATTTGTGCTTCGGATTTACTCAATCGAATCCTAAAGAGCTTATACTAAGTGAATATCTTGCATTATATTATCGAATAAAGTTTATTTATGCTTGTTCTCAACAACTCTGAACAACTCTGGATATTATGTGGAGTACAACCGAGTTCATCAAAAAACTTAATAATTGCTGAACTGACGAAACAGGGAAATTTTTTTAATACGCAATTTCTTGATTGATCCTTACTTCATTTACAACTTGAAATTTGAAAGAATGAAAATGAAATGACTGAATTGTATTTTTAATAAGAAGAAATGGATATCTTAATGTTTGCTGGTGAAATTAATTAATTTATTTTAATATTGGATAGCATTGTGTTTAATTAAAAACCAAAAATTAAATGTCAAAATGATTGACTTGAACTTAGTTAAAGTTGCTGTTCTAAATTTTTTTGCCTAAATTTCCCTGTATTTTCCCTATATTTTATCGCGGTCTCGAACACCATATTTCAAAAAAACGCAGCAAAAGTGAACTTAATTTTATGTTAAATTGTTAACCTAACAGAATTAATGGTTTCGCTTGTTCTTTAGACTATTAGCTTCGTAATCACGACGATTGCTGCTGGAAATTACGAGTACAATGTAGGCAATATTAATTTTAATAATCATTTTATTAATAATCTCATCCGCGTGAATGGGTTAGAAGTACATAATTAATTACTACAAATTACAGGTCTATGGCATTTCTTCAGTCGGTCGACAGAATTTAAATTAATAAATAAATATTTAAGACTTTCACGCTGAGAAGTAAATTAATTAAGACATACATTTACGAAAACATACAGATATACAGATGCATGGAAATTATATATTTTCTTTTAGGTAGCTGATATTAGGAAGCAATGATGACTATCGACCCCGCAATTAAGTAGTTAGAGTTGTGTTATTTTGTGCCGTACGATCGCTACCGAATCGTTCTGTCTTTAAAAAAAATTGCGTTAGATCAACAATTTCGTATTGTTTATAGTGCGCAGCATTCGCCTTATGTGCTGGTGACTCTGATAGTATTTGTCAATTTATGCACAAGCCACACATGCAGGTAGGTAAATAGTCAATCATCAAAATTCCATTTCCAAAAAAATTGTTGCCAGGATCTTACCCTCAAATGGTTGAACCATAAACGTTTTCGATGATGGATTCCCTGCGCTATCTATTGCACGGATTCCTGTTTTGACTCTAGATCATAGCAATGAATCCACGTTTCATTACCGGTGACTCTCTGGTTTATAAATTTAGCCGGATCGTCTTTACTCTTTGAAAAAGTTACCTTAGAAGTGTCTACACGAATATGTTTCTGTTCCATAGTTAATATTAGGGAAACCCATGTTGCATCTACTTTTGATAGCTTAAGATGATAATGTATAATAGTGCTAACCCTGCCTATTGTACATAATATATTTAATATTATACTTTGAAATAGTGATTCGTCTGTCTTCCATTATAACAGCGTCTACCGGTCTTCCGCTGCGGAAGTCATTTTCCAATGACTCTCTACCTTGTATGAATAGACGGACCCACCTCGTCATTGTTTTACAAGGCTCTCTACTAGACTCTTCGTAAACATTTTTCATTTGTCTTTCAATATTCTTAGAAGCATTTTTTCCAAGGAATTTAGTCACAGCACGATGTCCAACATTTTCCATTTTTAAAACAGCTTTTCATAAATCGGAAATTAATTTAATAAAACTATTTACTTCCAATTGATTTGCATTAACTTTTTAATAAATAGAGGAGTCGAACAAAATAAACAATTTTAATACCGTTATTTCATATAGATTTACCGAACTTATTGTACCCCTTCGTATTAGGTGAAGTTCCAGAATATATAGCCAATTTTGTTGTAGTGCATTTCAGCAAACTATTATCTGTTTAGATTTTATAAAAAATTTGTTTTAATAGTTATAGTGTAAAGGGATTCTTAAATAAATTTGAATAAACTATATATTAAAGCACAATAAATGGGACAACACTCTATTTAATATTTGACAATAGTTGGAACGATTGTTGCACAAAGCTTCAATGAAAAATGTTGTTATAAAAGAAACACACCCCTATGTAGACAGTGTTTTCTGGAAAGCTCTTAGTATATACTTTATGCTGAAAGTGCTAATTGGTCGATCCCACAGGCCCACGTTATAAATAACAGGCAACATTTGGGACAAAACTTCAATGAGAAATGTGGTTTAAAAAAAATCAAAATATCCCTCTATAGCTTCTGGAAAGGTCTTAATATGTACTTTATGCTGAAAGTGTCAAATGATCAATACCAGATAGTTGCACAAGGCTTGAATGAAAAATTTAGATTTAAAAAAATTAAAAGCCCCTTATAGAAAAAGTTCTAAAATTGCGGGCGTCTAAGATTGCGGGAGTCGTCCATTTAAAAATTCCTATAGACATGGATTTGTGGATGTTCTGGGGTTTTTTGATATTTCTAGAACAGAAGTTTTTGATTAAAGCAGTGTAACAATGATCCTATATTTTGCAAATTTATACCACTTGCCACTTTTGACATAAATTATACATCAAGATCTTCCAGGAAACAGTTGTCTGCCTTTATATAGGGATTGTTGATTTTGTGCAAAATATCGCCTGTGATTTGACCCCTGGGATTGGAACTGTCTAAATAAAGTACACATTAAAACTTTTCTAAAAATCTTTATCTTTATATACTATAAGGGTATTGATTTGATTTTCATAAATTATTCGTTGATCCTTTGTGCAACATTGATTAAAAATGTTGCCTGGTATTTATGTGGCGGCCAACTCGAATCGAAAACTTAGCACTTTCGGCATAAAGTATACATCAAGACACCGAAAAACAGTCACCGTCTTAACCATTTAAAATCCAATTATTAGCCTTCACATTCCGTAGTCTAACTTTCTTTAATCGAGGCTAAAATTAGCTAATTCAAAAAGATAATATTTAACACACCGATCTAAAATATAAATGTATGTAAAACGTTGGATCCCCATTTCAATTTAACTAGATTCACTAAAAGCTGATTAGCTACTGCAAGTCATACTTTTCGAATTTTGAATTGGAGTTGTTCTGAGACGACCAAATAATTAAAACATCCGCTTGTTTAGGCAGATTTGTTAACTTCGGAATTTACTTTAAATGTTCGTCATTTTTAATTCATTGTTCACCAAATTTCACTCAGAAAGTTATGGAACGAATTTGCGAACCCTTGCACTTTGAGCGAACCATTCCAATAATCTTATATTGCGGTAATTAAATCAAGTTCATTGTCTTACAATTTATATTCATCATTCAATATTAAATCTTTAATTCTATGAATATAATAGATTATTAGCAGGCGTCTTTTCAAAAAATCAACAATATTTTATAATCCTTCGACTAAAATAGATTTATTGACCTTCTTTACAATTACGATCAAGTAACGTTTCCTCTCCACACTATACGTTAATAGTAATTACATACACACAATATTATTGGAAATAAACAACTGTAATGTACCTTGGTTTACGTGGTATTAATTAACATACTTTGTATTTTGTAATTATGCATGCATTCAATGATATTTTGTATTTTTACAGCATATGTGGATACATTATTTTTATGAAAAAATAAAACCTAACAAAGGTGTGTCAATGACGTAGTAAAATGTATACTTGAATAAGTATACAAAATTTTCCTTTCTCTTTTTGTTTCTATTTTTTGATTGGTGCTAATTCAGAGGCTCGACTCTCTCCCTCTTGTTTAACTAATATCAGTGCACACGCGAATATTGCATCGACCGATCATGAGATAGAGCATTTATTCAACTGTGTATTAATTAATAGAGAAACTGATGAAATTTATTAAAAAGATTTCCAGCTATGTGATGACATTGCAAACAATGCTTTATACGCAGTTTATCTTTAATTAATAATTGATTGCAATTGAAGTATTCGCTATGACGTTTGTTTTATATATTTTGTTTAGAACAGTTGAAATGGAATTGTGAGTGACGAAGTTGGTTATTTAGGCTCGATTGATAAAAATACAAAAAACACTTGTGCGGTAGGTCGCGTATATAATTTTTTTTTTATATTAATGATGTCAAAAACATTTGTTACGAGATCAAAGCTATGTACGTAACTAAAAAACACATAGAAACATCTTATACATTCGACCGCCTTTAATCGTAATCGTGGCATAATTAGAGCTCGAAAGTTTTACATTACATATTTAGACAAATCAAAGAATTTGAACAATTAATACTTGCATTTTGGCAGTGTTGACATACCCTCCAGTTTTGCAAGAAAAGTTGTAGTATTACAGAATCAAACTATATGACATATAACTAAAGGCACTTTGAAAAAATTGCCGATTGCATCATTAGAACACTGCTACTCTTATTCGTCCGCAGCTAAAAATAGGGACTTCGTCAATATACAAAATGCATTTTAATAAAACTTGATTTTTAATTTTCTGTCTACATTTTTCAAGTATTTTCTTGGTTTGTTCATTATAATAAAAGAAAATCGTTATAATGCCAATTCACAGCAACGATCGATATAAACACATCGTGCGATACAAAAAATTATTTATGGGAATTTTCTTATTTATCTCAGTCATGTGAAGTTCGGATCGTCACTTAATTTTATTCATTTATTGTGTGTAAAATGATAGAATGCAAATTCATAAAATCAATGCGGCGCAGCAAATGAAATCTGTAGGTCAATTATTTTATATTAAATTTGATTGGTTAATTGAACACAAGCCTTCTAGTACGTCACATTGCTAGCAATAAATAGTATGTATGTATATTGTAATGTTTATTATTTTACAAGTACATATTTTCTATTTATAATTTAGAGGGAAATAATTGTGCTTCATTGGTGTATGTACATATTTAACAAATTACTGTGGAAAGAACATATTGAAGCAAAGCGCAACCAAATAAAAATAACATTTTCCAAAATGTATTGGCTGATAGGAAGAAAATTCAAGTTATCATTAGACAATAAGGTCTTACTATACAAAGCGTTACTCAAGCCAATATGGACATATGGTATTCAGTTATGGGGATCCACCACTGCATCAGTTCGAAATACTACTCAAAACTTCAGGGACATACCAACACATTGGCCATGAATATACTAAATTAACTGGGATTTAAACGACTGAGAAGAGCAGATCCACTCGGACTAATGAACCTATAAAATCATTAAATGTGTACATTACGCTTATAAGTAGGATCTAAATTAAATTGTGAACACTAATATTAAGTATTAACATTGGTTAAAACTTAAAAAATGTAATTAGCTTAAGATTTGAACATTTCTTGTTAGTTTCTTATGTAGAAAGATTCAAGAATAAAGCCATTGGCAATATAAAAAAAATGTGTTTAAAATAATTTGTTTAATATCATTTACCATAAATAAATGGCTGGGTGATATAACTCCCCAAACCATTTATGAAATAAAGCTTTAAAACTACTTTATAAATTGGGGCAATGGTAAAATAAATAAAATCCCAAAATTTGGCGTATTTCAAGTTGAATTAGGACTTTAGTGAACATGTTGAGTAGTGGTCTTATTTCATTATGCAAGAATGCTCGAAATGGCGAATTCAAAATTTCTGTTTAAATCAAGTCAATTACGTTTAATTTACAGTTAGATTTGTTTAACATTTATTTCTTTATTTATATTCCAGGTCGATTTTGGTTCGCCTGTTGTTTGTCTGCTCAATCATTAATCATCAATTCATCGATAATAACTTATTGATAATTTGTTATTTAAACAAGTGTTCTATCATGAACGAGCGAAGAAAATCCCGTGATGTGCCAACCAAGTCAAACAATCAGCATTTTATAATTTTGAAAATATTTATACACTAGGAAGCGAAGGAAACTCAGGTTTTTAATATAGCCGACGTAAACCAGAAAAAGTTGATGCAATGGGCACTTTCAGATCTGCCGACTGTTGGCAACATGTTGAGTAAAATCAACATGCTGGAGTCCAAAACTCATTTGATGCATCTCAAAACATATGGTAACAATGATAGTTAAATGTCATTTTGTCATCATACAATTTTTATGATACATTTAGCCATCAGAATTTTTCGCTTATGTATCGCCGCACTTCGCCAAATTAACCATTAGTCATGAAAAACCTAATAAACAATAATTAAAATCATTAGTGCAGTACAAAAGAGTTGGGATAAATATTACAAAACTATAAATATCGTGGCTAAAAAGCTTTTACGGTAGTAAGTGAAACTACGCAAGTTTGCATAGCGGCGATCTTAAGGAAAATTTAACAAAATTAATTTGATGAATTTTTTGGAGGGGAAAGGGGTGGGTGTGCTTGGGATTAATGTTATAACGCTTATTGATGATCGCTAACATGATTTATTATAACACATTCTTGGGCCCAGTATCTGCCACAGAACATTTAACATTTGGTGAAAACAGGAAACAGGATTGTCACGTCATACCTAGCTCGTGTTATGACACAAATTTTGCTAGGGCAATGACGAAAATGGGAAATATCGCTGCCCCATGTGATCCTCTGATTACATTTTATGGAAGTACTTGAAGGGAAAGATGTATACCAAGAAACGAACTATAATATCGTAAGGAACATTCGAAAACAAATTGCAGAAATAACATTAAAGTCTGCGCATTAGAAGCCACGTTTGCTTTCTAATCCGCCATGGTTTTTTTTGCCGCACATCCCTTATCCATCGTTACGACACACTAATACGACCGCGCGAATTACAAAATTGCTTTTCACGCTCCGCTTCTCGACGGTCGATTTTTGATATCTGAGTTAAAGTTGAATAAATTTGGTTCGGAAAATATGTACGCAACTACCAATATATTTAACCATAGCCTTATTTTCTGAAAATTATGTAACCTAGGATTTATTTAAGATCTAGAGGGCCAACATAATACAAAAATTAAAAAAATTAAAGAAAATTAAAAATGTTTACGAAACTAATCTTCTTTCACGTTCCAGCCATTCTCGCCGTAAAGTTTGTAGTCAGAATCAAATCAAACAATTGTCGTTATTCTATTTGACACCTTAACGAAGCCTTGTTAAATTTTTTAATTAAAACTAATTTTTCTACGGTCGAAAGCACATAAGTGGCATTTATCGCAATCTTTATTTTTTAAAGTTACGTTTACATATTTTTTAATTTTTTGTATGGTTACCACTTAAAGCTTAAACGGACCCACCAAATTAATCAAAACGTTTTTGCTTATAGTAGGCAAGACAGTTTGGTTAAACATAGCACAACCATGATACAAAATTTTTTTCTCTATTTATTTATTTAAAGAAATCTATTCTGTGATTCACATGTATGATTTCAGATAACTTAATTTTAAACAAAAATATTAAGAAATAAAAATTCAAAAAAGATCTTTAAAACACAAAAATATAAATCAAATTTTAATTTAACAATTAAAAATTTAAAAAATAATTCTTAAGGATATTTTTGAAGTTGTCCTTTTGATAAATTAAAGTCAAATAGGTCGCCGACGATGTTGTAAGATTAAGACAACCTATTAATGCTTATTATGGCTTATTTTCTCCATAGTTTGTGGAATGGTGTTCTAGTGCTAAAAACTCATGGTTTCGAAATGTTCTGCAAGGCATATGAATTGATATATTTTCCAAAATGTAAGCTGAATCTAAGCAATGTGACCAAGCAAAACGTTACCAATAACCCATCTGTACGGCATAGTATGGATTCCAGACCGATACAGTGTATTCCAGTTGAGATCGAACGTAAGCGAGTGAACATAATGTTTGTGTATATCTTATGCAATACAATTTTCAATATGCCTATTGAAAATGGCATTTTTGACAAGTGTAACACCTAAATCTATGATCTCATTGACTTTTTCAATACTTCGTTGTTGACTTTGTATGAAGTAATTAACGGATCGAAAGCGAGTTAATATATAACTCACTTAATCTATCGATGTCTTCTTAAAGTTTCTTTGTATCTAGCATTCCATTAACAGTTCGAGCATGTGATATGAGCACGTTTGAGTTTTTGATTATCTCGGTTATTTGATCTATGAAAACAATAAATATCCACGATCCGATGTGAGATCCATTATTACAAATTGTCGCCGGTTTGATAGATAGGACTTGGACCAATTTATGTAATCGAGTGAAAACCCAAATGCGAATAACCTCTGGAGTGCTTTTTGATGGCAGATGGAATCAAATGCTTTACTGAAATCCGTGTACCCTATATCAGCTGATATACTTTTCAAAATATTTGCAAAAAACGCAATAGGAGCTATAGAAGATATCAGTTCCAGACCTACTTTGGCAGAAAATTCAGTGAGATCTCCCAAATTATGGAAAAAACTAATTACGAACTTTTATCCCGATCAATCAATGCGTCTGAGCTGTACAGGTCTAAATTTTTGTTGAAAACAGTTTTTTGCCAAGATTCGGCGTTTTCAGTTATGTTTTGGAAAAATGATCTGAGCAAATATTGTTGCAAATTGAATTTAGAATCTTTTAGTACATACTCATTTTTTTCGTAAATGTTATGCTTTTCATAATATTTGAAAAAACGAAAAAGCTCTCGTCCGATTACAGCCAAAAATCACTGCGATCTCCGAATTAATGAAGTTTCATCCCGATCGGACAAACCGTCTGGGCTGTAGAGAGGAGACATATCTTGTCTGTACGGAACCACAGATACATACACACACGGAGATCTTTTTAAAAACCACTTTTTTGACTTCGGCGATTCAACGAAAGGGTTAAGCCCAAAGTATGACACTTTGTTATTATATCACCTCTCAATTTATTATTGTCTGCTATTCAAAAAGGTTTATTGCTGTAGTCGTGATGTAATACCTATTTTAAAACTAATACACGGATACATTCAATTTATTTTGTTTGTTTCCGTTATTTAGTATAATACATGTCAAAATAATCTTAGGATATTTTAATATAAAAAGTGTACCAGACAAATCACCATTCGCGAATATTTTGCATAAGCTATTAATCTTTTTAAAAAGATATTTCTACAAACAACCCTGAATAAAACGAAGGTACTAGAAAAAGATTGAATCTAAATTGTCCGTTATAGGCTGGATAGGTTGGGGGTTAGTGAAATCGATATAGCAAAATTCCATCAAGTATTCTACGAAAAAACTCGAGTTTGCTAGTAAATTTTCGATTTTTTTATTATGATCTGATCAACAATGAGTCAAGCATAACTTGACCAAATAAGAAGAAAAGAAAGTGAAAATGAGTCAAGAGATTATTTTATCACCCATTTTGATTCTCAAATCAAACTGTAATGATGAGATTAAATTTATAATTATTATGTATGTACATATGTAGTGAAAGCATTCGATCATTCAATTAAAGTAACAAATAACTAATAGAAATATAAAATGCTGGCGCCAATACAAGCATGTGATTAAAAAATGACATTTTTTATGATTCATTAATTTCCATATAATAATTCAAAGTGAAACCTTCACGCGAATTTGCACTCTGAAGGGGTAAATGATAAATCAAATGCAATGTGCAGAATTATACAAATCAAATTTACCGTTTTAAGGAACGCAGAAATAATGTACTACGGTTAAAATCGAAAGAATATGAAGCTTTAAGATTATCAAACAATCAATTTGATTAGACACCATTAAATCTAAAATTGAGAAAACTGACTTTATCATCCTATAAATCTTGTAGCCAACTAAATAAGTTAATTAAGCAATTTAAATTTGCTAATATTAAATTAAATACGTTGTCAATAGATCGTTTATTGTTTTTGTGCATAAAATATTGAGAATATAGAAGGAACATCAATTATTGTAAAAATAAGACAAAGCTTCTAGCATTAAAATATTTCATAAAAACCAAAACATAACATGAGTATATAAAACTAATGCCAATTGTATTATTCTTCAACCATATATTCGCAAGAATCATGTTAAGCTGGTATGCATTGCAGTGGAAATTTCCAAGCTCGATACTTTAAAATTTTTAAAAATGTTTTATCTTTTGTATTGTGTTTTTGTACGGTATTTATGTGCACATTAAATGCGCGAATAATTTTTTATTCGTGGAAATAAAATAAAATATTGTACTCGTGTTGAATGATGTGAGGAAGACGAAAAACCTACATAGTTTTCCCAGCAGTGTATTATACCGTTTGCTTTATGCATAATTTCAGTAATGCAAAATAAGATTTGGTTCGATTTATAATATAACATAATTTTTTCTTTTACTATTGAAACATAAAATATATTACAAAGAAAAGGTTGGAGAAAACGATTATAATTTATTCTATGTTAAGGGTTCAGGTGTGTTGTTTGTAAGATTTTTGTATATTCTTAGCCAATGCTAACCGAAGTGTAACCGAAAATTCTAGACCGCTATAGTAAATATACAAAATTAAACACCTATTTATAATTTACGTGTATGAATATTTACCTGTCTAACCCATATACCGGGCCAATAAGCAATGCATCATCTTACGAAACATAAACATATAAATCTTCCACGATTAAAGATGCATAGGTTAGGTACAAGGCAAAAACGCAATACAAAAAACGATAAGCAGAAAAATTTGAAATGGAAAATTCCACTAAACCTATTAAACGAACAATTTTACTAGATTTATTTTCCTTAAAATTAATGATGCACAAATTTATAAGGCTCTGATCTTAAGTTATGTGAGTGTTGGTTGATTATTGGTGGGAAACATGGAAAATGTACGAAATATCAAAAAAGGATACGATATAGGTATTGTAGTACAGTTTTATATTATAACAATTAAGGTTATTAAATATGCGGAAGAAGGCACATTTTACATTTCAGTATTTGTTGTTTAAATTGATCAAATATACAGACATGTGAACGAAATGAAAATGATGAACTAATATAATTAGAACAATCAATTATAGTATGAAGAATTTTGACCTTGACGATAAATTATTTTACAGGTAACAAAAAATGTTTTCTGTAAAGGCATTTAATAAAGGCGCGGATTGTGGAATTTATCAAAATAAATAACAGATCACGTTTATTGGAAATTGCGCGACAAGATTTTAAGCATACGCAGGTAAGTTTTCTTATTATCCATATAGGGTCTTCCATTGGTGCACAAAATCTTCATAATGTTGTTAATAGTCATCCTAAAGGGACCGTCTTTTACAAATATACATTGTGAATAGTTTGTGATAAAAGTAAAATTTAGTGTGGAGTGTAATTATTTCTAAAACGGGTAAGTAAAACTTGCCGTGAAGTAATTTTTGCTTGTCTATTGATTAGCATGTAGCCTTAATATAAGTAGTATTCAAATATTATTTCTCTTGAAATTCCATTCTAAGCCATCTTCTTCTTGGCTAATCGACATTTAAACAAAAATTTTGCAATCCCAAATCTAAATCTATATGCTATGTATATATATCCATAAAACATTTTTCAAGTTGAAGATGAATTTAAATAAATATAATATTATTTGCGTATTATTGAAAAATAAAAAATATTAATGCTAAATGTGTAATCTGTGAATGGAATGCATTGCGAATTAAGAATATATTTGCTTATTTAATATACGTTTAGTCAGACAGAATAAAGGAACGAGTCACCTCCGAACGCTCAATATGCTTCATGAATTGTGAAGCTATGAAAAATCCTAATATATATTCGAGTTTAGTGTGCCAACCTTCCTAAATGTCTGACGTTTTACAAATTTTAAGGAACTTGTCGGGCCAGCATACAGTATTTCTTGAGAGATATACATATTTGGTATATTTGTATTTTCCAAGTTCGAATATTTTATTTCTCTTTGAAAATAAAATTATATGCTGTTTGATTTATTGTTTATTTTTTTATCATTTAAATTTTAAGTGCCTTACTCTTCATTTATTACAATTTTTAAATTTACTTTGTGATATACACCTTCTGATCTTGAAATAAGAGCTTATTAAAAACACAACAAATGTGATGTTTCATGAATATAAGATTAGGGCCGATCAATTAACGTCATTTTTTTCTTCTATTACCTTAAATATATTTCTGAAATAAGTGTTGAATTTTCTTAGAAAAATATCGCAGCCTGAAAATAAAATAAAAATACAAGATTTACATTGAATCTGACTCATTATGTATTGTATATGTACATCTTCTATTTTCCTAAAGAAATTTCGAGAAAGAGATAAACAGAGAAATAAAACGAACGTCGTTCTTTGTCGCGAATGAGCACTCTGTATGGCTAAAAAATAGTATTAGGCCGAATCGTACTTCAATTTCTTCGTTCATTCATTCATTCAAGCATTTTTTCGACCAATCTGAAAAAATGCAGAAGAAAGAACATCGTCATTTTGGAGCAATATGATTGGTTGAATAAATTAATGAACGAAAAAATTGAAGTATGAATTCGGCCTAAGAACAAAATTAAAAATAAATAAATTTCGCTTTCAGGAAGGGATACTTCGTATTTTTTACCTTTGCGTTCTTCTTCTTTTAGTATATGTATATTTATTATTTTTACTGTTTCGGCATGTGATAGAATAATATTATTTCTTTGTTTGTTTTAGCAGAAATAGTCAGTGACAGTCTTTTATAAATATATATTGCGAATAGTTTGTGATAAAAGTAAAATTTAGTGTGCATTATAATTATTTCTAAAACTGGTTAGTTAAACTTGAACTAAAGTAATTTTTGCAAGTATGGTGATTGGCATGTAGCCCTAATATAAGTATAAGTATTCAAATATTATTTTTTTGAAATCCCACTCTAAGCCATCTTTCTCTCAGCTTATCGATACTTAAACAAAATTTTTGCAATCCCAAATCTAAATCTATATGCTTTGTATATATATCCATAAAAAATTTTCAAGTTGGATGTAAATTTTATATTATCATATACCTATTGAAATAGTAGGCAGGGGAAAAAGTGTGTGGCCTTTTTCCCGGTAGATGGCTTTACATTCATATATCTCAGTAACCATTGATCGTATCGGGCAATTCTTATGTGTGTTTGAAAGGTGACATAACTTGTACTTTGACATACAAAACATTAAAATCGGTGAAGTGAATAAAAAGTTACATTTTAAACATGGAGATAAATAATGAAAAAATTCGATATATTTTACAATTTTATTATGACAAAGGTAAAAACGGGGTGCTGTTTATGGAGAAAGTATTTTATCAAAATCAACAGCAAAGAAATGAATGGTTCAAGCGCTTTCGTTCTGGAAATATGGATGTAAAAGATGCACGTCGCTCTGGTCGACCAACCACTGGAAAAGTCGAGAAATCATGCAGAAAATTGAAGAAGATTGAAAAAGCTTGACATTTGGGTACCACATGAATTAACAGTTAAAAGTTTATTGGACCGGATTTCTATCTGGGAAACGCTGTTGAAACGAAACGAAATCGAGCCATTTTTAAAACGAGTGATTACTGGTGATGAAAAGTGAATAAGATACGACAACGTTGTGCGAAAAATATCATGGACGAAACGAGGTGAAGCTTCCCAAACGATATCAAAGCCAGGATTGACGCCAAGAAAGGTAATGCTGTGTGTTTGGTGGGATTGGAAAGGAATCGTGCATTATGAGGTGCTGCCACCGAGCCAAACGATTGATTCTAATCTTTACTGTCAGCAACTAACGCGTTTAAGGCAAGCAATTCAGTTAAAACGTCCAGAATTGATCAGCAGAAAGGGCGTTGTGTTCATGATAACGCTAGACCACACACATCATTGATGACCCGGCTGAAGTAGAGAGAGCTTGGCTAGGAAGTTTTGATGCACCCACCATATAGTCCTAACCTTGCGTCTTAATGGTTTTACATTAAATTCAAAAGAGGCCTGCGAGAATGAGTTGTCTCGATTTTTCGCCTCTAAACTACAAAAGTTCTACAGTGATGGGATCATGGCTCTACCAGAAAAATGGTAAAAGGTCATCGATCAAAATCCCATTATGCAAATTTTTCCTTATTAAACGGGGGCTGTATGATAAATGCTCATGTTTAACAACTGATACCGACACAGAGTCAAAATCTGTATATAATCGTTTAACGCCATATTATGAACTACACCTTTCAATGAAACCTGTCATGAGAAAAGATCAATTAGGGATTCGATTCCGTTTTTGGATGGGAAGACATATGAGGAAAACAATAAAATCGGAAACCGCTTAAAAGTAGTACCAAGCATCTTCAATTACGTATAACTAGAGTTTAAGCCGTTTTTATTTTTCTCTTTCTAGATACAATGTGGTGTCAAATGAATAGTAAATAAATAAAACAATCTCTTCAAAATTTTGAAATTGTTCGCTCGTTGCTTAATACGTTCTAGGTTTAGGTTAGGTTACCTAATACGTTCTAACTCTTTCTTAATATTTTTATAAAAGGAGGTGGTCGTCGCCTCTACAAATAAAACTTCTTAATTTCACTAAACCTCTGAAAAAATTTGGCCCTCTATTTAAACAATAAATATCGGTGTGTATAAAACATGCAATAGATCATCATTTTCTTCAAATGGAAGTTTCAAAATTCGCCTCTGTAATGTTCTTGCTCGAATTGAGCTCTCGCAATCGTAAATGTTGTAGACTTAGTAGACATAACATTAAGAACAAAATTTTTATTTTTTATGGAAACATTTAGTTATTAGAAAATAAATAACTCAGTGGGATCGAACAAAAATCAGTGGCCATCACTGCACAAACTATTTTTATTTTAAAGTTTAAGCTTCCAGTTGGAAGACATTTGGAAAATTTTCGAAACCAACAATATTTGGAATTTCAAATTACCCGTAGATTCCCTAAATTAATAAATACTTCCATCAAAAATAGTAACGTCATTTTTAGCGATTATTGTTTTATTATCTTCGATTACTTAGGTCTGTTGATTAAAAAAATAACATTTAAAATAAAACGCTGTAATTTTAACTGATTGGGCGCGTTCAGGAACGCCAACTGTTGGCATCATGATTAGTGAAATCATCGCCAATTTGATTTCAAAATTTCATAGTACTAAACATTTTCATAACGTTGGCTTTGATTTTACTCAACATGTTCCCAACTGTTGGGTGCCCTGAATGCGCCGATTGTGTGCTTTCATGAATTTCAACTGTTGTCGTCATGAATAGTGAAATTTCGTCAATTTTGTTAAAAAATTTCATAAAGTTGAAAATTATCTTAACGTTGATGGTGATTTGAAAGCACCCGATGTAAAAGTGTTTTATTATGTTTTAGGGCGCACATACTAGATTGAAAATTAAATAAAACGAAATTTATAAAGCAAATATACCTAATTTTTTCTTTCATCAAATACCGATGATTACTCTATATTTGGCTGGAAAACCACAGCCGCAGATTGTTAACCAGTTAAAAGATCTGCATGTGAATAAAATGTTTGTGTATCGCACCATAAATCGTTATAGCGATACTGGCAGCATTGCAAAACGCCATGGTGGTGGACCGAAACGCACTGCAACATCGCCGAATATCACTCGGAAGGTGAAGGCCAAATTGGCTCGGAATCCGCGCCGTAGCGGCAGAAAAATGGCTCGTGAGGCGAACATTTCGCGCGAACGGATGCAGCACGTATTGAAAAAACATCTTAGACTGAAGGCCTTGAAATTCCATAAAACGCATGGTCTCATCGATGCTCAAAAAAAAGTTGGAGTGAAAAGAGCAAAGGAGTTGTTACGCTTGCACGAAAGTGGCGATTTGCCGAATTTGGTTTTCTCCGATGAGTCACCGTTCGTTATTGAGCAAAGTACACAAGCAAAACGACCGAATTTTCTTGCCCGGCAGTTCTACTGAACATTTGGACCAACGGATTGTCACTCGAAAACAAGCGCCGCCGATGGTGATGTAACAGCCGAAAGCCGTTCACAGCTCGTTTTTTTGGACCATGGCATCAAGATAAATGCTCAAATTTATCGGGATCATGTGTTGGAGGGAGCGTTGAAGCCTTGGGCATAAAAACATTTCGGCCGCAGAGCCTGGACATTTCAACAGGATTCGGCGCCGAGTCATAAAGCGCGCGTCAATCAAGATTGGCTGAGAAATAACGTTCCGCGGTTCATTTCCACTGCCCAATGGCCACCAAATTCACCGGATGCAAATCCGATAGATTTCTCGGTTTGGGGTATTTTGAAGAGCAAGGTTGGGACAAAAAAATACCAAAGTGTCGATCATCTCAAGCAAGTGCTTCGCCGGGAATGGGCCAAAATACCGCAGGGCTACTCTCGTGCTGCACGCAATAGCTTTGTCGACCGTTTGAAGGCCATAATCGCAGCTAAGGGTGGCCAAATCGAAAACTGCTAATGCAATTCGAAAATTCAAAAATTTTTGAACATTTTTTACTTTGATTCAATAAAATTCATCAAAAAATAAAAATTCTGTGGTGTTTTGTTTTGGTAACACCCAGGTGTCAGCCTTTTGGTGTCAGCCACCCTGTATATATATATATATATATATATACAGGGTGGGCCATCTAACTTTTTTTTGAACTAGCGGTTATTTTGAATATGGTAAAGGTTATGTCACTTCTGATTTGACAGAAAGTTAGTTGTATCCTTCCGCTGAACGAAAATGGTTGTGTATCGCTTGAACAACGCTGGGAAATATTGAAACATTACTTCGAAAATCATGGTAATGTTGCAGAATGTGTGCGAAAATTGCGTGCGGTTTTCGGAAGAAACGAAGCGCCGGGAATGTGCGTGAGTCGCCGAGAACGTCAACTCGTCCTCGTGCTCAAGAATTGAACATTTCACGCACAACATTGCGACGAATTTTGCATAAAGACCATGGTATGACACCGTATAAAGTTCAATTGGTTCAGGAATTGAAGCAAAGAGACCACCCATTGCGTTTTCGGTTCGCTGAGTGGGTTT
The DNA here is from genome assembly GCA_963691935.1 of Nephrotoma guestfalica. Classification (NCBI taxonomy): domain Eukaryota; kingdom Metazoa; phylum Arthropoda; class Insecta; order Diptera; family Tipulidae; genus Nephrotoma; species Nephrotoma guestfalica. The sequence continues at coordinate 265,082,281 of OY829915.1, read as the reverse complement.
GCGATTGACTTGAAGAACATGCCGATTTTGGCAAAAAAATCATCTTTTCGAATGAGCATTTCCATCTTGGCGGCTATGTAAAACAAGCAGAATTGTCGCATTTGGAGCACAGAGAACTCGCACGTGATCGTAGAGAAGCTGATGCATCCTGAACGAGTGACTGTTTGGTGCGGATTTTGGTCCGGTGGCATCATTGGACCATTTTTCTTTGAAAATGATCAAGGAGCCGCCGGTACTGTCAATGGTGAGCGCTACCGCGCCATGATAAACGATTTTTTGTTCCCGGCACTTGAAGAGGAGGACAGAGGCAACATTTGGTTTCAACAAAACGGCGCTCCGTGACACACAGCACACGTTGTCCGCACATGTTTTCCATACTGTCTTCGAAGTACGAATTATCAGCCGAAATGCTGATGTGATTTGGCCGCCTGAACGTTCGGCAACAGTTGTGCTTGTACGACCACAACGAAAATCAGTAACCACTTGTGAATCATTTTAATAGATGGTGAAGAGTCCCCATAATATTTATCAAGCTATGGTTTGCGTAATGGTTTTTCCACGCAAAAAATAATGTTTAGTTAACACACGAAATTCACGTTTTTCCATGTTTGCAAAAAAAAAACAATGAGTTGTCTCTTTTCAATGGCTGTCAAAACTGAACTAAATGACAGATCTGTCTGAAAATTTTAATTTGATCAGTGACAGATAATATTGACACATGACATCTGGGATTTGCGATTGCAGCGCCCTCTGTTGCAATTTTACCAGACTTCTCACTACGCCCTCGTATATATATATATATATATATATATATATATATATATATATATATATATATATATATATATATATATATATATATATAACAGTGATGTTTTATGCAGGTAATAATTTTTAAACTTTTCATGTTCAAATATTTAAATACTGACAAGAAGTTTAGAATATTTTACGGGATCTATAGAAGCACCATGGTAAACGTGAGAAATATTTCGCGAAAATATTAAGCGTATTTACTAAGCAACCTAGTTGTTCAAATCGTTGCAAATAGTTCTTTCAAGCGCTTACAAGTAATTATAGTAACACGTGAAAAACTGCTTAGTTTTTATGAATGAATTATTATTTTATATTTTGATGATGTAATAACTTGAGTATACAAATCATTCTGGATACAATAAATGTAGGCATACACAATAATATATACAATCAGGTATGTATATTTAAGGAATGTTATATATTGAAACGTTTAAGTAATAATAATGTACCTGTCAATAGTTAATCAAGAATACAGATTACGACTAAAATTTTGAAAAGTAAACGATACTTTCAACACGTGAGAAGCGTGGATTATTTTACGCTTGTGTATGCCAAAATAAACGTGCGTAAGTGCACTTTAAAGGTTCATCTTCTTGTAATACTTTATAATTTATACTTCTCATTACGATCTTATATGCTGGAAATGACGCTAATTACCATAACCATAATATTTAGCTAAATCACACAATAATAGTAAAATTAAGCCAGTGACACTAATAATTTAGGTTTTAGATGTATAATTAGAAACGTGTCGTTGTAATGCTAATTTTTATCTAGTTAAGATAATTACGAAGATTAACGAATGCCTCTAATCATAAAACATTAATTCCACATAACAAAGAAATAAATTGTGTACACCAAATTGCATAATAAATTCAATTTTGCACATTTTAATTAAATACCGCAAAATCACATATACTTTTACACAACATGCATTCGCGATCAGTGCAATATGTCGTATTGCTGTTGTTGTTTTAATAGTTTTATAAATCTTGTGATAGCTACTTATATATTTATAGATCGATATGCAACGTCATTCTGACAGGCCTCCAACTTTTAATGAGGGTATATGCAGTGCAAATGCGAAGAAACACGTGCAGCTAAAAATATTTTCAGCATACAAATTATTTTATTTTTAGTTTAATTGTATGTGATTATATAGTAGCATTTTATATGTATAGGTTTATTCTTTAATTTTAATATGTAGTTTTATTGGCTGACACAATATTTTTGATTAACCAAAAATTATCATAATGGCGGATAAATAATATATTTTTTTACTGAAGTTTATTTAGAATGGGGGCGTATTGTTGTTTTTTAGTTCAATTTAGAAAATAGAATTTTCGAGTTTTTACCCACCTACTCATCGAGTATAATATTTGGCATTTTCCCGAATTGTTTAGGATGAGAATGATGATGGAATAAGGTGCTGTTGTTGCTGTTCCAAATCTCATTGGCTATTTATGATAATGTTGATATACTTCATTTCCTTGTTGCATAACCATTTTGGTAAAACAAAAATCTTATAGTTCGCTGTAGTTCCTCAAATGACATACATGTTTTATAAAAAACAGTAAATCAGCTGTTTCAAATTTAAATGCAAATAACTTAATTTACTCAACCCATAACTAAAAAGGTAAAGAAATTTTACTATCGCTCATTCCTTGCAAATAATTCAACCAGATTCTCACATCCAAGACTCTAGAGTTTAGCTTTGATTAACCGAAATGATTAAGAATTTAGTTAATTTAACAGAAATATTCTTATAAATATCCCATAGGTAGTTTTTATCAAACACTACTACAAATAAAATCAATGCATCAATAAGAAAGTGCCCACAGAATGATTTCCCCTTTCTTGGAAATAATGTTCATAAGGTGCATAAAACCATGTCTTTAAGCACACCATAAATCAACAATCGCAAATAAACAAATCAATGCACTGTATTAAATTGAGTTAATAAAGCACGCGATATTTTTATACATATGTGTATGTACATACTCGTACTATATATATATATATATATATATATAATGTACATAGAGTAAAATTATTTTTGTGTAGTTTACAAAACTAGTTGCATATATTTTTTTATATTATATTAGTTTTAACAACTACAAATGCAACGAGAAAAACAGAAGAAAATAAAAATAAAAATTATATCGTTTAAATTATCTATATAAACTCAGTTAAACTAAGTTTGTAGTTTCAGTCTTATTTATAAAATCAAACCGCGAATGTACCGTTAAAAACGATAAGCGCAGTAATTTCGTAATTAAAATACTTATTATTTTATTCTAAAGAGAAAAACTATTGCTTTTATATTTTATTGAAGAGCGGAAAATTTGGATAAACTTTCAATTGACCTTGAACTATACCAATAATAAAATATAAAGAATTTTTAGAGCTTTTCGGATTGTAATGTGCAAAAATTTTATTATGTAAATTTGAGTGACCAAATAAATATGTAATAGCAAAAATGACGTGAAAATATTATTATAATGTAAAAAATGAATTTTCAATTTTATAACGTAATTTATAATTTTATTGCCAAACACAATAAATCTAAATAATTATTTTTAGCTAACTTTTTATTCTAAAAGAAATCGTTAAAATCCGTGAAATTTTCACGAACTTAAGAAACTTAAATTATATTAAATTTATTTATTTATAATCTACTAGTTTCAAAATAAAGCTCATTAAATAATGTTTATATTGCATTTTTAATTAATATAATTAAAATAAAATAATTGTGTTTGTGTTGAAGTAAAAATTGATAGTGGAAAATTGCTATTATTTAAACAAAAAAGATTTTATTGGATAGCTAGTGACATCTTTATAGAACTGCAGTGAACTATTTATTATCTAAGATCTCAGACACATTTAAATAGTGGGACGTAAAATTATACTATTCAGTTTTAATTAAAAACATAGACACCATGAGCGGCCACAACAAGTATAGTGGCCAAGTGGGCCGAATAATGGACAAAATAAAGAAGAGAGCCCTGGAACAGGTAATTGTATTAGCGTTTTATAGATATTTATTTAAATTATTAATATGTTACTTTTGCAATGAGATGGTATGAATTTTAGGGTTGAATAATAAATCAATAACATTTACAAAATTTAAAAGTTATATTGGATCAGTTAAATTATTTTTTGCATAGATTGAGAATTTTAAATATATTCCAAAAAAAAATAGAAAGGTCCAGTTTTAATTTATAAATACGTACGAAATTTAATGAAATAGTTCAAGACGTTTTATCAAAAACATATCTTCCTCACTTGTTTTAAATACATAATTTAAAATAAATTTTGGAACGCAATATGGGAGAAATAGTTTCGTATTTCATTTTCAATTGAAACTAAGAAAACATTAATTTTAAAGTTTTGCTCTAGATCAGCAATTTGATTTATAAATGGGAACCACCTGAACATGGTTAAGATTTTCAAATTTCTACATTATCACTTATCACTCCATTTTAAAGAGCAAAGACGAGATCTCGAACCACAATGACTAAAGCTGAGACACGCTCAAAATTAAAGTAGTGCATGCTATGCTCGATTTATTTATAATAAATAATTTAACATTATAACAAAAAATAGCCACTTAAATAAATAAAATCTAGAATTATTCATCGAAGGTGAAACAGGGAAAATGCCATTCAATAAGCATATAATTATAAAAATTAGGGTTACCTACTACACTAAGCTATGATATTTTGCTCCGTTCATCAAATGAATGAACCTTAGCCCAAGTTAAAAATAGAATACATTATCCGTAAATTTTTAAAAGATATCCACAAATCCAACGTTTGTTTGTGCGAAAATATGTGGCATATTTAACTAGATATTGATTACTTTATCTGCAAGCTTGGTGTGCTATTCGGTAGGTCCCGGTTCGATTACTGGTGACGACCAGTACAAAAGTTGGAACTGGGTGTTTTTAACATGTCATATATTATTTGTTCGTTCATTTCTAATTTTCAGTAATAGTAATTACGGCCTTGTCCTTAATATTTAAAAAAGAAATAAAATGCATGCATTTTTAACGAATAAACTTAAGATCCGAATTATGCAGAAACAAAGGAATTGCAAGTGCCTTGCCGTGCATTTTGCTCCCGAGGCTTCATGATTGCGTTCGATAGCCCTTCTGCTACAAGACGTTAAACCCCGTAGAAGACCAAGTTTTGTTTTGGAATAAAAGTTTTAAAATTAGTTTTTACTCACATCAAAATTTTAATCAACCAGAAATGGGGATCATTAAACTTTCTTTGTTCAATGAGGCGTTACGTCGCTACTTTTGCAAATTAAATAGAATTTAGAAGGCGAATGTTGATGATTAATGAAAAGCTTAAAACATTGAAACAGTATTTGACGAAAGAAACGCTAATTTTGAAATACGTAATTCCACAAATATTTATCGCAGATTTTGAAATTAACGTATAGCGTAACAACTGATGATTGCAATTCCGAACCATTTATTTCAATCCCGGGATTAAAGGATTCAAAAAATTAAATCAATCAATTTTTCAATCAAAGAAAGCTTATTTTTAAATATATAATAAATAAATTAATTTTTAATTTTTTTTATTTAAAAAAATATTTTAGAAAGCATAACGCATATACAGAATTATCTCCTAGTCTTCGATTCTTAATTTTGAAACTGAGAATGTGCATTGCGTGTTGTAGTTGAGGGAATTAACAAATTCAGTTAACAAATTCCTATAATTCCGCTACAAATATCTTCATCTGTGTCTGATTAGCTCGATATATCAATCTCTCTTCCAATTACAGTGACCAATTTCAAGTTTGATGTCATGTTACTCTTGACCAATCTAATTATTAATCGTGTGTTGTGAAACAAATAAACTACTTGCCCATGTCACTTTGCAAGTGCACAAAATGGCTTTTAGTTATTTTCTATTTTCATTGTTTTCACAAAATTTATTACATACTTATTCACATATCATTTTAACCAATAATTAAACCATTTTCGTCGATCCGGTTAATATTATTATGGGATTGAAGAATTGGTCGGGATCCCGAATCCCATATTGCAATCACTAGTAACAACTTCTCTAACCTGGGTTAAAAACAAGGTGACATCTGGTAAATGGGCCTTCAAAGTGAGAGGCGACTGCTGTTTGTTTGCCAGATGTGTTTTGTATTGTTCATGTAGTTTGAGCAACCAACGCTTCCAACATTGGAATCGTACAATAGACATACTTGCCAGACCAATTGGAGCTACAATAATATTATTTCTAGCCCTGGACAACAGACGAGGATATTTTAAAAACCAAATTGAAGTTTATTTAAACATTTGTTGTTGTTCACTCACCACTCACATTATTTTTTCGTATTACGAAAATTTGTCAATTGCTTTAAATCCGCTAAACCTGTTTAAAAGCGCTCTTTGCACCAATGTATTTAGTTAAGAAAAAATTAATATTAGCGAAATTTAATAAATGAGAAATGATAAATCGTTAGTGTAATGGAGAAACAAACCTGAGCTATTGTTGTATCTATTTGGACAATTGCCTTAGCCATGAATGGCCCGGGGCATAAAAACTAAAAATTTTCCTACGACCGATCAAATGCGTATTATCGAATGCGTATGAATATGGTTTAAATAAAGAAATCTAATTACCAGTGAAACCTAATCATTAAAATTAACACAAAGTTCTACAGAAACGTACAACTGATAAAAGCTTCATGGCAAAAAGGTAGCATATTACGTATTCCATTCTGTTAATCATTTTTTTGCCAAGGATACTTATTTCTTCTACGTGTGAACTTTTGCGAAACTTTTGTAAAATACTTGGCGCGGTTAAAAATTACTCCTGCTCCCATATTGTCGTATATGAATAAACATAAGAAGAATGTACTAAGAGTAACATGAATATCATGCTAAAATATTGTACATTACCCATATGGAATTTCGGAAGATTTCCGCCTTATTCGCTTTTTATAGATTAACGTAACACGAATAATTACAGAAGAGCTGTAGTTGTCGGAAGTACGGTAAATTTTACAAAAAGATGTTGCAATTAACAACAAAGTAACTAATGAATTTGTATAACATTTTAGTATAAATTAAAAATAATTAAAATTAAAATTTGTTTATTACTCTTATAATAAAAAAAACAACGAAAATATAATTTTGAAAAATTCATACCATCAAAATATAAGATTCAGTCACAGCACACGAGAACGTCATTGAAAAATACCGGAACAATCACTAAGAAGCTCAAGTTCAATCTAAATGAAAATATGTTTCATTACCAATGAAAATCGGATTATCTATCAAAAAACAAAACAAAATTTTGTACTCTGAACTTATAATCATTCATAATAAAAAAAAATGTGCGTTGGCCACCTTCCAAACTGCATAGGTACTGCCAAATTAAATTCAATAACATTCACGTGCGCGGTGGTTTTTTTTAAAATTAATTTTAAGAAGCTTAATGATTATGTGTGCCAAAATATAAAAACACAGGTCTAGCATAAAAATTATGGATTACAAATATTATGAGACGGATCTGAGGTATTTAAGAACATACAGCCGCATATTGTCATTGTAAATATGTAAATAAATTGATTTGTAATAGCTTTCTTTCGCTGTTATCTCTGTGTCGATGCGATTCTTCGCTATTCAGACTAGATGTGATTTTATAGAAACTAAAATTTACTAGTTTTTATTATATTTTTGTTATTTTTCTAGACGTTTTATTTACTATTCGGATGAATGCACATTTTTATCATATTATTACTTAGTTCAAGCCGTTGTTGGAAAACTCATGCGATCATGCGAAGGATTGATGGGATGTAATTTATATTCAATAATATTGATTATATATTATAGCATGATTTTATTTTTGTTTAATTGATTTATGTTAAGCAAAGGATTATTTAAAATAAAATCATATTTTTGCTTTTCTTATGATAATATATGATTGTTCCTTGATTAAAGTTAAGCTAGGCTTTCCTAAAAAATTTTCAAAGTAAGTAATTCATAACTAGACTCAATCTAATTTGATTCAATGGCAGACAACAATCTAATATTATTATCTAACAAAATTATAAGTCCACCAATATACGAAATTGTAAATTAAACATAAAATACCAAAACTGCATAACTCGTATCAAGTGCGTCGAAAGCAAAAATTGTTTGGCCTTGATGATGGAAACAAAAACTATGTTACATGAATTACCTTCACGATGTGTAGTAGACTAGTAGGTATATGATTTGTCCACCTTCTTTAAATTATAGTAAATGTTCTAGAAGTTCAACAACCAGTCTTATATACAAATTTACATTGCGGAATTTCGCACGGTGGAACACCGCTTATTTCCCAATAATGTATACATTTTATACTTACATAAGTTGCATTTTGTAAATATTAATTAAAGGTCGGACAGACACAAAAAAAGAAAAATAATTTTAATTGAATAAAAAAATAAAAAACTGAAACAAATTTCCATGGTGAATATGAATATAAAGTTGAATTGTAAATGTAGTAGGGATATCCCAAAATATAAAGAAATTATAACGTGATTGACGTTTTTACATATATAATCTAAACGTGATTTAAAATATAGGAACTGAATTCTTATCAAAAAGCAGAACATCGGACTTTTCTTTATAAGCTTAATCCAATGATATTGATTAGTATCAATAGTGCCTTAGAGTAGAGTAGTATTTTTTAAAATTTTAAAAGTTTGCTGCGGTATTTAAATTTAAATTTTCTTGTGTTTAAAATTTTCTAAACTACCAATTAATATTTTCCGCCAGGGCGACACAAAGGATCCAGAGAATCACGGATATCAAAGTTTACAAGGTGCTGGTGGAGATGGTCAATTTTCTACGTCTTCAACTTCGACAAGCTTAGACACGGTTGTTATAGATTCTGGAAATGATATAACACGCGAGACAAGCTCTCCGATCCGTATATTCACACCAATCCATGAAGCTGCCGATCCAATATCAATCACGATCACAGACGAAACAACCAAAAAAGTAAAATCATCGATAAAAGGATCAAAGGTTTCATTTCAAGAGGACAAATTCGACAGTGACGAAGATTTTTCGAATCGGCGAGACCAATTTCAACAGAAAAAATCAATAAGCACAGCCGGTGCCGACCCAAAAAGTATATTCAAAGATTTAAAACATTTACTAGAGCACGACAGCAATCGTAAAGCGTATCAATCGAAAAAGCACGTGTCACTAGATGTTAAGCATTCGAAAATCTTAGAAGATATACTAAAAGGTTCATCGAGTGAAGAGGAGGCAGAATTTCGGGAAAATCGAAAACATTTTCAAGCCAGGAAACATCAAAGTTTAGATACTCGGGTTACATTTAAACTAGAAAAAACCGACGAGGCGGATGAAAAAACCACAACATCGAGTAGTGATGAAGATTTAGATGTTGAAAATCGTAGTTTAATACATGAAAAGTACCGTGATACTACAAAACCTTTAATCATTGATCTAAAAGATTTGGAATCGAGCGAGGACGAGGATTTTCTGTCGGCCCGAAAAAGTTTTCAGCAACAACGAACAATTAGTACAGAATCACGAAAGAGGTAGTATTCGAATTTATTATTATAATTTTTTTACGTTAACTTTTTATACATGTTTGTGTTAGCCTGCAACGTTTCCTTGAGATGGATGATATGAAACATAAACGCAATGAAAATCTTCGAAATAGTGTTCCATTTGTGAGACAAATTACCGAAGATGGTAAACCAAAAATTGAAGTTTATCGACCAACCACAAATCCAATTTATATTTGGACCCAAGTAAGTAGAAATATAGAGATAAAACTATTAAGTTGTTATTGAATTCGATCGAAACCTTTGTTATCTCTTAAAAATACGCGTCACACGATCTCAGGTCAAATCAATCTCATCACTGAGTTTATTTATTTGCACAACTTTCTTACCAGAATTGAATCGATTTGTTGTTTACCTTTTTAATTTTCCAAATGAATGTGGCGATAGAAAGGGGTGGAAAATTGTATTTTATATCAATAGAAATTAAAGAAAATGTATATATTGGTATGCAATGTCGTGATACAGTACGTGATTTGAAATCAAATGATTTTGGCAAACGCTAAAATCAATAAAAAAAAAAATAATTTAACGCGAAACCTGATCTCCCGTTACATTTATAGGTAATCACGTCGCCCTCATCGATCAAAATCCCAACTAGCCTTCAACTGTATTATATAATCCATTAAACATTTTTACCCATCAATAAATATTTCACGTTACTTAATTACTTTAAAAATATTTTCTACTTGCAAATAAATTTCCACAATATTTTCTTATATCCAATTAATTTTATTATTACATTTAAATAATCATAAATATATAAATGAAAAAATATTTAAATTAATTAAAAAATAATCAATTGATCATTAAACAACAAAGACCTAAGAGTAAAAGGAAGGAATATTGCCGTGCGCATAAAGAACTAAAACTTTAAGAAAGTTTAGCGTTTATTCAGTTTGTATCAGTTGCTGGAGTCGAACTAAATCGAATTTTGTGTCCTATATAATAATTGTACAGTTTGAAATTGCCTTTACTCATACAAAATAAGCGAGACAAGTGAACATAAATATTTACATTTCTAAGATTTCGTCTAGTGAAGATAAATTTAAAGCACAGAATTGTTTAATGTGACGTCAAATTTTTATTCTGTACCACGGTTAAAAGAAATTTTCTTAAAGTTTAGAAGTTTATCTTACAAGTTTGAATATTTACATTCAACAAGTTTGATTGTAAATATTCTTTCCTTTTTGTGTCGCTGGATTTAAAAGTTTTAATTTGTTTAGTTAATATGAAGATTTTAATGCGAGCTGACACTCATGTGTCATTTAGTGTGCCAGCCGATGAACCCGCCGCCAAATTTACTTATTCTCAGGTTTCGATCGAACTTAAAACGTAAATCTTATTTTGTGGCTAAAATTATAATGTGCGATTTCTGTTATACTTAATAGGTGTTGGCAGCTTTATCAGTATCCCTTGGTTCTATGGTGGTGGGATTCGCATCAGCTTACACCTCACCAGCTCTTGTGTCGATGACAGATCGAAATCTCACATCATTTGAAATGACTACACAAGCGGTAAGTTTCAGTCATTTAACATTTTTCACCATTTTAACAATAATGATTTAATTCTACAGTCGTCCTGGGTAGGTGGTATTATGCCTCTGGCAGGCCTAGCAGGAGGTATTTTTGGAGGACCTCTAATTGAACAGCTTGGTCGTAAAACAACAATTTTAGCAACTGCAGTGCCATTTGTAATCGCATGGTTATTAATTGCGTGTGCTAATTCAGTAATAATGGTATTGATTGGTAGAGGACTATCAGGCTTCTGTGTTGGTGTCGCTTCTCTTTCTCTACCCGTTTATTTGGGTGAAACAGTTCAACCAGAAGTTAGAGGAACTCTAGGCCTTCTACCCACCGCATTTGGCAATATCGGTATTCTATTGTGTTTCGTCGCGGGAAAATATATGGATTGGTCTGGACTTGCATTTTTGGGTGGAGCGCTGCCAATTCCATTTCTAATACTAATGTTTTTAATTCCTGAAACACCACGATGGTATGTATCAAGAGGCCGTGAAGACCGGGCTCGAAATGCATTACAATGGTTACGTGGTCGAGAGGCTGATGTTGAACCAGAATTGAAAGGTATTGTAAAATCACATGCGGATGCCGAACGTCATGCAAGCAAAAACGCATTATTTGATTTGTTGAAACGACAGAATTTAAAACCGTTGCTCATCTCACTGGGTCTAATGTTCTTCCAACAACTAAGTGGTATCAACGCAGTCATTTTCTACACTGTCACAATATTCAAAGATGCGGGTTCAACAATTGACGAGAATTTATGTACGATCATAGTCGGTATTGTAAATTTCATTGCAACATTCGTAGCTACCTTGCTTATCGATCGATTGGGTCGTAAAATGTTACTCTATATATCAGATGTGGCTATGGTTTTAACTCTATTTACCCTTGGAACATTCTTTTACTTAAAAAATAATGGAACGGACACATCAAATGTGGGATGGTTACCACTTGCAAGCTTTGTCATTTTTGTACTTGGATTTAGTTTAGGATTCGGGCCAATTCCATGGCTAATGATGGGTGAAATTTTACCCGGTAAAATTCGAGGATCTGCCGCATCCGTGGCAACAGCATTCAATTGGGCGTGTACCTTTGTAGTTACAAAAACTTTCGTCGATATTGTCTGTAAGTTATTGAAGGATTATCCGAAGTACTTAAAATTAACTCTGACTAATAATTAAAATTAATTCGTTTTTACACAGCGTCGATTGGACAGCACGGAGCATTTTGGATGTTTGGATCGATTTGTTTCATTGGTTTCTTTTTTGTTATATTCTACGTGCCGGAAACGCAAGGCCGTACATTGGAAGATATCGAACGGAAAATGATGGGAAAAGTACGTCGTATGAGTTCGGTAGCTAATATTAAACCACTTTCATTCAACATGTAATCTACTGTGCACAAATATTGCCGAACTCAACGTATGTACATTTTTTTATTTTGTGATAAATTATTTTATTTCTTATAGTTGTTAAGAGACTCAAACTACAAATACATATACATATTATATTCTATTTTTAATATTAACCAAAAATTAATTTTAGTTTAATAATAAGATAAGTTTAAAGTTAAACATGTAACTGTTAAATCGCCTTAAATTAGTTCCTTGATGTTATTAGTCGACATTTATGACAGTTTAACGATAGAGATTAGCCACAAAATAAATAATTGTAAATATGTATGTATAATATATGTATACATAACATAAATTTAACTTAGTTTGTAATCACTAGATTTAATTGTAATTTATTATGTATTTTATAATAAAAAATATGTAGAGAAAAGTAACGTTTTTATTTAAACTAAAATAAGATTTAGGTATGTTCGAAACTGTATTGTCGATTATGACGCGGCTACCGAAGATAGATGTCACCATACTCATTTAAGAGGACAATAATGCATTTCGTTTTGTTAAATATTAAATATTATATTTAACGCTTAGCTAATAAATTAATATATTAAAGACTTACCCATAACTTGAACGCGACAAATAGCACAAGTATCGCATTCCACATCCCAACTCCACATTGCGACCGAATTCCATTTTTTCAGAGTAAACATTTTGTCTGGTTTTACCGAATCGTTATCGTATTTATCACAAGAATTATCATCATCTGCCATATTTTACTGCCTGCTTAACACAGTTAAAGCTACCACTGTATATATCACAATATTTTAGGGAATTTAAACAATAAAAGTGCAGAAGACGCCAAATTTTTGTGTCTTTTGCGTTCAACACAAAAAATTTATGTTTTGGAGTAATGACATTTCGCCATTTATTTTGCTTTTTTACATTTTAGTTCGCCATCTCTAGTTCAGCACAATAGTTTAAATTAAACTGTTATATCGGCATCGGTGCTGGTATAGCAGTTAATACATATCGCGCCTGCCATGGAAAATGGCGCTAACAAATTTTTAACTTTATGTGATATGAAAAAATACTCTTAATAATTTTGGATGCAGATATTATTTTCATATGTACGATACTGTTGATTTTGTGTATTAAATAGGAAGTATTATGTTTAATTTGGCCTTCATTTGTGATCATATCACTTTTAAAAGTACAGGTAAACCTCCTACAACGCGACAAATATGTATATTCCTGCAAAATGCCGCGTTGTAAGAAATTGAGCAGTGGGAGACATGAAATTCATACAAAAATTGCGGTTATGTTCTAAATAACAACACATTGGATTTTTGATAGTTTTTGTATCACATATATATTCCTCTTTTTTAATTAAAGAAAAATTATTTTAAGTACAAATAAATAAAGAATTGGCGCTCCCACTATTTGTCGTCTAATACGATTGTTCCGTGGGAACGTTTTTCATGAGGTGTGTGTTTGAACTTGTCTCAAGAATCGCCCCTGATTCGTCTCTGGATTCAACAGTAGTATGTTTCACAAAATATAAACTTTACAACTTCATAAACTTCCTTGTAGGCCGTTAAGCAGTTACGAAAATTATTTTTAAATACTTCTGCTCTCTCTGCTATAGGGTCGTTATCTAAAAAAATCTTGAAATTTCTGCGCCATGTCTAAACCTTTTTTAACATTTTTCGGTGTTATGTTTTTTCTCCTTCATACGGAGCTATCTTTAGCTGATTGAAGTTATCGATCAGACAGTATCTAGAGCTGCTTCATTCAATTCGATTTCGTTTACTTATTCTAAGTTATCATCAATTGATATGATATCTTATCGGATCCTTCTCCAGTAAGTTTATGCGCTTAGTTAACTATCGTGATTGATCCTGAATTGGTTGAACTTCGTCTACCTGACTCACCAAGTCTATCAATAATGAATGATTGACCAGCATGCGAAATATTTCCGTTTAAGTGAAATTTTTCCAAAATTAATTCGAACGATCTGCGAATGTTGTAGGAATTGAATGTTGCAATAATACTTTGGTCGAGCGGTTGAAAAATTAAAGTGGTGTTGGGTGGTAAAAATTCGATTTGAAGATTTCGATAACTTAAATTGATGGAATGTTTCAACAGTCCATTCCTTATATTGTACGAAGAAATAAACTGGCCGTTCCGCCATGGTACAACAGGGAATTGCGGTCACTGCGTATTCAAAGAAATAAAAATTGGAAAATAATTCTTATAGAAGAGGTTGGACTCGGATTACTTAAGTTATTTATGTGAACGTTTAAATTGAATTTCCGAACATGCCTCATGAACTCTACAATGATTACATCTGTAGTATCCAGTCAGAAATAATCGCTGACCCAAAGCGTTTTTGGCAATTCATAAACTCTAAGAAGAAATATCAGATGGTGACCCCAAAACCACTGTTGACTTGTTCGCAAATTTTTTTAATACGGCGTACTCCAACAACGATATTGAAGTCGATGCGGAATACAGCGCTCTAGCATCTCTGGTCTCTGTTCAAATTGATCTTGATCCTGTGGTAAGGAACATTAACAAGCTAAAATATGATTTTTCCGCTGGTCCCGACGATGGGTTGCCTTCTATCGTTTTAAAAAAATGTGTCTGTAACTTAGCTCAGCCACAACGCTGTTCCAAAACTCAATCTCGCATGGAATATTTCCATAAATATGGAAAGATTTTTTTATAATTCCGACCCATATGAGGGGATGTAAATCAGATGTTCAATTATAGGCAAATGGCGAAATTATCCTGTATCCCTAGTTATTTGAAAGTATTGTATATGATTCGTTTTACTTTCAATGTAAAACATTGTTTAATCAGCTTGGCTTTTTAGACTGTGTGCCAAACTTAAGGTAAAAGTCAATTATAAGTAAATTTTTCGGTAAATTCAATTATTTTTCAAAAACTCTATGGCAAACTCATAGAAATAACTGTGCTAAAATCTAGTTTTACCGTAGTAAATGATTTACCTTAAATGTGGCACACAGCCTTAGACGACGATTTACGATACGACAACGAAGTTGATGTTATTACCATACGAATAATTTTGTTTAAACTCAGGGATCTTGGTTTGGCACCTCAACTCTTACTATGGGGGGATTCTTATCTGAGGGAACGTAGGTATCAGGTGATCTTAAGATTATCAATTTCTGCTCCTTTTATAGCTACTTCAGTGGTATCGCAAGGCAGTCAACTTGGGCCTATTTTCTTCGCCTTATCTATCAACGACGAAATCTAGTGAATAAAACATCGTCAATTTCCATTTATGCCGACGATATGAAAATTTACCGACAAATTTCAAGTTCCATCGATGTTAACCTATTTCAGAATGATCGTAATAACTTCATAACTTGGTGTGCTCAAAATAATCTTGATCTGAATGTGAGTAAATGCCAATTGCCAATCCATTACATACTCTAGAAACGTGCAAATTCCATTAGTCGAGAGTATACCATCAACATTGCTGTTGTTGCTAGAGTTTTAGCCATACGGAACTTATTGGTTATTTGTGACCGCGAACTGATCTTTAGAGATCACGTAGATTTTATTGTCAATAGTGCAAACTCTTTGCTTGGTTTTGTCAAACGCTGGTCTTAAGAATTTTTGAACATTTATGTTACGAGGACTATTTATATGATAATCGTTCGGCTTTTGTTCGGGTATGCTAGTCATGCTCGAGTATGGTTCTCATACCGTGAAGTGCACATACGAAGAATTGAAGCCGTACAACGTAGATTTCTGAGATTTGCTCTTCGCGGATTTCCATGGGTGGACATTACAACTTGCCTTATCTTAACCGCTTATTACTTATTAGCTTAAAGACACTCAGTAAGCGACGATCTGTTGCAGACATCGTTTTCATTCATCAACTTTTATCTGGTTCCTCGTGTTATGACTAGACAGCTTGCGGTTATATTCGCATGAGCTATGTCTGGTGTCGTCTAATATAATACTTATTAATAGGTTACCACTGGTGGGGCCTATTAATGAGAACAAGTGTTTAAGTTGAATTTTTACTTTATTCTAGCATTTTTATTACATTACAGCTCTTTTTATATAAAATTTACTGCTGCCTAAGCAGTTTACATAAAAAAATACAAAAGTATGTAAATGCAAAAAGTGTTTATATTACAATTAAAATTAAATTAGATCCGATGGTATATGGTATCTGAATGTGCAGCAGTCTGATGATGTATATACATGTTGTATTCACAACATATTCCCGGGCCCTTATGCATCCGGTAGTGGGTCAGCCTGCTGGGAGGTGACTGTATGATGTCCTATTTTTCTAAGCATTATGCAAGTAATAACCGCAAGAATTACTGGGAAGAACAAGTATATTGCCACGTAATGATGATAGTCATGCACATTTACATCGGCTGTTGATGCCTCTAACAGTGGCTTTTGCTGCTGAATTGAGGTTTCTATAACTTCAATTTCCGATAAGGTTGTTGTTGATGTAGATTTAATCTTTGTCCTGTGGTTTTCGTTTATCAAATCAGTTAGATTAAATTGTGGCAAGAATGATATTTCGAGTTTACTGCTGGATGTCCTAAATCCCGACACTGTAAATGTGTCTCCTTTTAAGATGCAGGTTGAATGAAGTTCCAGAATTCCAGCTCCATCAATGAAAATAGTGGTTGTTTCAGTTGTCCTACCGCTATCGTTTTCGCATATGAGGTTGCAAAGCGTTCTGGATTTCATCACAAAGATCCAGGCATTGTATCTACGCAGGGGGATAAACAGTGTTGTGATATTCATTTTGATGATTTGACAGCTTGTTGAGAGATCTCCAATTCGTTTGAGTAGTTGCACTTCACAATTGCTTGTATTTGTATTATAATCATATAGTGGTTGATGAATATTGCAAAGATATTCTCCGTTGAAAGAAGTGCATGAATTGAATTCATCAACCGAAAGTGCCATGTATTGATTTTATTGTAATGTGATCATCAGGTAGTTCGAAGTTGGTTTGATGTATACATATTCCAGCTGATGAATGGTAGGCACTGGTATGACTTGATATAAATGAAATTGTGCCCTCTGAACCAGTGGAATTTTGATTTCGAATATCAATACATCTCCTATTTTTATTGTTTTGGTTTGAATAATCTTGTACATGGCAGCTACGTCATTGGTTCGAAAAGGTATGTCTTGACTTGGTTTCAGGCCTTGAATGATTTTCCCGAGCTGCCCTTGGAGTTGGTGCGATGTTAGTATGAGAGGGTCTAGTCTTCCTTGATGAACGTCTGTGATAGTGTCTATTATTGTGGATTGAAAGCGTACGGAGTTTGATTATTTCCATCATAGTGTGAAGAGCTAAATCAGTAAACTCTTCATGAAACATTATATTATCCAGAATATTTGTGAATGTCTCGAACTTTTGACTGGTTTCTTCATAATTGTGCTTAATCAAATTGATCGTTGATTCCAATATCGACATCTGTTGTTGTAGTAATTTCTGGTGGTGGTGTTGATTTGCATTTAATTTTTCGATGCTATCCTTGTAGGCGTTACCAGCACGTTGGTCAAGCACGCCGAATAATTCATTAGCAATCGTGCCAATAAAATCGAAAGGAGACCGTTTTTGGCGAGCAATTTTGTTTTCACCTAAAGAGTTTATTATATTATTTTGCTCCTTTAACTCAATGTGGGACGATTTTATTTGGGAGACAATAGTTTCGCAATATTTCATGGTATCCGTGTGGGCCAGAGCTATCAGCATAACCCCATGCTTAGTCCCGTTTATGCATAATCTGTCCAGCTGACGAGTACAGTGCTCTAGATAGTCTAGTCCAGCCAAATATTGTGTAAGATTAAAGTACGTTATGATCTTCCACTCACCGTTGATTAGATTACCTTGACCAATTTTATCAAAGTAAATCCCAGGATGAGCGGTGAATCGTGATATGTTGTATTTCATTGTTGTTCCTTGGACTACTACCGCTCCCAGCATGCAGATTATTGAGAGTGTATACAGCAATAGCCTTGGGTTGGTATTTGCTCTTGTCACTCGTCAATGTAAATTCGATTGATTTTTTTCGGCGCTGGCCACAACTGTATCTTCGCACCTATCTGTTGTTAGTGGTTCTTCTTTTGGCAGAGCTGAGAGTTTTGTGATGGCTCTTCGTACTGAGACGACTCGTACATGTCCATCTGTTCCTGGATGTACTTCCACTACTCTACCTCTCATCCATTTAGAAGGAGGTAAGTTATCTTCTATTAGAAGAACGAGATCCCCTATGTTGATTTGTGGCTTCGTATGTAACCACTTTGGACGTTGTTGTAGCCTTCGAAGATATTCGTTGCTCCGTCTCTTCCAAAAGTCTTGTTTTAATTTTTCCAGTAGCTGCCACCTTGACAGTATTAATGTTTGAAGTCGTTAGATCACCTTCGGGCACTGTTGTTATTGATGAGCCTATTAGAAAGTGACCTGGTGTGAGTACCTCTAGATCATTTATGTCATTAGTTATTGGACATAGGGGTCTAGAATTTAGTACTGCCTCTAATTGATTTAAAACGTTGTCAATTCTTCGTAGGTTAGTGTGGTATTTCTCAAAATCTTCTTCAGGTGGGTTTTGACTGACTTCACGCCAGCTTCCCATAATCCACCATAATGAGATGATGCTGGTGGTTGGAAATGCCATGTTATACCTTCTGAAGTTAGTTCTTCTGATCCGATTTTGTTAAAGTCCACTAGATCTTCTTTTTTCATTTTTTTCAGCTGGTTGTTGGCTCCAATGAAGTTTGTTGCTGCAATGAATGCCTCAGTAGTAAGATCTGTTACTACCTCTATGTGAATTGCCTTGGTAGCAAGGCAGATGAAAATCGCTATATAGCCTTTATAAGTTTTATATCCTCTACTTCTGCTCGTTTTTAACTGTAGTGGACCTGCATAATCAACGCCAGTATGAGTGAATGGCCTTGACGGTTGCACCCTTGGAGATGGCAGATTTCCCATTATTTGGTTACTCCCTTGATTTTGAAATTGACGTTTTAGTGACACTTTTTGCACGTATGATCCAAAACGTAGGTACTACGTAGGTACTATCCACCACCTGTGACCCCCCCGATAGCTGCAGCCCGTGGCGGGCTGTAGCTATCGGGGGGGTCACAGGTGGTAGATAGTGGTCGGCCTATCGATAGGTAGGTTAGCGGTGAATTAAATAAGCCGCCCCCAACCGCAGCTGTGCTGGGAGGAGAGTCTCAGGGAACTGGGGCGTGGTTAACCTCAGTTCACTAAATTCTGAGTGCCTATGATACCCAGCATGAAAGGGCGAAACTGATGGCGCCACAAAACCATCGACTAATAACCACGGCGAACTGGGCGCTGCGGCTCCCTTCTCTCCCGGTCCCAAGGAGTGAGTGGGGAAGCCTATAAACGGGTCATCCCATGAATGGAGTGGATCCCATTGGGTTGGGATATCCAAATGAATGGGTGAATGGAGGGTGAGTGCTGGAGGGGGGCGGCGGCGCGGGGGGTCGTGGTGCTCGGTAAGCCAATGGGCCGGATTAAGGTGGTATGCGACCCGTGCTGAGGATCGACTAGGCTGGGGGCCCATTTAACAAAGCCCAGTCGCGAACGTTGAACTCTGGATACCTGGCGACCTCCAGTTGTATTTAGCCTTACCTGTGTATACGGATCTCTGCGCAGGTGGACCAGTATTTCTCCGATACTCGTGGGAGCAACATGGAAAACAGAGGTATTAACAAAAATAAAGGGCAAAAACCGGAAAATGTAAAAGAAGGGGGTAACTCGAACCTTAAAGGTGGGGCCCCCTCATCAGAGGCAAAGGGAAGTGACGCCATGGCATTGAAGCCAGGTGGAAGCGGGACCGCCAAACAAAATAGTGGGGGAGTGAGAGAGCTTCCTCCGGCGAAGCGTCGATACAGAGAGAGACGGTCGGCGTTTAGAATATTGGAGAAACTAGCTGCGACCCCTGAGGGGCAGCTTACAGTGGAACAAAAGGAATCTCTGGCATGGGCAAAAAAAACTGTCGCCGGCGATAGCTCGGAAAGGGCCCTTGTGTCTAAAAGGCAGAGGTCCCAGGATGAGCTGGTAGCTGGCGATAGTAAGCGAGCCAAGGTTCAAGCAGATAGGACGTCGGGTGCTCCTAAGGATCAAAAGCTGAAGCTATTCAGTGAAATCCTAAAGGAGCACGTGTTGGTGCTGGCCGTCATTGACAGGAGTCAGGAAGATGTGTACCTGTGTATACGGATCTCTGCGCAGGTGGACCAGTATTTCTCCGATACTCGTGGTAGCAACATGGAAAACAGAGGTATTAACAAAAATAAAGGGGCCGGTACCCTTCAAAAACCGGAAAATGTAAAAGAAGGGGGTAACTCGAACCTTAAAGGTGGGGCCCCCTCATCAGAGGCAAAGGGAAGTGACGCCATGGCATTGAAGCCAGGTGGAGCGGGACCGCCAAACAAAATAGTGGGGGAGTGAGAGAGCTTCCTCCGGCGAAGCGTCGATACAGAGAGAGACGGTCGGCGTTTAGAATATTGGAGAAACTATCTGCGACCCCTGAGGGGCAGCTTACAATGGAACAAAAGGAATCTCTGGCATGGGCAAAAAAAACTGTCGCCGGCGATAGCTCGGAAAGGGCCGTTGTGTCTAAAAGGCAGAGGTCCCAGGATGAGCTGGTAGCTGGCGATAGTAAGCGAGCCAAGGTTCAAGCAGATAGGACGTCGGGTGCTCCTAAGGATCAAAAGCTGAAGCTATTCAGTGAAATCCTAAAGGAGCACGTGTTGGTGCTAGCCGTCATTGACAGGAGTCAGGAAGATGGGAGCATCACGTCAGAGAAGTGGAGGGTGGTGTACAATGCACTAAACTCCACTTTTCTGAGGATCCTGAGAGAAAATTCGGGATCCAACCCGTCCTGCAGAGATGCGGGATGGTATCAGGGGCGCGTGAAGTTAACTGCGTGCTCAGACCAGAGATCGGTCGACCTTTACAAAAGGGCAGTGGCCGAAGTAGGCGAGGTGTGGCAGGGCGTGAGGCTTGAGGCAGTCTCCAGGGAGGAAATCCCGAGCAGACGAGAGGGCACGCGTATGGCTGCCAACCGAGCCGGAGAAACCGGATGAGATCCTCGAGATCATTCGGGCCAGCAATCCAGATCTTCCAACGAAAGATTGGAGGATTGTGAAGCAAGAGGAGCTAAGGGGGGCTTTAGATTGGCAATCATGCTGATCAATAAAGAATCCCTGGCTTCCCTTACTAAAACAAAGGGAGTGATCAACTTCGGGTTAGGGTCGATCACTCTCAAAACATATAAAAAGGACGAGGCCGATGCAGGGGTGAAAGACCATTCTGAGGGTGACGGAGAACGGACCCAACGAGATATGGTCAAACAGGCAGAGGCCGGCCAGGAGAGTGATGCTTCTGATGTGGGGAGCATAGTTATGGGAGGTAGTCTCCTCTCTCTGGAGACTGTTGGGCGTGTACTGACGGACTCTCGATAAGAGGAGAATGGCGACCGATATAACGCGTTAGATGGCATTATCCCGATGCAGGGGGTGCAGGAGGAGGTGAGTAAGGTGGAGTGCAATGATTAAGATTGTACAAATAAACCTACACCATACAAAGGCTGCCCCGGCAGCTCTTGTTCTTTTGGTGACTAAATCAGATGAGGACTTGGTGTTAATCCAAGAACCTTGGATTAACAATAACAGGCCTCTGTGGCCTCAGAACAAAAGGGTATAAGTTATTATACTCAAGCAACTCTAAGAAGATCAGATCGTGTATTTTAGCGAAAAATAATCTGAATATTTTTCTTCTTTCTCAATTTAGTAGTGGCGACGTCACTGCAGTAAGTGTTGAGGCTAGTGGGGAAAAACTATGGCTAGCCTCAGCCTATATGGATCGCGAGAAGGAGGTTCCACCGGATAACCTGGGGGAACTGATCCGGGAAGCAGATCAAAGAAGGGTAGTTGTTATACTCGGATGTGATGCAAACGCGCATCACACAATCTGGGGAAGCACAGACATAAACGAGAGGGGTGAGTTATTTTTTGATTACTTATTAAATACCAACCTTGTAGTTTGCAATATTGGACGAGAGCCAACATTCATTGTTAAAAATCGGCAGGAGGTTTTAGATGTGACCTTTGCGTCGGAAACGATCTTTCATATGATCAGAGGATGGAGAGTGGCGAAGGAGCACTCATTCTCTGATCACCGAAATGTAACATACAACCTCGACATTAAACCTGTTACCTAGAAACCCTTCAGGAATCCCAGAAGGACTAAATGGAACAAATATAGGGAGATGTTGGCGTAAGTATTGCCACTGGAGGTCCCCGGACCTCCGTCGACAGTAGAAGAATTGGATCGCATGGTTGATACGGTCACAAAAGCTTGCAATCTCTCATTTAAGGCCGCGTGTCCCCTGATAAAGCCTAGAGGTAAGCAGAAACCGACTTGGTGGACCAAGGAGTTGGGAACCTATCGAAGGGCATGTATTGGAGCTTTTAATAAAGCTAAAAGCACAAGGGAGGTACGGGATTGGGACTCCTATATGGAGGACCTAAGAAGGTACAAGAAAGAGTTGAGGAAGGCACAAGGGTGGTCTTGGAGACTCTTCTGTGGTAGGATGGAGGAGGTCTCTGAGACTTCTCGCCTTAGGAAAATTCTAGCTTCTAACCCAACCAGTCCTAGTTATTTAATAAGACCGGACGGATCGTGGACAGCTTCAAGTGTGGAATCATTGGAGCTCCTCATTGAGACCCATTTTCCGGGAAGCTTTGATGACTCGATAGAGCCCGGAGCTCATCGAGTAACACCTTCAGTAGAGATGGAGGGCATTGTAGACAGGGAGCGAATCCAGTGGGCGCTGAACGGTTTTAAGCCGTATAAATCGGCGGGCCCGGATCGGATTATACCAGCAGAGATCCAAAGGAGCTCGGCAGTCATCCTCCCCTGGCTGGAGGGTATCTTCAGGGGATGTCTGAAACTTGTCTATATTCCTAGGAAATGGACGGAGGTCAGAGTGGTCTTTATCCCGAAATCGGGAAAAAGCTCACATGCTTACCCAAAGGATCTGAAACCGGTAACTCTATCATCCTTTCTGCTGAAAACCTTGGAAAGGTTGGTAGATGTAGGTATTCGATCAAAAATTGAGCCCAGGAATTGGGCAGTGTCGCAGCATGCGTACTGTAAGGGGAAGTGGGCGGACACAGCTCTGCACGATCTAGTACGCATGATTGAGAAGTCAATTCACTCGCAAGAGTTTTGTATGGTAGCATTTCTTGACATTGAGGGTGCCTTTAATAATGTAAAAACGGAGGCGATCATGGAAGGATTGTCATGTTTGAAGGTGGACTACCCCATAAGTAGGTTGATAAATCATATGCTGGTAAGCAGGATCATTACCTCAAAACTGGGGGAGTCCACCATTAGAAGAAGGGCGGTTAGAGGAACCCCGCAGGGAGGTGTAATGTCCCCCTTTCTTTGGAGTGCAGTGATGAATGGATTGCTGTTGGAACTGGAGAGAGAGGGCACAGGAGTTGTGGCGTATGCAGATGATTTAGCGATAGTTATCTCAGGCAAACATGTGGATACGATTAGAGATGTTATGCAAAATGCACTCCTGATCGTTACTAGATGGGCCAGCAAATGTGGATTAGGGATCAACCCTTCCAAGACAGAGCTGGTACTATTTATTACGAAATATAAAATTCCGGTAGTTAGCCCTCCTACCGTGAACGGTATTAGACTGGCTTTTGCTGATAGAGCGAGATTTTTGGGCATAATCTTGGACAGTAAGCTCAGCTGGAAGCCCAACATTATAGAAAGGGTGAAGAAGGCTAATGTAGCCATTTACTCGTGTAGGAACGCCATAGGTAAGAGTTGGAGTTTGAAACCAGCGCTGGTGCACTGGATCTATACCGCAGTGGTAAGACCTGTGCTGATGTATGGGGTGGGCGTGTGGTGGCCAGCTCTGAATAAGGTAACATATGTAAGGATGATGGAAAAGGTACAAAGAACGGCCTGTATGCTTATAAGCGGGGCGCTTAGGTCAACTCCTACACGCGCTTTAGAGGTTATGTTCCACCTTATTCCAATCGAATTTTTTGGTAAACAAATTGCAGCCAATGAGGCCACGAGACTCTCGGCGGTCTCGCAGTGGAAGTGTCTTCAGACGGGACACTCGACGATAGCTAGATCGCAAAGGGAAGAACTGGCGAATCTAGATTATAGTAAACCAACGTTGTGCTTCAATAAAGGTTTCGGGACCATCTGTTCCTCGAGAGAATCCTGGAGGAACGGATCAATACTGGAAAACGAGGCACTGCAACTTTTCACTGACGGCTCTAAGCTAGACGGTAAGGTAGGAGCCGGAGTCTTCTGTGAGAAGCTAAACGGCAATATTTCTGTTCGTCTCCCTGACTACTGCAGCGTGTACCAGGCTGAAGTGGTGGCGATCGGGGAAGTCATGACATGGTTGAAGCATAATGTGGTATCCGGGAGGGATATCGCTATCTATGTGGACAGTCAGGCGGCGATCAAGTCACTAGAGGCGGTTTGTCTGAAGTCACGGGTGGCGCTGGATTGCCGATCATCTCTTAATGAGATGAGCGAGTATTTCAGCATCCAGATAATCTGGGTCCCTGGTCACTCGGACGTCACGGGAAACTGCAGGGCAAACGAACTAGCTAGGTGCGGTGCGACTCTTCAGATGCAGCAGTTAGGCAGAAAAGGCAGTTCTGGGGAGACCTATAGCAGCGCTCAAATTGGCGCTCGGGAGAAAGGCAATCGCCTTGACAAATGAGAGGTGGACCAACACTCTCACGTGCAGGGTAGCAAAGCAGGTTTGGCCAAAACTGGAATTGAAGCGCTCCAAGGCACTCACATCCCTGGGGAAACGGGACTTAAGTTTGGTCGTGGGGATACTGACAGGACACTGCCTTTTTGGGGAACATGCGAGAAGGCTGGGTCTACAGACAAATGACTTTTGTAGAAGTTGTATGGACGAAGAGGAGGAAGAGTCTTTAGATCACTTCCTATGCTCGTGTCCAGCTCTATCATACAGAAGGCATAAATACTTAGGTGTGTACGGGATGAACAGCCTTTCGGAACTCGCGAACTGTGGAGTGCGAGATATTTTACGCTACATAAGAAGCTCTGGATGGTGTTAACGGGGGTAAAGGGAAAATAGGATCCTGTGGTATCACAATGGGCCGCTATTGGCCTAAGTGTGCGGAAGCAGCCACTCTAACCTAACCTAACCTATGAGAGGGTAAGTTGAATTCCACCATGTGCTGTTTTTAAGTGCGCGTGATTGATTATTGCTCTAGTGAGCTGATGATTAGAAGGAAGTATCGCAGGTTGTTTTTCTTCATAATTTAGCAATGAATTCTGAAGTCTTCCACCTACCCGCAAAATTCCATATTGATCCAAAAAAGGGTTTACTTGTAGTAACTTGCTTTTTTTCTTGACTGATTTGTTCTTCAGCAATTCTTCTATTTCCGCTTTGAAAAGACTACGCTGAGTCTGTTTTATAATGATACGTTCTGCTTCATGTAGATCATGCTCGTGTACATTCTCTTTTTTGCATCTTTTGATAAAGATGTTTACATTCTTTACGATTCGTTTTAGTTTCATAAAGCTTGAAGTTTTTTCTATTAAGTGAATGAACTGGTTGTCGTTCGCGGTGACAGTTACCATATTTGCATGTTTGAGTTCAGCTTCTGCTTCTTCATCAAATTCTGGGTATCTTTCCATCGAGTGATAATTTTTATTATTTTTTAACCATTGCGGTCCAGTCCACCAGATGTTGTGATTTATAAGTTCCTTTGTTGTTATTCCTCGACCAGCACAATCAGCTGGATTATCTTTTGATTTTATATGATGCCATATGTGGTTCAGTCAAGCTTCGGATTTCTGATACTCTATTGGCAACGTACGATTTTGACTTTTGAATTTCGCCTTGTATCCATGAAAGTGCTATCGTGGAATCAGTCCATGCATAAGTTGGTGCTTGTTGTATGTTTAGCAATTGCTTGACTTCTTGTAGTAGTTTCGCAGCTAGGAGCGCTCCATTTAACTCTAAACGTGGTAAAGTTACCTTTTGTTTTGTCGGTGCCACTCTTGTTTTTCCTGAAATAAGGCTGATGTCAACTTGCTCTCCAGCGACTACTTTCAAGTAAACACAAGCTGCATATGCCTGTTCCGAGGCGTCACTAAATCCATGGACCTCGACGATTGATTCACTTGTGAATCCTATCCATCTGGGGATTTTCAATTCGTTGAGCAGAGTAAGTTCTTCTAGGTAGATAACTCACTGTTTTGCAATTTCTTGTGAAACCGGCTCATCCCAATTAAGCCCTAGAAGCCAAAGTTTTTGCATCGTAATTTTCGGTGTTATTATTATTGGAGCTAACCATCCTAACGGATCAAATAGTTTGGCTGTCGTAGAGAGGATGATCCGCTTCGTCACTAATCCAGTCTGCGCAGGCAGGTCTACATTAAATTCAAAGATGTCCGTACAAGGTTTCCAATAAAGCCCTAGAGCTTTGACGGTTTCATCTATTTTAATTTTGTATACATCTGTGCTTCCGGTCTCGGTGACGTTAGCTAGTAATTCCTTATGATTGCTTGTCCACTTCCTTAAATTGAAACCGCCTCTTCGAAGTAGTTGACTTAATTGATTTTGTACCCGCAGCGCATCTTTTATCGTGTCACATCCTGTCATGAGATCATCGACATAAAAATCGTCTTTTAACACCTACCTGGTAAGCAGATGGGAATGATTTTTTCTCATCCTCTGCCAGTTGTTGCAGTGTTCTGACGGCAAGGTAAGTGGCTGATGAAGTTCCGTACGTGACAGTTTTTAATTGGTACTCCTGCAGTCTCTCAGTCGGTGAATCACGCCAAAGTATTTGTTGAAAGTTCCTGTCTTCTGCAGAGATCCATATTTGCCGAAACATTTTTTCAATGTCTGCGGTAAATGCGTATTTGTGCTTTCGCCATCTCATAACGATATGCCAAAGGTCTTGTTGTAATTTTGGACCGACATGCATGATGTCATTTAGCGACCGACCATTGGATGTTTTTGCTGAGGCATCAATCACCACTCTTAACTTTGTTGTAGTGCTTGATGGTTTGAAGACGGCATGGTGCGGCATATAGTATGTGGGTCCAGCTGTTGAATCAATTTTCTGCATATGTCCAAGCTGTTCATATTCTTCCATAAATTTTTTGTATTGAGCCGCTAAGTCGTCGTTCTTCAAGAGTTGTTTTTCTAGTTGGAGAAATCTAGCTGTTGCCATATTTTTTTAATCGCCTAATTTTTCATCAATGCTGTTAAATGGTATTTTTACGGTGTACCTGCCATTTGATGACCGTTTGACGCTGCTTTGGAATATCTCTTCACACTTTTCTTCTTCGGGTGTTTGCTTTCTTGGCGGATGTAAATCTTCGATTTCCCAAACATTTTTAAGAGTTTTTTCAATTTCTTCCAAAGAATTCTTCTCGGTGGCAATCGCAGCTGCGATTGTTAAGTTTTCATTTGACTTAGCTGATTTGGTGGCTTTTCCCAGAATTATTCATCCTAGCTCGGAGCTTTGAGCTATTGGTTGTTGATTGTTTTGCGTCATGATTTCAGGTAGTATAATATCCGCATAATAATCCGCTCCTAAAAGTAAGTTTATCGGCCCTGGTGTATGGTAGTTTGGATCGGCTAGTGGTAAGTTCTTTAGATTATCCCATGTTTGACTGATTATTGTTTGCTGTGGCTGATCATGAGTTATTTTATTTACTACAAGGGCTTTTATAGTTAATTGAAATTCAGAGTTGAATCGCGGCATTATTGCCAGTGTGGCTGATTTTTTTATGGTTTCTTTCTGGTCTCCGCAGATTCCCGTTATGTTCATGTTGGCTTTGCTTGTTGTTATTTTCAACCTGTTGATGGTACTCGAAGTAATGAAGCTTGTTTGTGAGCAAGGATCAATAAGTGCTCGTAGATACCGGTAGTCTCCATCGTTGGTTGCTGTTTTGACTAGTGCTGTTGGTAATAGCACGTATTCTTTGTCTTCTAATTCTTTACCAGTGTGTAATGATATGATGCGGTTGTCTGCTGTTCTAGTTTCATTCGTTATTCTTGGATTGTTGTCCTTGTTGCTATCTAAAAGCTGATGATGTCGTCCGCCACACTGTTTGCATGATTGGTTCAGCGTGCATTCGACTGTTGAATGGTTGCTTTTAAGACAGTTCCTGCAGAGCTCCAATAATGAGACCAATTGATTTTTTTCGTATATATTCATGGTTTTGAATTTCCCGCAGTCCTGGACATGATGATTTTTTTGGCAGATTTTACATGTCGTATTATTTGTTAACAAGGCTACTCCTGTTGGATTAAATTTTACCGTCGAAGTTGAAGGTTTGCGGATAGTAATGATTTTTTCGCGAAAAACTGATTCCAATGCAGTAAATCGCTTTTCAAAAAACATCATGAGATTCGCTAAAGTTTGAAATTCCTTTGTGTTTGTTAGCGACATCTCATATAGTCTTAAGGTTTCAGAGTCGAGCTTCTTGGTTATAACGTATATTATGATTTGATCCCAAGAGTCGATGTTGACACCAATATTTCTTATTCCATGAAGACACTTGTTGGTAGTGTCGTATATCACTAGAATGGGTGAAGCAGATTCGGTTCCGATGCTCCCTTGTGACATCAATGTATCCGTATTGCTCCGTTGTTATGCAATAACTTGTCGAAGACATCATGAAATGCCATCCATTTCATGTGCTCTCCGTTGAAGTGTGGTATACCAATTTTTGGAAGTTTCACTTCGAACAAGTTTTCTTTGTCAGCTTTTGGTTGTTCTAATGATGATTGGACTTCTATTACTATGTGGTCATAGGATTGTGATATGTCGTCGTAATGCCTCTCAGTGAAGTAGTCTAATGTGTTCTCTTCGTCTTCGCAAGCCTCCAAATATATCGTTTCGTTCAGATCAGAGATCTGATTCATCTGCCTTTCCATCTGAATCAGGGCCAGTTCTATTTTTTTCCACAGGTTTTCTAATTTGATACCTTGTTGTTTGAGGTATCTTTTAAACTGATCTCTGTTGGAGTCGTTCCCTTCTGTTCCGATCGACGAAAAGTGGAATGATTTTTCTTGTTGCTGTCCATCCGGAGTGCTTGGTGCACCGCTGTTGAGTCATTGGCGCATTTCCTCAATGAAGGCTTCGTAAGTTTTTCCGGTATTTTTCCTGGACTCGAAGTATTGATGACTTTGCTCGAGTTGCGGATTAGTCGACGATATTAATATTTGGTCTGTAGCCTTGTAATCTAGATACAGACTCTTTAATGTGGCGATTTTTGATTCGAGGTAACGGATGGTTTTTCGATGTTCTCCATCTTTTTTGTAGTTAGTATGAAGCTGTTGAATTTTGTTTGCTACCGCTTCTTGTTGTTCTAACAGCGTATTAAAATCCATTTTAGTGGAATAAGTATTACTATAATTATAGTTACTTATTGTTGTTATTGTATATATTTATCAGCAGGTTCGAAATGTTTTCTCGAAGGACCAATGTTATGACTAGACAGCTTGCGGTTATATTCGCATGAGCTATGTCTGGTGTCGTCTAATATAATAGGTCTAATTATTAATAGGTTACCACTGGTGGGGCCTATTAATGAGAACAAGTGTTTAAGTTGAATTTTTACTTTATTCTAGCATTTTTATTACATTACAGCTCTTTTTATATAAAATTTACTGCTGCCTAAGCAGTTTACATAAAAAAATACAAAAGTATGTAAATGCAAAAAGTGTTTATATTACAATTAAAATTAAATTAGATCCGATGGTATATGGTATCTGAATGTGCAGCAGTCTGATGATGTGATGTGATATTTTAAAATATTTATGAAGAAAAGCCTATAACTATGGCTTGAAATATATAGACAATGCACAATGAACATATAACACATTAAAAACGACCAGTCGCAACTTTTGTTTTTTGTCACCACCAGGAATCGAACCCGGGACCCCCGAATCACAAAGCAAGCGCTCTACTTGCTTTGCTATCGAGAGCGACAAATATATATATATATATACATGTTGTATTCACAACACTTCGAAAAGGTAACTCTTAATGTAAATGCTCCTGGTTTGAGAACGGTACCTGCTTATAGAATTACTCTTCATTAAACGGCCTACGGTGAAACGGGTTAGCTTTTGCCTTATGCTAGGGCTAACCCAGTTTCATAGAAATTTTGCCTTACCTGTATTACATCCCCCTGCGGCATTGACCCGTAGCCCAGTCGGGAGAGGTAAATGCTTGACCGTGGGGATGGGGATGCACAAGTAACAGCCTTGATAACCGCATCGAAATGGTATATATATATATGAAAGGAGGTTAAGTGGGGTGCCGGACCCCTAAGTAGTGCATTTGGCTTTACCAACCCATGACGAGGGTTGAACCAACCGTGATTGTTTATGGTGGAGGGGTTTTAAACTATCATTTTGTATTCAACCGTGCCAGGTTAAATACAATAATTTTGGGGACTTCTAACTTCAGTTAAGGTTAGTAAGAATTTTATTTTAGACAGTAAAATGTTCCCGACAGAAGGAAAGGGAGTTGCAAGCAATTATACTCACCAAATTTTTCCGGCTTGTTTCTCCAAATCTCCAAAAAATATAAAACTAAAAAACTCACTCTTTTTTTATAATATTAAACTAGACTAATTTATTTTTGCGAACTTTTGCTTGTCTTTATAAATTACTACTAAAGACTGACCCTTTCACTCAAATGTTTCCGTCTCTATACCAAATTAATCGACTAGGTGAGAGGAAATGAAAGAAGAAGGAAATATTCTCACAGTCGACTAACCATATTACTTCGGCGTCAGCAAAAAGTACAACCGAGTTGGTATAAAGCTTGATCACACTCTTCACTTTTCCGTTTATCATGTAGCAGGGTCAACCATGCTACATACAGGGGATTTATTTGCACTTAATATGCATACGGAAAAGAGAATTGGATTACGCAAAATACGTAAAAACAACAAGAAAAATTAAATACCTATGTCTGTTCACACGTTGCATCTATGTTTAATATTCATACTATTGAGTGACACAGACGAAAAATGAGTAATTCGGTTTGGGACAAATATGGAAATTAGTGGAGATGATATCTTCAAGGTTGATGGAATTACTACAGTAGATTTATGCTTGTACAAATGTAGGTTACTATTAATAATTCTAACATGAATTAAATAATTGAAACTTAATCCGTACAGCACAAAAAGAAATGTGGGAAATAGACATGACGTTTACTGTATTTAGATATAGGTGATGATTTATCATCACGGTCATGCTGATAAGATTCTGTAAGGAACTTATCTATTTATTGGGATAGGTTAGTACCGGAGTTTGAGGAAATTCCGTTACAACGGTCAGAATGAGCCTATTACAAGAATGTTGAGCGAGACTCATAAATAATTCGAATTTTTTGACTTAATCGCTGTTAAGAAACTATTATTTGCTACCAACCGACAGACCAATAAACTTATTTTTTTTAATTGTTTTTTAATAGACTTAAATTAAGATACTTTGTAAGCGTGTAAACGATAATTTATCTTGCCTTTTAACAATATTCGCATTCTTTAATTGCACTCTTAAAACGGTTACGATAAATAAATGTCAAAACTTACCACACAGTTATGATTCATATTTAAACTTTGAGGGCCCATAACTACCGTTCCTATTTAAATTTCAAC
This sequence comes from Nephrotoma guestfalica, assembly GCA_963691935.1. Classification (NCBI taxonomy): domain Eukaryota; kingdom Metazoa; phylum Arthropoda; class Insecta; order Diptera; family Tipulidae; genus Nephrotoma; species Nephrotoma guestfalica. The sequence goes on along the minus strand of OY829915.1, from coordinate 265,050,207 downwards.
ATTAATTTTATGGATCCAAGTTATTCTAAATGGCATGTATTCACAAAGAATCGTTCAAGTTGTTATGAGTTTAGGTATGGGTAATTTTACAGGTGAATCCTAGCATTTTCAATTCGTATTCTCTAAGTATTTTTTACCCAAGATAAAAATATTGACATCAAGCGACAAGACAACATTCAACGTCAAAACGAAATTTTAATTAGTTTATATCCTTACTAACTCAAAAAATACAATCTCTCATAAAAATCATATTGAAAAATAGTCGGAGTCGGGAGTTATTTGATATTAAAATCAAGATACGGTTAGATACAGATATAAGACAAATCAAATGTTTGAAAAGAACATTACAACAGCCAAATATTTATTTACTTCGTATGGTAAAGACGTGTACAATATACTCGTAAGTCTTATTTACAATTCACCCGTTGAATTTTGATTAATACTGTATAAGCTAAGCCCTGTCAAGGTACGCTTTATGTAATTATTATTTACGATATGTTTTTGAAATTCAATCAAATCTGTGAATTTTATAGCTGTGAATTTCATAGTTGCGAGTTAACATTATATAAGTAATAGTCGGATCCTGGAATTCGGAATATTTTCTGTAATCCCGGGATTATCGTACTAGAATTTTAGTATTTCGAGTAAACTATGCGTTTTAAGTAACGAGCTCATTTGTCCAATTAAATTTATAGTTAGTCACTGCGAGTTTTTCGCACTCCACGAGTTCCTCATCCAATAATTTTTTTATGTGCCTGAGCACCGAAAATTTATTAATCGAAACCATTTCTAGTTATTTGATTTAGGTCTAATTATGAAGGAACGTTCTAGTTTTATCATTTGAGTTTTACCTTCAGTTAATTTTTAATCTTTGCAAAAAATATGGGTTAATCTTAAGGATCGGTAACGAGTAGGAGGTGAGACTTGGATTAATTAACTATTTCTTTAGACATCGATTTTATGAAATAGACATCTTGTTCCCTTAGTGCTAGTTAAAAGTTAGTTTCAATGCATAATACAATTAAATTTTGTACTCGTTCATTATTGTTCTAAATTAGTTCGAATTATCAATTTCTCAAACACAAGATTAACAAATAAAGTCTAAAATTAAAGCATTGTCAGTTTTTAAAGATTATTGAGAGCTACTAGTGCCTCTAAATGAAATATTAAACATTTTCATTTTATGAATTTTTTAACTAATTTAAATTTTGTATAGGCCGTCATAGTTATCGTACTCATCGGTTTTCTTAATTGTGGGCGATCAAGTAAAATATTACGAGTGCACAACAAGTTGAAAGCTTTGGTTGTGGAGAACTGATCCATTATAGATGTTGTCAAATTAGATATTTGAAACACTTGACTTTTATATTTGAACATTACTGTATTACGTAACTAAAATGGTTTTTGAAGTAATCCACAGACCATCTCGTTTTAAGATATTCTACTCCTTAAGTCTCGTTAAGACGATCAAGTAAAATATTCGAATGTTTGACTTTACTGAAAGAATATTTTAATTCCAACGATAACAGTCCATTTTTATAAGTTCACAAATTTATATTCTAAATCGAAATAATTTTATTACTTTTTTATTTAAACAATCGCAGTTAATTAAATTGTTAGATAGCTTCAGCTTATTTAAAATTCTAAAATAAAACTAAAAGCTAAAATATCAAAAATTGCAATTAATTATTAATAATATCCAAACGATAGCCTTTTATACATTTCTTTGCTTGATTATTCCACGATAAATTATTTGTGATACTTTTTGGCCTAAATTTATCGGGCCTCTTTACATTTTATCTTGTACGATAATTTTTTTCTTATGTAAACGCTATCACTTTTACACGTTGTAATTTATCTTGGCTTTCAGAGAATTAGAGCACAGTATTTATCATTCGCAACATTTTTTTAATTTCGCATTTACATTTCATTTTTGACTTATTATTATTTGTTTATTTTCTGTCTCCTTCCTGCCCCCCCCCCCCCCACATTCATATCTACTTGCTTTAAGCAGACCAACGATCGGTTTCTGCTGTTTTGCGGCCGGGTATCATTCTCCTAAACTTAGTACATATACGAGTAGAATCAGCCATTTCGTTTTCTTAATTATAGTTCTTTAAATACATTTTTTATTTCGGTTAACATTAATTTGTTTTTGTGTTTTCCTTTTGAATCTTTTTTAATTTTGATTTAGCAGAATGATATCCTTGTTTATAATTCTTCTGGGGGTCGATTTTGTTCATAATCCGGGTAAAAATAAATTTATTTATTTATTTAATTTTAGTTTTAAAATAATTGCAAATTCTGCGTTTCTGCGAAAAAAAAACATTTGCAACATAACGCACATGGCGCATACTTTCTAAATGTGGGTGCTACGGTACTACTCAGGAACACACATTCGATAACTTTTGTAATTGCAATGATATTTCGTCGCGGAAAGGAATGTATTGTTGAAAATTGAGAAATAAGTCGAGCTGTTCCTTAAGAATGAAAGTTGTTTGTGCGAACGTGTTAAAAATGAAAAAGTTGTATGTCTGCAATAGCGGTCCTTTGCGCAAACGTGTTAACTCGCCTTTTTTAAAAGCAAGGAAGATGTCAAAAAACAGAGAACAAAACGACATAAGCACCAAAAAACTGAACCGATTTGTACCGATTCATAATTTTTGATGCTTACATTCGCAGAAAACAAAAAAATATAACCACATAAAAATTACACACATTTGATTTTGAACAAAATCGACCCCTTGAATTATCAATATCATCAATAAAATAAGAATAATGTTGATCAGTGATCACTGATCAGCGGCGGTCCGTGATTGGTCGTTGGAATTATTATTATTATTAGTAAAATGTATTTATAAACAGTATAAAACAAAGTTTTGTAAACTTCTGTAAAACAAAAAAAAACTTTAGAATTTTTTTTTTAAAATAATTTAATTGAAATAAAAGAATAAAATTAATAAAATATTTAATTAGATATTTTGAAACACTATATAAAAAATATTGACATTGAATTAAATTTTCTCTCCCAACTCTCAGTCGCGGGTTTCGAACAAAATTCGCTATCGAATTCGCAACGTCAGTATTTTTGTCGGTGTCGTAAATATTTTGTTAAAAATATTATGTACATAATAACAAACAATCTATAAATTGTATGTTTTTATTGAATTAAATCAGCATTTAAGAGGGAAAACCTTTATAAATACAGGGTGTCCGCCGGGAAGGTATACTACTTTGTTTGTTTATGATTTTTGATTAAATGAAAGAGAATGGATCTTATGTTGATAAATGTTTTATTTAATGTCGGCAATTATGTATGGAATACAATATCAGATAAATGTCCGCCTCTGTTAGCCTCACAAATGCGAGCCCTTTTGAGCACATTTTTCATTACATTCTCACACATTTCACGCGTTATTTCATTAATTTCATCACGAATATTTTGTTTGAGTTGCTCAAGCGTTTCTGGTTTGTTTGCATAAGCCTTGCTTTTTAGATATCCCCACAAAAAGAAGTCCGGAGCAGTCAAATCAGGCGACCGTGGAGGCCAATCAACATCACCATTTTTTGAAATAACTTGTTGTGGAAAGAGTTCTCGCAGTAATTCCATTGTAATCCTGGCTCTATGCGATGTGGCACGGTCTTGTTGATACCACATGTTAATCAAGCCCAAAGTATGCAGTTGTGGCGGTTAAAAAGTTTTCAATCATATCACGATATCGCTCCCCATCCACAGTTACCGTTACGCCGTTTTCATTTTCAAAGAAGTAAGGTCCAATGATTCCTCCTGACCAAATTGCACACCAGACTGTCACTTTTAATGGATGTAAAGGTGACTGATGAATAATGTGAGGGTTTTCCATTGCCCAGAACCGACTATTCTAGTGCGTTTTGTTGGCACGTTGTTTCTCCCAAAAATTTCACGTAACTTTCTCATCGTCACAGTAATCGATGATTGATTTTGATAAAATGCTTTAACGATTAAAACACGATGGTTTATCGAATATTTTTCCATAATAAATTTGCCACGTGTCTACTTCACGGCTGTCAAGAATGAACTGTCAATACTAATATTCGCCTAAATGGCGGCAAAAGAAAGTAGTATACCTTCCCGGCGGACACCCTGTATAAAAAAAACCTTTTGCTGTTCTTTCATTTATAAAAGTTTTCCCTCTTAATCTTCAAAGTTTTCCTGAAGACAGAATGGCTTCTCAACCACTTTTGCTAGCCGGTTGAGAAATTGCTGCCTGGAGTCATCCACAGAAGAATTAGCAATAAATTTGAGACTGCCAATTTTTTAGAACAGTGGTCTGAGGTTTGTTACATGTAGCCTTTTCTATTACAGTTTCCTCCGTTAATGTTCGGATATTAAAATTTCTGCAAAAAAATATTCGAGGTTTTTGTAAATTGAAATAATTTTTTCATCTAAAGGGGACGATCCTTAATAATCCTTTCGCTAAAACTCACCATTTCGTTCAACGCGATTTCTGTATGATTGCTTATGGAATTCTTTGAAATGTGTTTATTCGAATGCGCGCCATAGGGCGTCTGTACTCGTGTATTTAAACCAAAATTTTGTATAATTTTTATATAATATTTATTTTACGTTTTTTTTAAATTAATTAATTTATTTTCTTGTATGTTCATGTTTTTCATATAAAATTATGATTCATTTATGTTTTATAATTATAATTATAATAATAATTCTAATTTTTTTTATTATTTCATTAAAACTATTTTATATAATAATTTTTTTGTTGCATTTTGATTTTATCTAGATATATTTATAGTAATACATATTATAAAGAAAATTATTTTAAAATTTAGAAAATTTTAAATGTTGTGTGTTTTAAAAGATTGTTGCTTATTTTTGTCTTTTTTTAATAAATTCCTCCACCGTTGTATTGTTTAATTAGCATTTTCCGCGAAAAAATTAAATAGAATTAAAAAATGTATAGATGTAAAATTATGTTTAATTAAAAGTCGAAATTATAAAAATCGGTAATAAATTATAAAAAAAATATTTATATTATATTCTTATCAACTAATTTTTAATTAGTATAAAATTAATATTGCAATCTGAAGAGAAATGTTTTGTTTTTTTTAACATTTTTTATTTATTTTATAAACAAAAAAGAATTACTTATATAAGTTTATGAAAAAATATTTAAATTATTAATAATAATAAAATGGCAATTCGTTGTTGAGAAATTTTTAATTTTAATATTAAAAATTGATTCCTTTATTATTTTATCACTTTTACTATTATTTATTTGTTGTCTTAATAATTAATTATATATTTTCTTAAATTTTTCAGGTACAAAAATTTTTATTTAAACAAAAAATAAAGAAATAATAAAAAATTTAAGAAAACAATATAATTTTTACTTTTATGGCAGTTAATTAATTTATTTAAAATTCATGTAAATATATATATATATATATATATATATATATATATATATATATATATATATATATATATATATATATATATATATATATTATTTATGTAATATGCATTTACTATAACTAAAAGTACGATCATTACAATATAGATGTCGCAATTGGATATCATCTACATATATGGTTATATAAAGTGGAATGTCTTGTTTGGAATATACGCTATGCGATTTGTATTTGTTCTTTATAACTTCTTGACTTTTAGTCCTTCTTTAAATATTTAATAAATTGATTTTAATTAAATATTCAGTTTTCAATAAAATCCTTTATACAGATATATAATCATGTATACAAGTGGACAGTATAAAAATTAATTTAAAATTTAATTCAGTTCAATGATACAAAATCATTTATAATTATAGATGTTTAATCACAAATTTAATGTTATTTTTATAGAAAAATTCGTATTTTTGTTTAATAATTAATTAATATTTAATAAATAAAGGTCTATGTACTAAGTGCTACGTAAGGCAAGCCAAATATTTTTCATAATACATATGAAAAAGGTCATGATTTTCATTTTTGTTAAAGGCACTCACTCAATTTTATTTTAAATTTAATTTCAATTAAAAAAATAAGAATAAAACATAATTATAGAACTTAAAATTTAGTTACATAATATTATATATATATATATATATATATATATATATATATATATATATATATATATATATATATATATATATATATATATATATATATATATATATAAAACAGCAAAACATAATACTAAATACTTAAAATTATTTTATTTAAAATCTACAATTAGTGATGATGATGATGATGGTGATGTGGATCGTGGTCTGGAAGTTCTGTTAGTGTGATATCGAATAAATCTTCTTCTATTTGCCTAACTTCCAGTAAAAATATATCTTCGTTGCAATAATATGAGATCATATCATCATCAATTTTCGCTGTAATCCTGTAAAAACAAAAATAAAAATTGTTGAAATTAAAAAAAAAACGGTTAACCAAATGTCGTAAATTTTTAGTAGTATGGGAGCGTTCATCTTATAATTATAATCGATATCTTTGGGATACAATCTCGAATTAATCGTCACAACAAAAAAAAAACAAAAAAAAACAAATTCTATCTTGAAAGATATCTAATTGTCTGTCATTATTAAGATTTAAGAAAATTTTCTCACATGGTCACACCACGTGTATCAATTAATATACATTTAAAATCGTAATTAAAATTCATCTAAGACACGACTCATTTTATATTCGAAGCTGAAACACCGATAATAATAATATTAAATTATGATAATGATATTAAACACATGCTATTATTTATTTATTATTACAAAACAAAAAAAAAAAGAAAATGATTAATTATTAATTGTAAAAATCAGTAGTTTTACATGTTTTGCAATGCAATGCAGCAACAAATAATTATTAGTCACACACGCACACACACACACACACACACACATTGTATGGATGTAGAAGCCTGTTAAAGTCTTAGGTCGTAACAGGTGTGTTTTTGGTCCGGCAAGGGTTATTGGAATTGTGTTAAACATAAATTAATAATAATGAAAAATGGGTGAATAAAATATAAACAAAAAAAAAATGTGTATTAATTAAAAATTATATCAAAGAACCACCCATTTTCGTGTGTTTTAATTATCTCTGCCAACTTACCCCTTTTTATTTTTTCGATATATGCTATGTATACTCGATGTTGATATTTTGTATTTATTTTCAATCTGCAATTAAGATAAACAGAAAAAAATAGACAAAATTTTTTTTAGCTATTTTTCTATTTTTTGTTTTGCGATTTTCCGCAGCGAATTGAATAGTTAAAAATTTTGAAAACGAAGTAAATAAAATTATCAAAATTATGAAATTATCTATCTAGATTTATTTATAAAAGAGAAACAAATAATAATCATGTAACATAATAAATAATAAAAAAATAAAATAAAAAATTCTTTTGTGCCAATAAAACAAAGTACGTTTCTTATTTTTTTCTTTTTAACTTCTGTCTTTCTTAGATTGCGAGCTTTTTTTGTGCGATGTTGTTTGTGTATTTTATTATTTAATCATATTAGTATAGTAGTGTATATAGTAATATAATTAAAATATGAGATGCTTGTGACATAATGAGTATGTTGTTTTGTTGGAAAATTAATTTACCAACCTAATATTCTGATTAGTTGTTAATAATTAAATAAAATTAAAATCAAATAGATTATGACCCGATTCCCTTCCATGCATAAAAAACACATAAAAATTAATTAATATAAAAAAAAACATAAAACATATATTGTTACAAAAATTAATTAAATAAACATTAAATAGTCGTTAATTTTTTTTTTGTTTGCTTAAAATAAATATAAATTTTTAAAATTATTTACAGAAAATTTAAAAATAAACGTTTAGTTGTTTTAAGCAAACAAAATGTAAAATAGCTTCGTTTATAAATATAAATAAATAAATAATTATAAATAAATAAATCGATGGGTGGTTTTGGGAAATATAAAGTGAATAAAAATTATTTATATATAACAACTTTAAAATACATACACATATATGTAACCCTCATAATTCATAATATATATTTTGACAAGAGACCTTTGTAAATTAAAAAAAAAAAAAAATAAAAAAATCGTTATTTATTTATTAATTTTGTTTTACATATATATGTTTCACAAACAACTTAATTAATTAATATTTATAGTGGCGTTTTCATATTAATATAAATATATAATATTATAAACACTATCGAATAATACATAAACACTAAATTATAATTTAATTAATTAACTTAAATCAAAATATAATTGATTTATTTTTATTTAGTTTTAATTTTTAATTAATTAGAGTGGTTTGTATAGGCTAGAGTTTTGTTCGAAGGTTTTTTGAGTTTATTGTTGTCGGCATCGAGGAAAAACGTAACAATTTTGAGTGGATACTACTCATACAGGCCACGAAAATAATTATTACGAGCATCATAGCCGCCTCCTTGAAATATTTATAATGCACCCTACCTTTTCCGAGCTAACTGCACCAATACATTTAATTACATTCCTCTGGCGGTTTTGCAGGAATGCAACCATTTTTTAAAGTAAGTGGAATATTTGATTCTTGATGGTAGTGTACAGGATTAGAATTTTTTTTATTTATTGTTAACCATTTATTTTTATTTAATTAAATCCGGTTCATTGGACTTGACAAATACTTAAGAGAGACATCCAACAATCCAAAAATCCGGATGATATGAAAGCGATAGTTTTACTATTTATCGGTTTTAAAATAGTCTTAAATTATTTTAATTAATTAGTCGTTATTTAATATGCTTCAATTATAAATGTTATTAAAAAAGATATTAGTGAACTAAGCTCGGAGCGTGAAAATGACATTATGTAATTATAAAACGTCATGATCAAAAATACCGAACATACGATTCATGCCTTCATGCCTTCTGAACTGTAAAAAATGTATCGAATATCAATTTCGTGGTTCCGATACTTTTGGATTCAAGATAATTACCACAAACAATTGTGGGAATTAAGGCTTAATAGGGTAATTTTCCATTAAACGTAGTGCCATCCGAGTAGGATAATTATGCTTATATAGCAACTCATTGAGCTGTTGCAGAATCGACGACCAACTTAACTAACGATAAATTAGCAACACAGCATTATTCAAATAAAGCGCAAATGATACTCTGGAAACTATAAACAATACAATTTTTCTTAAATTTGAAGTTGAGCTCTTCTGAATGAATAAAATACATCAAAAAACATTTGTATGGATGTGAATTAATTAAGGAACTGATATTCTACAAATTGAAAACGAAGTTACTGCCTAACTATTTTCCTTGTCCAAATAAAAGCAGTGCCACCTTGGCTGTAGAGCCACAACGACCTGCAACGTTTTTTGGTCGAGTTTTATAGAGGAATAATTGTTTGCCAAATACATATAAAATTCGTGGTTTTGGTCAAAAAATGTTCAATTAAAACTGCATAAGTCGTACACACAGTTTTCACATAACTAGTAACACGAATTATCTAATGTTACATATTTAAAATATCCTAGTATGATAATAAAAGCGTTTCGCTCTCTAACAAATATCGTTAGGACATTTTTTGTATATTATTTCCATTTCTCACATTGGAAATTGAATCATAAAACTGAATTAAATTTTGTATTAATTATATTTCTGTATGACAATGGTGTTTTTATAAAAAGTGTCTATTTCATGTTTTTGGAGTTTAAATTACAACATCAATTGCTATTAATTAGACTTTTAATAAAAAGAGAAAAGAGTACTCATGCTCTAAAACCATTACGACTGCTAAAATTTTTATATCCGTTGCTACAAATTTTAGATCATAGATGTTACTCTAATGAATAATAAAAAAACGTGACATAAATTGAAATAGGTTCAAAAGAATCGCAGTTATTTTATTTCTTGAAAAAAAAATTTAAAACCACATCCAACGTTTATTAATTAAAACGTTTACATTTATTTAAAAATATAAGTTACTTAAGTAATAAAGTAATATAACTCCGAAAAAACAGTACCGTAGTGGAATATCAGATACGTTTTAAATGTACGGAGTGAGGTGAAGGGCATTATAAATACGACCTAGTAAACACAACGTAGTAGAGTGTATTAGGCTTTGATATTATAGGGGCCCTATTTCTGAATACGAAACGAAAACGAGTATTCTAGATTCATATTTGAATTGAATCAGATTCGGACGATTCTTATTTAAAATTGAATAGACATCTTGTACTCTCGTTTTTGTATCGTAATAAGAAATAGGGCCCCAGGAACAAATTGCAATAAGCTTGCTAAAGGATAAGTTAGGGGCGGGATATTTTCACATCACTTTTTTCGATACTGTTGAACCACAGACAATCAATGGAGATGTTTCATTTGAAACAAAAAATTGAACACAAAATTTATTTACGATACTTCCAATATGATCGTTGTATTTGTAAGTTTTCGATAAGCTGCGTATACGAATACGCACAAATCAAAATATTTTTAATTGTGTTCAACTATTTACAGTAACTGTACACTCAATTTAAATATTTACGTTTACAAAGGATGAAATATCTCTTTTAGGAGGCTTTGGTTGAACTTTACGCCTCTTTCATCACGAATAAAATTTAATCTCTTCATTTTCCAAATACGATATTTCTATTGCGATCTCTACCTATTCGGATAATCTAATTTGGCTATTCTATCACCTACTTATTTTATAAGTGATAATTTATCGAAAAGAAAAGAGTGATAACTAAACAATTTATTCTAGTAGCGTGCGATTACAAAATTGAAAGGCGAACAGTAAGGAATTCTATTCTAGAAAAAATAGAAATACTTTTCGATAAGTATCGAAAAAAGTGTTGTAACAACATGCTACCCCTGATATAAAAGATTATTTTACTGGTACATATGTGATATTGTTACGATATCGCTTTTTGAGCGTAATTCAGCGTAGACTTGTCGCTTGGGCTAGTTGATCCAGCGTAAATTGGATAAAGACATTTTTGTGAGCTTAGTGACATCTAGGTTTAAGTAGTAGGATTAGAAGTAGTTTTATAGAAGTTTAATGGCATTGCGGGTTGCGATTGTTCGCGGGCAATCTAAAATGTTCAGCCCATAAATATGGGTGCGAAGAACATCTGAAGTTAGTTTTTGGTGAGTCTTGGTTAAGACGCGGTATGCGATAGAACAAAAGCGAAACTGAGTAGCGGGAAGTTACAAGTAGCGTTAAAGTAGAAATGTGGAGTGATTAAAAATAATTGTAAATGCTGTTGAGGTGACTAAATAAATAATTGTGGAAATTAGTTGTTGTTGACTTAGTGATTAGGGACTTTAGGAAAATTATCGTGGGAATATTTCTGGTATTATCGGGAATATACCAGTAGTGCGGTAATTGTTTAGTAAATAATACGACAATAATTGTTGTAACCGTCGAATTTGTAGCTGTATTTACATTCCAGTGATACGAACCGGATTGGTCAGGGAAAATTTGTAACAATTGGTGACAGCGGTGATATTGTCGATATCAGAAGATTTAAGTCTAGAAAATTTAACAAATAAACGTGAAGTTGTTGAAATAATTTTCGAACCATCTGGAAAAATGAACATGGCGCAGTTATTGGGTGTTATGCCTCGGGCGTTTAATTCACAAATTCAAAAATTTGATCAACAAATTAAATAGACGCAACAAATAGTTTGCGTAGAAGATTAGAAATAAGAACTGAATTAAACGTTAGAGCAAAGCGTAGAAGAACTCTGGCAACCAATTGAAAACATTGTGCAGAAACTGGACCAATCGAGAGGCGATTTGGAGTAGAAGGTCAAACTTTCAGATAACGATAGGGAGCAGGATTTGAAAACGACTGTTATACTATTATAATAAGGTGGAACTGGATGTTGAAGATCATGGAGTGGATAAAATTGATCAGGAGAAACCATTGGGCTTGGTGGAATCGAGTGATGGCGAGGAGATAGCAGAGGAGAATTAGCTCGAAAATGGTGAACAATTCAAGCGGGATATTGCCATAGTTCAAGAAGAGAGAGACGAACTGCTCTTGATTTTTAATGCTCAACCTTAAACAGAATCGACGTCTCATAGTGAGTCATTTATTAGTCAGCAAGAACCGGGAGAGTAGCTGTCCATAGTGAATGGGGTTGACAGCGGATCGCCTGGTGATACTGACATGATGCAGCAGATTTGATGAAAGTGGTAATGCTGATGATGCCGAGGAGCAATTGTGGCTGACTCAATTGGCTATGACATTAAAATGTATCTAGAGGAGGTACCAGCCAAGGCGAGTGGGAATTACAGATGATCCACCAGTTGCGACTTCTGGTAATTGGCGATTGGCAGTGTGTATTGCAACGGCTTGCGAAAGGAAGGGAGATTAGTGCAAAAGTTGCAAAAATCAGAAACGGATCCTGCACATTCTTCATGGAAGATCAACATGGTTTTTGAATATAGGAGAGAGGTCGCCAGTAGGAATATATGTGCAACATATCCCTAAAGGTTGTTGGAGGAACTGGCAGAGAGCCGTGGCAAGTAAAAATCGTATGGAAAGCGATCGCCATGAAGGGCGGTTTATAGAAAAGATGAAAAAACAAGAATTTGGAGGAGCAACAGCGGTGTTAAGTTGAGTGGGCTGGACCCTATGTCGCTAAAATTCGAGGAGGTCTGACGAAGGCGAAAAATATCCCCTACGAAATGCTGGTGAAAAAGGGCGTTGGCTCTTTTCAAGGATGACATCATGGATAAGGCGATATGAGAACAAGAGGAGTCGAGTACAGCAGAGATGGAATGCGCCATAGTTGTTGGCTCTGAAATATAATGACATCAGGCGGCGAGAATAGGAAAAGTTGAATTCGTTGTCGCTTGGGCTCCAGCGAAAATTGATTGGTTTAATAATATTTTGCGAGATTAGTGACATCTATGTTTAAGTGGTAGGATTAGAAGTAGTTTTATAGCAGTATTGTGGTATTGCAGATTCCAGCAGATAGGTTGCGATTGATCGCGGAGAATCTGAACTATTCAGTCCGGTATATAATACGGGTGTAATGAACACAACTATGCGATAGAATAAAAGCGGAAGTGTGTAGCGAGAAAACTACAAACAGCGTTAAAGTGAAAATAGTGGTGTGATTAAAAATAATTGTAAATGCTATTGAGGTGAATAATAGTGAAATTTTTTTGTCGTTGTGTTTTAGTGATTGGTGTATTTTGATTGGATTTGACCGGGCAGATTCGTAACAATATTTAATAATTTAATAGTTTCAAACCTCTAAGTAGTCTATGTTCTCGGACAGCAGATCTACTGTTGAATTACCACGTCGTTTTATTCCTATATTCTGTTTGTATGAATTACCGAACAAATGTTTGCAATTGTATTTTTGGTTTGGCTATTTTCTAATTCGACCCGAGCAGGCAATGTGCTGTTGAAAAATACTCCGTGGTTTTTTATTCAACCTGGGTAAATTTACTCTGCACTGATTCTTTATTTATGAACCACGTAAGCACAATGTATGCTCGGCTCTTCCAATTTTACTCTAAAATGAATGTACCCTGACGAAGAGTGTGCAAAGTAGAAAACAATTTAATACTCTTTGCACACCGTATTATTTGACATTGTGCAACCAGCGCTCGGGGTATAATACTCGGGGTAAGCCTACTCGCTCGGCTTGAATTAAAGTTAAATAAAAAAGTAGACTACATAAATAATAACTACTGCTTGATCTGTGGCGAGTTTCTTCTTTTCCATTTTTTCCATATAGTCATGTTATTTGATTCCAACAAACAAATATGTCAAAACTTATAAAGGACAAATATGTCAAAAAGTTATGTTCACCGTTTTTTGTTTTTAAAACAAGGTTGTCGTTGAGGTAAGTATTGTTTTACAATAGGTTTGTTTGATAATTCAACGGGAGCTAGCGGATTTTACAGCTCGTGACTTGTACATCGAGCGAATTTTGTGCAGAGTCAAATAATCCGGTGTGTAGAGAACAATACATTGTTTGTACAATGCTCATGCTTCGTACTCTGGCATCATTTTAGAGTAAGCGGTTACACCGTGCATACACAGAAAAACACAGGGTGCAGAGTAATATTACTCAGGTTGAATAGATGAGTGCCAGGAGGCAATTAAGCCCTGTGGTAACATGTTCTACCATCACATTTTCGGTAATCTATCGAAGTTTATGTCTCGTTTCTCTAAAATAGAGAAAAATAATTTGACTTTGTTTCAGTTTTGATTGTGATATTTCTACTTTACTTCCATCGCAAAATAATTTATTTCCGATGTTTCAACGAAATTAAGGAAGGGCGGTTGTTCACATTTATTCTAATAGGTTGTGGCAGCAATAAAAAAGAAATAATTGGTAAACGAAACAGTTATGCATTACTAATTGTCCGATAAAATATCGAAAATGTGATGGTAGAACATGTTACTACTGCTTTCTGATAATTCGATCAGGATGCCCCGCGGTTCAGGCTAGATCTCATTTTACATTTTTTTCGGTTCGAACGATTTTAAATTTTTGAGTTTCGGAAAGCGATGGAAATGAGACCTGGAACACTTTGAGCTTGGTGTGGCCATATTGTACTATGCAACTTCCCTTTGTGCCATTCGTACTCAAAGTAGGTTTGACTGACGAAAATGTCAATCCAGTATTAATTCTATGCGTGGCTAAGTAAAATTATCTATTGGAATCAACCAATCACCCGACTCAAAAGTCCTAGTGTGGATTGGGTGCATAGGAATTAGACGCAAATTTTGGTAAAAAAAAAAATCAATATAATAAAATATTTTTTTCGGAACTAGGCTACTAGATTAAAATTTTAACAATGGTAATATTTGAAATTGTTTTAATAAAACACTTGTAAAATTTTTCCTTAGAGTGACAATATTTATTTCCTAATAAGGAAGATCGATTTCGAAAATAAATTTCTTCTTCAGTACCTTTTTACAACTAATCAAAGGAACTAAAGGATTAGTTGTAAAAAGGAACTGAAGAAGAAATTTATTTTCGAAATCGATCTTCGTTATTAGGAAATAAATATTGTCACACTAAGGAGAAATTTTAAAACAATTTAATTCAATTTTATAAGTGATAAAGTTAACAGTAAGGCTAAAAATGGATTTCAACTATTATAGCACAAATTGGAAATATTTTCTTCGACTATTCAGTGAAATCAAAGGAATGCTATAATTTTTGATAATGATATTATGATACTGGTTAATTTTCAGCGCCTGGAAAATCCAAATGAAGTGAGAAAAAAAATATGTATAATTAGAGTGAGTGCATACAATATTTATATCAAAATTGAGCAAAAAACAGTCGCCCAACTAGCAATTCTAGCAGTTTAGAATTATGTTGCAATTACTTTATTATAACTATTAATTACAGGCAAAATGTTGGCGCTATATCTCATGAGCGAATTTACCTGCTTCATAGATATTTAGATAAATATTTGGTTTTTGGATTAATAAGGGTTAGCCAATTGCATCCTATCTAAGACTGCCGGATAAGACGAACTGGCATACCGGGGGGTCGTGCTATGCAAATTTTGCTTCCTTACAAAATTACGAATTGTTTGAACATCAAGAGAAAGGCAAATAACTAGCGCAAACTAAAATGAAATTCTTAAATGAAGAACTCAAAAAATCCAGTAACATGGGAAACACGATGCTGTAGCCTTTTTATGGAAACCACTCCAATTAAATAAAATTAAATCAGAAGCAAAATAAATTTTATATTTTAAATTCTAGAATTAAACAAAAATTGTGTTATTGGCGCAAAAAAATTATTATTATTAATAAAATGATAATAAAAAATATCATTTTGATAATTTCGTTTTTTGATCGTCACGTTGTTAGATTGATTATTATCGTTAAAACAAAAAATTATTAAATTACCTTCACATATAAATATTTTGTTTTAAAAAATTGTATATATTATAATAAATAAGAAAATAAAAAACTGATTTGTTTGCGAATTTAAATTAAATTAATTAATAATAAATAAATTTAAAATATTCTATAAGTAAATTCAATGTCATTATATAAAAAAATGTTTTTGGCTTTGTAATTTTTTTTTATGTATAAGATAACAATTTATCTTATTTTTTTATTATTTCGAAAATGTCATATTATTATGTTTTAGTTTTTTTTGTGTTTGTCGCGGTGTTTGTTATCAACAACTATTTAATTTATTAAAATAAAAAAGGTCATCAAAAACGTTAATTTATTTATTAAGTTGATTACATTACGTCATGCGTCAGTGCACCGAAACATAACATAAACTCGGGGTACGATGATGTTGATGAGTTTTCAGAATATTTGTGCGCAATACGATTTTTGGTGCAGTAATCGACAATCGATATAACAATAATAACAAATCAATTAATCATTTTCAGATTTAATTATTAATTGAGTTCTCATTTGGAATGAATGATCAACCCATCAAATTAGAATAGAGATTAAAGCAAAAACCATTAAGAGAATTCTTAAACTTTTGTACTCACCGCATTTAATAGACCAACTGTGGTTGGTGGTACTACATGTAATGGTGTATAAATGTCTTCGTTCTCTTGCCGCACGTACAGCATGACACGTTCGTTTAGTGGCGGTGTCATACGTTGCCGTTTTATTGTGGTAGGCCCAAATTCTGACATTGAATTTCCAACCATACTTGAATCAAGTATGTGTTCTTTCTTGTCGCTAAATAATGTAAATCAAAATAATAAATAGATATAAGTAATTTTATATATTGGAAGATTATCCATATGCAATTTAGTAGAAATTAAAATTGATTTTTACAATCTCGATATTTTACTCACGTAGGTACATCCGGTGGGAAATGATTGTGGAATTTTAGGGTTGGTGTTGCTGGTTTACTCGCCGCATGGAGTAGAAATGGTGATGAACCTTTTATACTACTATCGGATGCACCAGATAGTGGATCGGAATCATGGGCGTAAAATCCAGGTAATTCCATTCCAGATAGCTGCGTAACGGTTTAGACAAATTGTATTAGACAATTAAACAGAAAAAAAAATAAAAATTATTTGTTACTTACTTTATCCAGATCTTCGGCGGGGGAAAATAGTACGGGTGGTTTATTTAAATCTTGCATAGAATAAAATTCAGATCGATCGGTTACTGGATGATATAACTCGTCCAATTTTTTTCGGCCCGTTGCGCTCATCTTTCGTTTCGCCGCACGTCTCTCTTCATCTCGTGTTTTACGCTCAGCACCCTTTATTAATAGACGAAGACAAATACAATTTAAGAAAATATATATATAGGTATTATTCAGCTTATATATAAATACGAGTATATATTATGTAAATTAAGAGATCAGACACTAAATTACATGAATTTGCTTTTAAAACGACATTACAATTTTTTTTACATGTAATATAAAATACAATTTATAAAGATAGTTCGCGCGCATGATTACTTCCTTGTTTTGTTGATTAAGACAACGGCCCCAACAACAAAAACTAAGATATTTTCTTTAATTTTTTTTTTATTACGATCATCTTATAAGTCAACATTCACTTCAAACATAAAGACATATACGTATATAAGGCATATTGTATATGGAGAGGTTGGGTCCTTTACAAGTAATTACTTGCGCGTCCAACCTGAGTATATTCAAGGCGAACTATATTTGCATTTTGATTTTATTGCGAATTAGGTTGATAAGAATTTATATTTTAGAAGGTCAAATAAAATAATTTAACCAATTACTAAATCAATTAAGTATTGTCAATTATTTTTGATATATAAACACGACAATATAACGGGGGGTAAACCTTTTTGTAGGTTCGTTTTTCTACAAAATGGTGCATAATTTCGTGCGACCATTTCTCGAAATGCATAATTAACAATTTAAGTCGGTAGTCTCGGAAGTAATGTTAAAATTTTGTTTTTTGCGTTTGGTCTGTTAAATTGCTGTGATAAATTGAAGGTTTTATAAATTAGCATAAATATTTTGATATTTTTTTTAATGTTGTTCGATGATGGTTTTATGGTGTTTTTAAAAATGTTGTCAATGGAGAAACCTTGAATCTTGTGAGGTTATCAAATGCTTGATTGTGAAGAGTTTTACGATATCTGAGGTCGCTATAATATATATAACGCTTCATCGAAGCGAATCCAAATATTTAATAATTTTTTGGTTGAGAGTTAAAAATTTAAGATAGGTAACGTAAATCGTAAAATTGATTGACGTTTATTTGAATGCATCCCATTATACATCTGTGAATTAGTATTTCAACTAATGTGGTTTTGGAAATAAATTAAAAATATTAGAAAACCATTTGTGTGGAACCGCTAACGCGTGTGGAAACTGATCAACAAAAGTCCTTTATTTTTAAATCATGTCGATGTTTTTTATTCAAACTAACATAAACTAGATTATTCGTCGATTATCTACCAGAGGGGGATCAAATTTTAAAATCCCACTAGTTTCCTTGCTATAAGAATATTTTAAATGAATGACCAATTGCTGTTTTTTTATAATATCGTTACTATTGTTAAAATAAAAGTAACGCTTATGCCATATGCTTCGAACGACTAAAATAAAATAATAAACTTTTACTATTGTAATACAGATGGCAATCTGAAAAGTCAACTTTCTTTCAATGACTGAACTATATTGAAACCGGCAGTTCAAGCCATGAGAAGTCTCAATAGTGAAACTCTATAACGTCACTTAGTATATTTGATTTGGCCGATTGATTAGCAAACAACATTAGACAAAAAAACGTCTTGAGTGAACTTGAACTTCCACAATGTGGGGACTTTGGAATTTCATAATATATTTTTTCAATATTAAAATTTGTGAATAGAACATTAATACTAAAATTTAGAAAATAAGTTGAATACCAGTTTAGTGTGGTTGGAGTTAGAAATGACAGCGTACCTTGCTGTTGAACCGAAACCTTACTAACTACGTTCTGAATTTCTGGATAAGCGGTTCATTGTGGGAACAGTTTGAAATTGTATAACTAACATGTTTGTTGCTCATGAATATGATCAATTATAGATCAAAAACGTTTTAATTTTTAAAATTTTGACATTTTATTTTACTTATAGTGAAACTTATTTTTTCTTTAAAGATTCACAAATACAGTTTTTGCTTATATAGAGTCGAAGAGATTACCTCACACAACACTCGTCCGATCCAACGAATTTTACACGCGGAGAAGCAACACCAATTTTATCGTGACCTCCATCAGCTACAAGGGAATCCCATGAATTTGTAAGGTTTTTGAAACAACATATTTATTAATAAAACTGATTAATAAATTCACTATGATTTAAATTTTCCATGCGGGGTTCATGAGCCTTAAGAATTTCGTACAATCGAAAGTAGAAGTGAAATTTAAAATTAAATTATTTAATTAAAATAAATTACATCAGTTAATGCTTTCACCAGCTTTCAAGCAAGGCATTTTGCATTTTAGCAAAACTCACATGTTCGGTACTGCAAATATTGAACGCTATTCCCTTCAGAAATAGAGGAACATTTGGCTTGAATTTTCCTTATAAGCAACTGATGGGCCTGTTTTAGGTACCTAATTTTTTTCTAGAAATTGTTTTCTAGTGTTAAAAAGCAGCCAATTACATAGATGCACTATTTCTTCTCTTTAAACCTTAGTGCAAGATATTAGTGGTTTTCGTATTGTGTATTTTGATCGACCACTTTTTTGATTGGTTGGAACTTTTTCATACCAATAACTGAAAGTAATCAACAAATGTCAAAGATACACACACTTGAAATATAACAATGTAATTTTGCGTAAACTTTTTAGCAAACGTCACCATAAAATGTTGCTATTGCAACATTTAACTGGAATTCGATCGACGGTGTAAGCATTACAAATTTCGAGTTATGAAAAATGCGACATTTTGTTGCTGTTTCATTTTCATAGAAAGTTTGACTTGAAAGTTGTAACTCAAAGAAAACTTACCTCAGCGATCGCTCTTCTATACAATAAGGAAAACCCCCATGAAAAATAAACAAACTACTTAAATTTCAGTACAAGTTTTTAAATGAATTAACTTAGAAATAATTGAAGAATAGAAGAACAGAAAAATAGAAGACGTGCGGAAGGAATTGGCCTCATTAATATCATTTGCCAACACAAGACATGGTGCAACAAAGACGTTAAAATACTTAAAGAGTACAGTGACTTTTTATTTGTAAAGAGATACAATTAAGATAAATACAAATTGGTGAAACTAGTTAAAGTTTCAATGCAATTTTTTACATTTTTTGTTGCATTTCATTTTGACGTGTTTAAAACAATATTGTCTCATCTCTTTCAGTTAGCTGTGTCTAATTCATACGTCACTTAGGTTATTGCATTTTTTTAAGCCATCAATGTTATAATTGGATTAGATAGTTGTACGCAGTTTTACAATAATATAAGTCTATTATGAGGTCTTAGTTGCGTTGGGTCTATTTTAAGGGGGCATGTTAACTTTTTAATTTGTACTCTGATAATTTAATGGCCCATTCAAAATTATGATAATTTTATGTTTTATTTAGAAAATTAAAAATCTGATTAAAACTATTACCCGGAACTGGGAAGTAATAGCAACATTCTTTAGTCTTTAAAAATGCTTATTAACCAAAAATGATACCATAGTGAATAATACTACTATAATTCTATTCTAACTATCCTACATTTTGCGTTATCGAGAATCAACTTTTGTGACTTCCAATGAACAAATTTTCTTTATGTTTTATAGAATGTTCATAATTTCTTGAATCCAAAGAGGTTGGAAAAAACTAAAAGACGCCAGGTCTTTTAGTTTTCTTTCAACTTTTTTGAACCCAACCGATGCACTACTATAAGAACGGACACACTAGATCCATCTCTTGCCTCTACTAATAATACACACCAATCTCTTTTATAGATTACGCTATTGGACATATTTTTTTTAGAAGAACTTATGGAAATGATATTGATTGATATTTTCTGCATCTAGTGAAATATTTTCAGGAATATCGAAATGTTCAATTTTCCGGATTTACAGCCATGCTGGCATTCAAATTTTCGCTATATATATAGAGTTGCATGATCTTCACAATTTGTTGCAACATCTGTTTGTGATATAGTAGGAAAATCATTTATTTCGTGTATTATTCATAACCATTGCTGAAGAACCACTTGATACAAATACTTTGTTATAGGAACATAGTTTGTATTATTATAAGGCGGCAAACGCAGGGCTTTTATGAATGATAAACTATTTTAATTTTAAAAACAAGAATCGAAACATCGAAAGTAGTTAAATTGGAATTTTGCTTAAAGTACTTGATCAAAAATTAAACAATAAACGTTTGTGCAATTGATAATTTCCGATAGCTTTATAAAATTTAAGGCCCACCAAAAAATGAAGACCGTTATTTCAAATCTCCAAATTTGTATATGTATTTCGCTTAAATAAATGTTAATAAATAATAAAATTTACGTAATTTATTTACTTTTTTTTGAAAAATACTCTATTAAATTTGGTCAATCCAAAAGTGGATTAAAGAAAATACAGAAACTTGCCAAACAAACACAAAGTCTTGTGTTTGTGTTTACTCTTTTTTTTAATAATTAAATTTTAGTCTTTATTTATGGGAACCCCTACCTACGATGGGCTCGGGACATATGGCCCTCCTAGCCTTTCCTCTAACTGAGCTTGCCTGTATGTATTCATCATTCCTGACTAAAACAAAAGATTGTTGTTGGCATTTGGCGAGGAATATTTGCAGCCAAGTGAATGCATGCAATAAATTAGTCAAAAATAATAAAATATTTTTTATGATATATCACCAAAGACGGAAACCACAGGAAACAGATTTCCGTCACGGAACAAAAAATGTTGAAATACACCACTTATTAAATAACATTAAGGTTAGTTTTTGATTCAAAATTGTGTTCACCAAAAATCGTTTCAAAGTCGGATTTGATAAAAATTACACAAATATTTGTGGTTTTGATAAATTTTGATACAATTTTATTAAATTTTTTAGAACAATAGGTTAAAATTTGTCCATGTATCCAATTTCAAATTAGAATTCATCGAATTCACGATCAAACTAAATATTCTTTAGTTTTATTTTATTTTGTCATACGACGAACGAAACATAGCAAATTCTTTCGATCATAGATCAAAAAATTTCTGCCCATGTATTAAATTTGCACGAAATGTCATCACAATTTAGTGCAGTAATTTTTTTGATCTAAGATTATAATTTTGTTTGGAAAGAGCTAGCTATATAAATTAGCGTGTGGTGATATTCTTTTGTTCAAACCATAGGTTAAACCAATGCCACGCACTCAGCATAGACTGGAGTCTTCTCGATCGTTGTAAATTATTATGGAACAGAGTGCGGTAGTGCACAACGTTAGGGGGTTTCTTATGGAAAATAAAATAAAATAAATTCAACAAAATGACCGGAAAATTTAAGTTGAATTAAGAAATTTATTCCCTTAACTTTAACCAAACATTTTCTCAATAATTTTGGTTTTACGGTATTAGTAAGCCGAATCTAAAGATGTGTGAAGTAACTATTTCACTGAAATTTTTTTTGACCAACATCCCATAAAAAATCACTTAAATATGGTGGTAAATTTTATAAATTTTAATTTAATTAACGTTAATTATTACAACAAAGAGAAAAATATTATTAAAATAATAATCAACAAACTTTATAATATTTATCGTGACTCACTCTACACAAGCCAAAGATGTATAAACAAAAAAAGCAAACAGTTTGATGTAAAAATTAGAAAATTTAACGCCTACACGCCTTTGTGAAAATTTACAATACAAAAATATGTTAGATGTGTATTGTTTTCGGTTTAAAAAAAATATTGAAAATTGTAGGTACGATATATAGAAAAATTGAAATTCAATTGGTCGCCACTGAGTACTCATAGAGACATTGTCTGTTTTAAAGCTTAACTCTATTAAAGGATTAATAAATTCCTTTCCATCTTTCTATTGTTCACCATATCTGGCGAAAACATATCTCTAAGATCGATATTTTAAATTGTTATATTCTGTGTTGCTTCCGATTAAATATTTTGCAATTTGTATTTGTTTTCCTATGTAAAATCAAACTTTCATTCAGTAAAATTTTTATCATCTTACATATTCATTGAATATAGTAGGGCAACAACAAAATATACGCGCGTATATAATTTATAACGTAGATCGATCGATCAAGTTGATCTCAATTAATTTCTTTTACTTCGTTCGAACGCAAAATTTATACGCTATAAGAAAATATGTATGTACGCAAGACAGCATTATCATGATTTAAGCCGTAATCAAAATTAAACCACCTTCGTGTACAGGGAAGGACAAAGTGGTTCGAATCAACCTGTGTATGGTTATAATGTTAAAATTAACATAAATTTTTCACTTGCACAACACAGCAAAAAAAAACATTTATAATTTGAAATTACCTCGGTTATAAAAATTAAACATCGCTTTTCTTCTTAATAAAATATAAAACCGTTTCGCATCCTCAATATAATAAGACCAACATTAATAACGAGAAAAACGCATAACACAACCATAAAAAAAATGCAAAATCATAAATAAAAATTTGAATTGAATTTTTTTGTATTGAGTTGAGCGCCAAAAGGCATATAAATTTGATTACTGCCTTTAATTTCTTGTGTATGCGTCTTACACACCAAAATAAATAAGAATTTTCATTATTATCATGATCACATCCAATTTTCATTGTTTTTGTGTTGTTCCAACCACACACAAAACAAACACGGAATATGCAGAAAATGTCATGTCACACACCAGTGAGATAACCCCCATTTTTTGTAAGGTTTGCACTCAATTCACACTTCTTTCAAATTCTTCCCACAATTTTTCTTATGCGGATTTGCTGTTATTTATTTATATCAATTCGATACAATGTTTTTCATCTTTCTTTAGAATTTATTGATGGTGTAAGGCATTTAATGCATCAACAGGGATGGAATAAATAAATAAGCATACACAACATATTTAGTACATGTACTAAAATCATATTCAGCCTTCACTTACCTTATCACAAAATACTTTTATTTGACAATATCCTCGATGATATAATTGATTGTCTCTATGATCTTCAAATGTATCAATTTGAATGTGTAATGGAAGACCCTGGAAAATAAAGAAAACAACATAAATTAACATTTTTTTTTTATCAAATTCAATTCAATTTGGTTTATCAAAAGTATATTTTTATAAGTAAAGTAAAATAAAATGAGAAAAAAATCTTTCTAAAGATGTCACATAAATTCTGTTCTTTGGCTGCTTTGAAAAGGAAGACGTTTTCTTAAGACTGTGTTGTGCTGTTTTGTTGCGTTAAGAAAATTTATGAAAAAAGATTATCGATTATTTTTTTTCTGTACAGGTAGTAATTTGTTTGTATAGGTTAGATGACGGGGCTAATAAATTTTATAAATTTTGAATGTTAAAGTTGATATCGTGAATACACACCAAAAGTTGTCTAATTTCAATTGAAGGTCATCGGTTTTTATAATATGTTTTATGATCATTTGGAAATTTTTAATTAGCGTTTTGTCATTATAAAATTATGTACATAAGGTGTGTGTGTGTAGCATGTAGTCCTCCCTTAAGGGAAAAATAGTTGTTATTACCTACTTGTTTACAAAACTGTTTACAATTAAAATTTTTTGTTGATTTAGTTCCGTCAGACATTTTTTCCATTTAATTGACGTTATAATCTTTTTATGTAAGAAACCTTTTATAACAAAACAAAAAATTGTATTAAATTGAAACCTTTTTAAAATTGTTGTTGTCTTTCGTTAAAAGATTTTATGTGTGGGAAGAAATTTTGTAAACGATTTTTGAAAGCAGGTGTAGTGGATGAATAAAAAGGTATCAATTTTATTCTGTGATTAAAATCATTGATTTGTTCAGTCGATTTTGTTATTGTGGGTCATTTGTTAGGTAATTGACTATCTATTACTATATATATAGGTAAAGTCGTGTAGCTAAGCTGCTTAATAATTATATGACTAACTTTACTGTCCATTTCGATCAAAATCAGTGCATTACCACCAACCCAATTTAAATAACGAAAATAAAAATTGCGGGGTACACAACCTTTCCAAAAAATTCCAGTAACCACTATACACTTCCTCCTACAAAAAAATTAAATCAAATTATTCACCTCGATCAATCTCTTTACTCAAATGAACAAAATACCTTGACAAAAGAAATTGTCATACATAATTTTAATTAAAACAAATAAATAATTGTACGATCAAATCAAGAAATCTATCTAGCCATTTTAGAAAATGTCGATCAAACGTAATCACATGTGACATTCTGAGTAAATTTCTCTTTTATAAATCTCGTATACGAGTACATTGCGTTGAGTGAAATCGATCAAAATTGTCATTTTTTTTTGTTCCTTTGATGTGTACGTAATTGCAATTTATATTATACAAACATTTTAAAAATAAAAAATTTAATTAGAAATAATTAGAATTATAAAGATTTTGATCTAAATATGAGTTGAGTAATTTTATTTAGTGTGACTGTTTTCTGTTGATTTACTACATTATTTGCTTGTTTGACGCCATAGTAAAGCAAACAAATTCTTTTACCATATAGAACCAAATCAACCTCACATACTAATACGTAAGAGTTCCAAACAGATCAGATAACGATTTTGGTTGGCACGAAATACAGGAAATATTTTATTGTATAATGGTTGCATTAAAATAAATATAACGTTAGGAACGGACAAAGAGACTACCACTGATAATTTGTGAACCGACAATACTACTAAGATACGCCCAAACTTTACAAAACAGATTTTCTTTGCCTAAACTAGCGGATGTAAAATCGTATATGATTTCAAATTGTACTTTAATGTTCGCTCTTGTAAATGCACGAATGTCAACCTTAAGGTTGATTAATAGAGTTTCATCTTGCTAAAAATTGTTCAGGTATCATTTTATTGAAACATGGCTTTCCTAATTTATTTTCGTTTTATTTCCAATTTTGAAATTTCTATCTTTATGGTAGTCTTCTATAGTAATGAGTCATCAGTTTTAATAATTAAATTGAAACGTCAAAATTGGTCAAAATATTAAAAATTGGAAAAATGTTTTTATCGTGAACTATCGTAACTAGAAAATAATGAAAACAATTATTGATGATTTACCTAAACGTACACAGCCAATCACCGGATCATGCTAGAGCTTTTACAATATAGCCACAACCTATTCAAATCACTGGCACGTAGCTATAAAAGAGTTGGGCGTTTCTAATAACATTAGAAATATCCACAGCTAACTTATTAAAGCCGCATTTACGCGATGTACTATTAATTAATACAAACATCAGAATTTTCGCAAAAGCTACACGTATTCTCAAATAAACCTTACTATTCAATGGTGATATCGAATTTATTGTAAAGTCTGTAGGATGAGCTGTTAAGAGGCTGTGTAAGTTTGAGTCTCGTGTAATGTGGTTCTTGCACATTTATTGTTATTTAAAAATTTTATAACAAACTGAATTTTAGAACTGAACTTGTTTAAGTTTTGGATGTTTAAATTTAAATACTTAAACTCCTACAAATGTTTGTGAATATATGCGATAATAGTTTATTTAAAATATATTTTATCGGAAGGTACAATCTTCGCTCATCGTTCAGGCAATTAGCGGAAGGAAGAACTCTGGTTGTTTGGAGGCAATCCAGTAATCGATCTGTTTTCTAATGTCTTGATAAGAACGGAAGTACTGCTCAGCCAGGGTTGATTGTGTGAACTGGAACAAGTGGTAATCTGAAGTAGCAATATCTCGAGGGGAAGGTATAACTTCCCAGGTTTGCCCGTCCAAGTAGTGCAGTAATGGTTACACTCTGATTCAGCACCTTATAATAGATACACGCTTATGATCCCATCGTATGCGATATTTGGTTTTGGCGTCGACGGTCCTGCTTCTCGTTGAAGCAAGAATAAGTACATGATTTTCCGAAGTTAATTGTCTCGTTTTTTAAATTCGTGTGCAGCCAATTCACTAGCTTTTTATTGCATTTATACATTGTGAAACACATTGTCGAACATTTGGTTTTCGGTCTGACGTGAACCTTCGACCGATAACGCTTCCAATTCCGCATTTTCAAATTTTTTTGGTCTGCCTTAACGTTTGTTTGCCTCTTACTTTGAAATCTCCAATTTTGAATCGTTAAAACTACACAATGTAAACTCAATGTTTTGTGTACATGCTACTTTTTCTTAATTTGTGTAGCTTCATTTTTTGTAAGAAATTTAGAAACTGCACACGTGACATCATCTAAAATTCTAAAGAAAAATATGAAGAAAACTTTTACTGGGAGTAAATTAATTGAATAATTATTCATCCTAAAATCTGGTATTGGTTTTCGGGAAATTTGAAAACCAATACCAATTTGCAATTTTAGTGTATGTTTATTGGTTCCAGTTTAAGTTTTTTTATCGGTAATCTCCAACGAGCTGCTATAGATTCCGCAAACCAGGGAGGGAAACTCCAGAACACATGTGAGCACCTTAAAGATGCAAATTCGTCAAGGCCAAAGCAATACAATTGCCCAGTTATCAATGAACTAAACCATTATTTAATAGGCTACTATAGTCGAACCCCTCCACCCCTCCTTTTCCACTTTCAAATGAGAATGAAGTAAATTTCATACTTTAATAAGATCATACGACAAAGAAGTTCTCGATAATTATCTGAAGTTGAAACGTGTGGCCAAATAATGGTGGTTTATTTCTAAATCTAGGCTACTTTAAATATACTTAAATTTTTTCATAAATTTACCTATACCCTCAAAATTTAAATCTAGAATGCATAAGAATAACCCAGTCGGAAATTTGTCAACATGCATGTGAATCAATTATTACGAAAGAGATACGTTTCTATTTCAAAGATTTTTTCTGAATGTGTATGAAAAAGAGGAGAGCGAAGTCTCGCGGGGAGGTCGCGGTGGGGAAACTCTGTTTATAGCCATGGACATTACATGTTTGGGTGAATCATTTGCGCCCTAAAACCAATACCAAATTAGCGTCTGTACTCCAGATTAAGAGCGGCTGAAGCGGGTGTCTGTCTTGTGCTCGCTATATAAATATGTTCAAGGTAAGATCTATTCTTTGTCGAGCTGGAAGAAATCATCAACAGCATACCGCACCACGATATTAAGATCATCGTGGGTGACTTTAAAGCAAAACAAAAATCGATAAGAGTGCAGAAATTACAACGCACATCGGTTCTAACAGCCTGCACCTAACTAGTAACAACAACAGCTAACTCGTCACCGACCTGGCAATAATGTACAACTTAGTTGTATCAAGTATGTTTCTCTTACATAAGAGAATTCACAGAGTAAAGTGGAGATCGAATGATGGAACCAATTATTTGTTACTACCAATTTAGATCGGCACAATAACATAGAAAAAGATCCTCCTAAAACCCAAGAGCAGTGGCACTCTACACAGTCAGCCATAACCACCGCGGCGCAAAATATCATCGGAAATGTTAGAGGTACAGTACAGACAATATATACCCCGAGAACCTACAGGCCGCGCTCCTATATCTAGGACTTCCAGAGAAACTCATTTCGCTGTATAAATTAACAACGTCTGGGTCTGTATGTAGGATCGTAATTAAGGAAATGTATCTGACCCCTCTGAAAGAACACCTAGGGTTCGACAAATACACTCGCGCCTATGCTGTTTAACTTGCTGTTCAAGCTATACATTGAAACTTCACGCTGTATTTTTAATCATCCAGGCCAAATTCTTGGATATGCAAAATATATTAGCCGAAGGCCTCGCGATATTAAGTACCGTTTCATACCGCTCCATCGCTGCGAAAGAAGACTTGGTTCGGTAATGAACAGTAGAAAAACCAAATTTTTAGTAATAGCCAGGAACATCTCCATGACAAATATCGGAATGGTCGACCATAATTTTGATAGCGTTGAAAACTTTAAATATCTCGGGTAAATTATAACATCTTCGAATGATATGTCAGGCAGATATAAACGCCTGAATCGCTCCCGGACAACGAGTTTTCTACACCCAATCAAAATTATTGCGATCTAAGCATCCATCGCAGACGTGCAAGCTCGCACTTTATAAAGCGCTCATAAGGCCTGTGCTGGCTTTCGGAAGCGAGAGCTGAAGAATGACCTCAAGCGATTGTAGATTGTTATCTTTCTTCAAAAGGAAGGTCGGCCGAATGACATCGTATGAACCACGAAATAAAACAAGTTTTCGGAGGTAGCTCCTATATCACCGGTTTCATCAAATCCAGTCGAGTTACATGACTCGGCCACTTTACAAGGTCTCCACAACAACGGATCATTAGTAAAGTGTTCAATCAACAACTAGCCGGTGACGACGTCAAACAAAACCTACGCATACTAGGATATTGAGATTGGAGGACGGGAGCGATGGATCGATATGGATGGAGGAACACAGTGCCGGCGACAAAATCCTTTCATGCGATGTGAAAGCTAGAGAGAGAGGGAGAGTATGAAAAATAAAAATTGTTTTTTATCGATTTTTTGTTAACTAGACGACTAATTTATGTCAACTAACATTAGTTTCTTAAATGAGTTGTTCAAAATCTGTCAACGTTAGACGACAAGTGTGAGACATGTCATTGAACGTTCTTTTTTCATGAAAATGTCTTATGCGAAGCATTTATGATATGTCTTCGACGTTTCTCATTCTATCAAATACTTTTAAAATGGTGTAGATACAGAATCGAGATACAGATTTCTCCATAATTTCTTTTTGTTTTCACTGCAATTTTTTACATGTGTGACGAAATATCGCCCAACATTACTCCGCACCATCAAATTTGGTTGGTTGGTTGGTTGGATGGAATTTCCATCCAACACGTCCAACTTAATTTTGTTGATCAACTTGTCTACACACCATCTAATTTTGCATCCGATCCAGCCAAATTAAACAACCGCCCGACCAAATTGGATCGTCTGTAGTGTTCTTTACGATAGCATAAGTTCAGCGGAAATTATTTGAGAAACAAAATTTAAAATCAATCTAATGGTTTTATACAAACTATAAAACGAAAAAAATTATAAAATATAATATTGTAAAGCCAAAATTGATTAAATCATTTAAAAACATTAAGTTAAGATTAAAAAATGCTCTGCGTCAGTTTCGAATTACAGACCTCTTACACTCCAATGAAGCACATGTATATATTGAGATTTGAGTCAATTATTGCAAAATGCCATGTGTAGTGGGGTATTTTAAAATAAAAATTAAATCCTAAACGTTAAAATAACAAAACCAAAATCAAAATGTTTTTTTTTTGATTCATGAGTTTCTAGGTAAACAATAAAAATTAGTGTGACTGCGCTTTAGATTTATTTAAGGAAATCTAAATTGAAGAAATGTTTAAGTTTATTATACTCGTATCGTCAAGTAAAAATTAAAATGTTAAATTCTTAAAGAATTCTTGGGCAATTTTTTTAAATTAACAAAATGGCATACTACAAAATAAGAATCTAGTGTCATATTATTATCTACTATGTAATTACGGTCCTCGCTAACGACTAAAGCTACCGATAAAAGTTTAAAATTCTCCATTTGACTTAATAAACAATCTTTTATTTTATTTCAGGTCTGCGTAAATTCTGATTTCATTATTTGAAGACCGAAGCCCCGATAATGGTTTGAGAAATATAATAGGCGTCGTAAACAACGAATTTCAGGTAAATTTTAAGAGTTCAATTACACGTTAGTATCTCCCTCTTCAAATTCGATTTTAACCGTTTTGAAGATTTTTCATTTCCTGTAGAATTCTATCAACTTTGTATTGAAATAAAATTAAAACTTTTTGTAATTTTATAAATGGAAAATGAGCCCAGTATATAATTTAATCGATACACAATAAAAATAAATTAATCTATAATTAAAATTATAGCAATATCGATAATAATAACAATAATTTAAAATATAATCTTTTGTATTATATTTTTCGGCTTTTAAAGAGATCCCATATACTATATATGTATATCTATACACTTACGTACCCCAGAATCTTTTCAGCTTAAGACATTTAATTATAAGAGGTTTTGTTGTTTATTTTAAAATATTCTAAAATTTAATTTCTTTTTATTTTTCAAATTAATGTTATTTTTATGTAAATTAAGATGAAAATTTATTTTATGATAATATAAAAAAAAGTCTAAAGGTTGGTATTGAAATCATCTTGGTTGTTGTTATGGACATGGGACGCAACACGGTATACAGCATCATTAAAACCAATTAAAAATAATATTCGCGTATCACTACATTATGTGATCTGAATATTTTGCTACTTGTCCTACTGTATATTAACAACATTTTTTCTAAATTAAATTACGATTTTTAATTTAAAATATAAATCAAAATTTTTCCAAATTTGCGTAGGATTGATAGAAAAAAAAATATTAAATTTACCTCTAAGGCTATTATATTATCAAGTAAAGATATCCTATTTATTTATTTATTTTTTATTCAACTTCTTGTAACACGATTTAAGATACATAAAAAAAATAAATTTATTTTGTGTTGTTGCTAGAAGTCACTAGAAGAAATAAAAATATATACTCGTAGATATGTACATATGTACATCGATAAATAAAAAATCACTTTGATTTTTATGTATCTCCATACAAATTTTCTATAAAGTTTTATCCATTTCAATACTAATAATTTATATTATTCGAAATAGTTGAAACACCTGTCACAATATCTTGAAAGAAGAAAAGATAATACTACAAGAAAATTACTGTGAGAATATTTTAGGTGAGGAAAAGCTTGACCTGTTTGTGACTTTCCGTCTTGCGTATTCACTATATATATACAGGTATCTAAATACTTTTAGGCCTTTAAAGACAACATCATCATTTTTTAATCACCAATTAAATTCAATTACCAAATAAAATTACATATCATTTCTCTTAAACCCCTAAAGATATATTTAAAGGTGTGTTCATAACAATTGCAACAAACTGCTGCTCAAACCATTTTAAATCGCTTCACTTTAAGAAGTGTGGTGTATAAAAATGTTGGTCATTTGAATTTTATTTGTTGTAATATAATCGCTTTTATAGGTAAAACAAAATATGTACCATAAATCATAAGACAAAAAACTTAAAGAATATAACAATAATAAATTCATGGTTTTGAGTTGATTTACGACGATTTTTAATAATAAACGAACGAAACGAATAGATCCATGTGTTTGGAGCGATATACACACATGGATTTTGTTGCATCATTTTCTATAATTGTGTTTACGTCCACCACCAAAAATCTTTATCCGTTTAATACATAAGATTAAAAAAATAATTTGAATAGAAGAAATACGTCTAAGACAATCTTTAGTTTATACGAATTCATAAATCATTGAATGGTTTTTTTGTTCGGTGTTGTGTTCTGTTGTGTTGCCCAAGATTTATTGGTAGGAAAACCAACATTTTATTAGCGACATTCATTATAAGAGAATATTTTCAGTCATTCATAACTTTGTTGTAATTTTTAATGGACTTATTATTACGCGGAATTATTTTACAGTATAGCATGCGACTGTTTATTGCGATTTTAATTGAAGTGTGAAATGACGTTTGAGTTTTTATGGCCCCTATCCTCATGCCAATTTTGAATTAAGCGTTTAGTGTCAATATGGAAAAGTGCCAACAAGCAATTCAAATTAAATGCATATATATTATTCCAAAATAAACTTAGAACAGTGTATGAGATCATCTTACAACCTTCCACGAACCAAATCATAATATTAATGAACAGTACAGACTAATAGGCTATATGCATGCGTACAAAAATATTTTTGTAACGTCATTGCTAAACTATTTCCGATTGACATTAAATTTCTTAGAAATCATAAGACAAAATCTACAATAATTTAATGGCTTCTTTTAATTTTATATTTAATTATATTATTTAGAAAATTATCTTACCTTAACACCTTTCTGACTACTAAAATCCGTACTCAGACATTGTACAGCGATATTTATCTGTAAACATATAAAAAATACAAAATTAATAAAATAAAAAATAAATTATAATTATATTTTATTGTAATAATTATATTTTACGTGAGTTTACGCGACTGTGTATATATGATTTGATGAGGAAGCCATCAAGCTTTCCACCATAATCATATATACCGCAATCACATACATACTCGTATATAAAGATAAAAATAGTATATTTATTTATACAAATTAAAAATAAAATAAAATAAATGATTTGTTAATTATATTTTATTGTTTTTTGAATTTATATATTAAATTAAGAAAATAATTTGTTTTTATATTTGTGTGGCTAAAAATGACATAGCCGGCAGCAAAGTTATAATTCTTGTAATTAGAAACGTTTATTTAATTATCACTCGGGATTGTCTTTTACAGTGTTAAGCGTTTTATAGCTCTTTGTGGTAATTACTGATCTCCTACTGTATAAAAGCTACTTGGTTATTATGTACTACACATACTTATATAAAACAATGATCGATTTATATACTACACATTCTTGTATTTATAAATAGTTCAAAACAAAGAAGGTTGGAAATTACACGATGTGGGCGTTAAATTGGAATACATAATATCTGTATTGTTGATTTGTAAATACATATAACTGTTTTGCAATACATCAATTGATTAAGATACTCTACACCAAACTTTTTCAAAGATGTATGGCGACAACAATACGAGGAGAAGGTGAGAAAGGCGCTTGTCACTTGTATACTGAAACCCCTTAGTATTATTTATTTAATTATTTTGATTAATGTTCAATTTCCAAGGCTAATTGTTATCATTTGATGTAATTTCTGTGTAAATGTAACTAGTTTTAAATTAGATATTAATTTATTAATAATGGTTGACATGTTAGATATCCATAAATCTATAAATAATTGAATATTTGTTTAATGATTTATATGCGTATACAAGGAGGATTCACTATAGCTATATGTATTTAGGTTAAATTTCAACCTTCTTGTATACGTTTATGTAAATGATTTTAAATCAAACCGCATTATAAAAAACCCCCTCCCTTCCTATTGTTCCTCGCTCGCACCATAAAACAGAAATTTGATCGAATTACTTAAGGTTGAATAATTAATAAATAAACTTAAGTTGTTGTAAAAATTAAGAAATCTTTCTGCTTCTTATTTTGATTTTCTTTCAATCTTATATATTGAACAACAACAAAACA
Source organism: Nephrotoma guestfalica (assembly GCA_963691935.1). NCBI lineage: Eukaryota > Metazoa > Arthropoda > Insecta > Diptera > Tipulidae > Nephrotoma > Nephrotoma guestfalica. Next base: position 265,015,951 of record OY829915.1, on the reverse strand, counting down.
ACTTTGAATATATGTATATAGATTCATGTCACGTCCTCAACCTTAACATTGAGGCGGTTTGATATAACACACGCACCAAATCAAAACTAATATAATAATTTTTAATTAAAATTAATTATAAATTTTAATTAATTTTCGTGTGTCGAAAGTCTTAATTTTGATCAATGCTAGTTTTCGATTAAGTAAACTGTCAATTTTCTGATCGAATTTATTATTTTGAATATTTTAATTCTCAGGTTCGTCTCTTACTCTGTCCAATTAAATCAACTCTTTCGTTTTTACACTCCAAAATTATTTTAATATTCAATTAAAATTTATTTATTATTTAGTATTGCAAAATTAATTACGGAAAAATACTTTGTACTTCTATAAAAGTGTGGTCGTTAATTTTAATTATTATTGAACAGTAATTACATGTACAGGGGCGTTTAACCATTTGTTTTATCGACGCTTATAAGCCAGGAAAAAGATTTGGCCCAACAGATTAAATTTTCCCGAACGTTCCTTGACTTCCTCACATACTACGAGGATATGTACTAAAGCATTGAGAACTATATCAAATTATGAGTTTATGGTATTGGGGAGGAACAATTTATCTCTAATTGAACACACCATGACACATTGTAAAGCTAAGATTTGATATAATAAGTAAGTAGTTGGGTTTAAAAATATTCAAAGTAACGACAAGTTCAACAAATACTGCCTTAACCCTCCAGACTAATCTAATAGGTTCATATTCGTACACTGTAAAAATGTATATTAATTTAGTGCTAGTCTTAAGCCCAAACTTGGAAAGTGCTACCACCAAAAATTTTAGAGATTTCTTGTCAAATTTTTTTTAATTTAGGTTTAATTAACGTTTTAACTACTCGTAATAAGGTATTCCATAAGGATTACTGACTAATAAATTTACTGCAATAACTATTTGCAATTGCAGCAGCTTGTGGTGACATTTTAGTTCGAACGGTTTGCATTTTCATCGGTTATCAGTTGCAAACGATATGTTTGATGAAGTTGCAACTCCTCCTGCGATGGGTTAATTGAGTCGTCATCTATTGTTTGTTTCACTGAAACGCCAAGCAGAAATATTACAACAAAGGCTCTACTAAGTTTTAACAAATTTTAAGGAATTCGAAATTTTAACAATTTTAAGATACGAATGATGTGTGGATACCCAATGATCTTTGATTTATAGATGCTACCAAAAAATTGTTTCAAAGTGCCAAAAATGAAGCACCATTAAAGATATCGAAGTAAAACGAATGACAATCGGCAATCGAACCAACAACCATATACAGCTTGCTAAATAGAATTTGCCAAAATCTCAAACCAGTAGCAAACGTGCGTCGCCTTTTTAGTAAACATGAATTTTGACGGTTCATGTTTCGCAGTCATGAAGTATAGACATGGTGGCAAATTTATTATGGAAAAATATTTGAGAAACCAACGTGTTTTAATCGTAAACATATTTGATCAAAATCAATGAATTATTTTCATGAAAAGAATTAACAAGTGATGAGACCCATTTCGATTTAAATGAATACGTTAGTAAACTAAAAAGTCGGTTCTGGGTAATAGAAAATTTTCAAATTATTCATCAGTTGCGATACGGTAAATGTTACTAGAGGACGTTATCGTACCATGATTGATAATTTGTTGATAGCACAATTGGATGCTTTGAACTTGATTAAGACTTAGTTTGGTTACAATGAAATTACTGAGCGATTTGTTTTCACTACAAATTATCTCAAGTAATGGTGATATCGATTGATCTCTACGGTCGTCAAATTTAATAGTCCTGGATCTTTTTTGTGGGGATATCTAAAGAGCAAGTTTATGAACCAGTTAATAAACCAGACATATTTTAGCAACTTAAACAAAATATTCGTGACGAAATTAATGGAAGACCGATTGATATTTGAGATGTGTAACAAATGTCACAACAAATGTTATAAAAAGAACCCGCATTCGTGCGGGTAATAGAAAAGGAAATTCATCTGACATTGTTTTCCTTACGCAATTCCCAACATTCAATGAAACATTTATTGCATTTAAATGATTTTGTTGCCCTTTTCCGTAAAGTTATACACAAATAATATGACAGGACAGTTTTCCATTAATTTCAATCGAGATAAAGCTAACTTTTTCATTGACAATTCCGCAATTCCACCAGAAAAATGTCAGCTAGACGTTCAAATTTTTACCGGGCAAGTGGTGCAGTGGTTAAAACTTCGGCACTTAGGCCGGATGTCTACCCCACACCAATTGAGGACATAAAGTATAAAATGCGTTTTGCATAAACTTTTCAATCATTTTGGGCATATTCCCTTATTTAAGAACAGGTAGCAAAGGCTTAAACAATTTAATCACTCATTGTAAATGGAAGCATTTAACATTAATCTCCCAAACCCGTTTTATATTCAACGCATCTTCTTCATTATTGTTTAATTGATTTTCGTTCCTGCCTTGCAAGTCGCAAGCCAATGCCCCTGAGCCTTATTCGGCTACTTTATAACCGTGCAAGAACCCTGATGCTATCAGGAACCTTTGAGTTTCGTTACAATTGTAGCACTTAATCACATTAAAAGTAAGGCCGGTTTCCGTCGTTGCATTTTTTTGTTACACACCTCCGCCAGAACTTTCTCGCTGAGTGTCACTGAGGAGAAGTTTATCTATAAAACAACTGTACTTGCTTTGTATTTAGGAGTTAGCTGCACCAAATGTTTCTGTGGAAAAATTTTCTTCACTCATACTGAATTTAAATTGAATTTACTTTTAAGTTTAAAGAAACACTTGCATTGTCAGGGAATAATACAGGGTGTTCCAAAATTAATCATCGCATTTGCTTTTGATATATTTTGATTATCTTATTAAATTTCTTTCAGATTATTGTTAATTACCTCAAAAAGTCGATTCACACTTCAGCAACGTGGCACAATAGTTTTAATGCACGCCCGAAATATTTATCTCAATTATCGCTACGCAACCAGAATTCCGGCCTAACAATTCGACGTTTAGTGGCTCAATTTGAGTAGAACAGAACCACTAGTGATCCTAAACGTACAGGATGAAATCGAACAAGTTGGTCATTGGAAAATATTGAGCGTATTGGCAAAAGTGTGGAAGATGATCTTCAAACATCTTTAAGACGACTTTAATGCACAGAATGTGCTATTTTCCTACAACATGTAGCTAGTTCAATCTCTTGATTCAGTTGATTTCATAAAACGTCGAGTGATTTATTTTGAAACACTCCGTATGTATTTGAAAGAATTATATTGTTTAATTAGTGACTTACAATTTTAAACAAAAACTATTTTCGACAATATCTTAAGAATAACTTCAGTAAAAGTAGCTCAAATATTTAGGAAATCATCCCGTTTTAAGAAAAATCAAAGCTGATATACCAGTACATACCATAATGGAAGAATGATCTCAATATGAGTGGTTTCAGACCTATAAATGGCTTAAAGCGTATTAAACAACTTTAGCGTGTGTTTATAATTTGACACAATCTGTAGTGCATGGAAACTAAACTAAAATGTGGAATGAGCGGCACTTGCAGAAATAATAAAATATTATGAATACTGGATATACAGACAAATCAAAAATTTGAGTTTCATATCTTCCAAAATTTAAAATTTTTATAAATTAAAACTGAAATTTACGTTTTTAAGATTCTACGCCCTCTGATTCCGCTGCCCGTGCAATTACTACAAATTGCCCCGAAAGCCTTTGAATTTTAGGTGATACTATAAGAAAAGGTCGACCCAGTTATGGGAGACTGCTTAATCCATAAAGTACCGCTAAAAGGAATTGGTTTATTGATCGAATATGAATTATTTTTAAAACAATATGCAGGCGAGTAAATTTGTCTCCTCACAAGAGGCTTTCATTTCAGCATTGGAACAAATATTTCTTCACTGTCTTAAAACACAACAATTATGCATTTATATTCTCTATAAATTAATAGAACGGTAAAATTGGTTAGGAATTGGCAAAATCAAAAATGACGAAAAATTGGCTGAACCGAGCTTAAAATTATTAGTGAATACAATCTTCAACTGTGGCATCTGTGGCATAAATAACCGATTGGATCGATCAATCTGCAGAATTCCTCTAGTAAGGCAATTTTTATAAACTCACAATTTAAATATAAAAGGCTGTTGATTTTCAAGTTCAAGCGAATTGAAAAAATTATTTTCGTATTAAATGGCCGAAAGTTATAATCCCGAAAACGAAAAAATATCTGGATCTGAACACTTTCAGTACATTTTCCAGGATTTTTATTTTGTAATTGTAAAATACATGTTTTGATTTAACTATATTTTGTTCAGAGAATCACTACACGACCGACCGTGAACTTCTCAGTTTATTTTTTCATATAAAGCGCCATCCCAAAGAACGATATGGCAGTCGAGTCTCTAGGCCTGTTAATAAGGCTTTTTTGTAGGCCTAAAATGCTTGACATCTTAAAAATTTGCACCACGTACCTATCGATAAGTTTTAGTATGAGAGACAAGGTTTATTAATAAAAATTAAGAGCTTGAAATGTATATTTTGAGTTTAGTAAATGCAGTGTTGAAGAATGCACTACATACTTTTAATTAGTAATTAAATAAGAATTAAAAATAAATCCTTTTTAAAATAAGCCTACTTTGCAAAATGGCCTCTAATTACCAGGGTCCTATTTATTATTACAACGATAGCCATGATGCTGAGTTATGTATTTGTAATGAATTGTAAATTAGAAAATTGCTGATGGCGATTATAAATTGAAAAAATCGAGAAAGAATTTAAACACTCGGTATTTATTGCGATTGTGAAAATTAAATAATTCACAATATTATGAGTAGGGGTTTTTTAATTGATAGGGTGGAAAAAAAATTATTATGGGATATTAAAAACTTTGAATACGGTTTAGATTGATTAACGCTTCGTTTGATTTTGGACTTTAGTTCAATCGAACTGTTAGTTTTTATACTGATACATTATATACTGACAGTAAAATCTTACGCAACGTAAATGACGACATATTTTTTATTTCATATGTAATTAATTTTCTTGGGTGATAAATTCAATGGCAATAAAAGACATATTGTGTAATTTCTGCTAGTAATTAATTTTTTTTATCCATATTAAATAATGTGTTATTATTACGATTTTTTTAGTTTATAAAAAATAGATTAAATTACAATTTATTTACGAGTATGTGTTTTATACAGCAATTATAATATATAATATTATCGAAAATAAACGGTAGTCATTATTATAGTATAGTAAAGTGATCCAACTACAATAGTTTAGTGCAACCAACTACATACTCGTAGTTGTCAAAGTGTTAAACTTAAATGGTAATTGGTCAACCTTATTTTAAATGATTTTATCATATAAATTTCAAGATCGCTGCACAAAATATTTCAAAATGACTCAATTCGCTCACAAATCTTGAATCATATTTGTAAGTGTTATGCAGAGGAGGAAACAAACCGACCAATTGCAAATAAAAAATTAATTAGCATATAAATATTTTTTATTACTTTAAAGGTCGTATCGTGTATCCTTCAGATAAAATACGCACACTATAGGAATTTAATACTTTCTAATTTGGTTACATACCTTAGCCGAGCTTTCTAGTGGATTCCAATACACAGCAATCGCATTATGAGATACTTCTTCAATACAACCAACTAGACCAACTGAATTTTTTGTATCTGGGAACGAAACATAATAAAAAAAATAAGTAAAAGGAAATTGATAAGATAATTACATATCCGGTTGCTTCCGTTTGCCATTTTTGTATTTTGAACCACGAACGGAAGTGCATGCAATCATTTTTGTTACAAAACAATTTTATCTTACCTGCATCTAATATTCGTTGCTTGACAGAATGTTGTCGACTATGCCAAAACTGCCACGCTTTAATTTCATCTTCGGGACTTTTCTCTTCACGGAACATTAACATTATCACACTCTGAAAATATATAAAAATTTGATTTTGAATTGTTTATAAACATTTCTAATAACTTTCTAACAATGTAAATATAAAGTTTTCTTATCAGTATAAAATATTAACACAAAAGCAGGAAGACCATTATGAGGTAAAAGTGATATCAAAACCTATAATTCAGTAGCTTATATGTGGCAATTATATATTAGGTTATGAAATTTAAAATTCTTATTATCAATACCGGAAATAGACACCTAGTTATACGATTTATAACATCCAATTTAGCGCTTACAGTATGTGTAAATAAATTTATATCCATTCGTAAGGGGCAATTCCAAACCTTAACAACCTGCGCCAATCCTTAAAATATGTCCAGGTAAGAGACCTAATAATTTCCATGGCCAAGGATTTTTTCTTTTATACATACATTTGTTGTTCGTACAAGTGTAAAGTAATCAAGATAAGAAATATATTGTTATTTTTATTGGTAAAATAAAAAGAGAATGTTAATGATATGTGCTCTAACCATCTTAAATGAAATAGTTAATAGTTCTATATGAACACAAATACACTTGCATATAAGATGAAGAGGATGGGAAAAGTGATACACAAACATAAAAAATTACATTTTATTTGCTTGTCATCAATTCAAGAAAACCGATTAATTTTTATCTGTTATAATTGGAATTTTTCTTAAAGATTAAATGAGTTGCAATTCTTTCTTCAATCTGGGTGAGCGGACGCTCATCGTTAAATGAAACGGCCGATAAGAAAATTAACTCAATTTTATAATATTGTTATGATGATGATTGCCACTTTAATATTTTCTAATTTAACTACCCCCTTTGTATATATAAAACGAGACAAGAAATGGTTAAGGTGTGGTCATTTTTTTACAATAATTTGTCTTATGTACATACATATATAGTGTCCTCGAGCAACAATGATTGCACAAGAGCAATGTTTCAAGTGTATATGCAAAAAAATTCATTTCAATTTAACTGTACATACATACACGTTCTCGAATCTGATCGTAGTAATAAATAAAAATCTTAATTTAATGCCGCAGATCTCTTCTTTGTTGCATACAATTCTGTAAATGTGGCATGGCCACCTGTTGATGAAATATTGAAATTTGTTTATCTGTTGTACATATACGTTTTCAAAGTCGATTTTACCGTAATACACTATTGCTACTTGTAACAATTTAATTGATTTTCTATTTTTGTGCTACTATTTGTGCGCAAACATGGAAAATTGTTGCAACATTTTTTGTTATTAAATGAACGGAAAATTGGTAATTATATGCGAACATAATCAATGTATGAAACTGGGTGAGATCTAGTTAAGAACTCGGAATTATGGATGTATTTCGAGATAAATTATTTCACTGTTAGTTGCCAACTTAATTTAGAGAAAACAAGAAATATACCAAAATAAAATTTTTAAATTTTTTTTAAACTTGCTCTTAAAAGCAGCCAAGTTAGCGCCACTAACTATACAAGTTGTAGGTGATAAATTTCTTTTATAGTTTATTAACTTGTTCGCCTTTAACTCAAGTTTTAAACTATTCAGATGTCAGAGACTTTTCGTTAAAAGGCGAATAAGTCAGCTAAGTTAAAACTGTTTTGTCCTATTTTCAGCTAGGGCAGTTAAGAGAATATAATAAATCTCTGTTACTCCCTGTCATAAATTAATAATATGAATCGCAATGGTTTTTAACATCTAGAGTCAAATAAGAGTAAATGTATAAGTTAAAGTTAAATTTAAATTCGAAACTGAGTGACTGTACGACACGCTTAAACTGGTTTGGAGCAAATCTAAACAGGCCACAATCACCAAACTACTAAATTCCCTTCCGTGGCGAAAAATAAACCCAACCATTTCAAGTGCCTTAGCGTACACGGTATTGATATGAGTGTGAAATTTTTACTTTGCGTCAAAAATTATGCCCAAATTAGTGATCTCATAAACGCATTCGATAATACTATAAGAATACAGAATTGGGCTGATATTGTTAAAAGTTTCTGAAGATCAGATTGAACCTCAAAGCAGAGATAAAATAGTTGGAGAATCATTAATCTAAAAGATGGAACCCTGAGGTACACCAGATCTAGCAACAATTGCGTTAGACAGCACATCGTTAAAATTCGCATGTTGTTTGCGCTTTGGCAGATATAATGGCAACCAATCGAGAAGTTGAACAGAAAGATCTAAGTTGACACATTTTTGTATTGACATAGCGTGAGATAGTGTGAGTGAGAAAAGATTTTTAAAAGTTAGTATAAATACACAATCGACCGTGGTGGCCATGTCAACATTACTAAGAATAAAATTGGTAAAATCTCGTAAATTTGAGTGTAAATGAGGGTGAGTAAATCTGAGAGAAACTTATTAAACATTAGACTTTATTAAAGATAATACTGTATACCACCAACTTTTCAAAAAATGTACTAAAACTATTTAAAATTGAAATATTGTTTACATCATTGCCTACGTTTGCTTTGAAGACAGGTACTAAACTAAATAAGCACATTTCCAAATAGTGGGAAATACATCATCTTTTAGTGATAAATTATAACTAAACGTTAAAGGTTGAATTACCTGAGTTCTTAAACGAAAAATAAAATAATTAGATGTATGTTATCGGAACCGGAACCGTTTTTTTTATCGAATGACGAAAGAATTTTAAAAACATTAGTCTTAACAACGAATACCGATTCAAAATGATAAGCAGCCAGATTGCTTATTTGATAAGAATCGGTTGCTTCAATTTCGTCGAGTTTCATGCACGAGGAATATTGCGACCTTGTAGTAAGTGGCTGGGAATATAGGTACAAAGCAACTTAGGTTTTGTCTAATATTACTTTCGATATCGTTTGTGAAGCTTGACGAGCATTTTACCGTTATATATTTAACACACTTTTAATTTGATTAGTTTGCGTGAGTACCAGACTAGAAATTTAAACTTAATCTTAGAGTTAAGATGGGCTGGAATATACATACAATTTTTCAATTTGCCTCTTCAACGTTACAATTTAAAAAAATAATATAATTCTAGTCCATAGAATCAAATTGTCCTTGAATAAAAGCTTGATTGAGATATTTGCGATTAGGCACAGTTAATTGTTGATAAGGCAAACATTTAATTAGTCTTAAGTTAACTCTTATAAGCAACGGACGATGGTGAACATCAATACCTTTATTTTTGTTTGCTCAATATTCGAAACACACACACACAAGATCGAAAATTCTATTAAATTCATTAACCAAATGATTAAACTGATATAATGTGAATAGAATAATGTTTTAAGAAACCCTCCCAAATCTACTTAGAGCGTTAAATAAATTTATGTCCCTCAAAGAGACACGTAAATTAACCAAATGAGGTTTACTTATTTAATAGCTATGCCACACCTTAGCAAATGGAAGTAGAGCATGCGCGGATGGTCCTTAAGATAGACTTTACGTATTATTAACAATAGTTTGTAAAAGTGGTTCGAATATATGCCATTTTTCAAATTAAACACGTCAGTCTTCTTTTTTTTTTTTTTTTTCCCTGATCTGTTCTGGGGCCGAAGCTCTCCCTACTCTTTCGCGGTTCGCTTATTTACGTCCTTACCTTTACGCCTGTATTGGCCAATTCGAGGACGTACGGATATAGGTCCGATTTTATTACCATCTGCACATTGCATAGCTCCATGCCAGCCTATACTGGCATGGAAGATGGGTCGGCCCGTGAGCCCCGCACTCCGACAGGGGGTCGTAGATGTGTTCCTTCTCATCCCAAATCGTAATTTGTTGATGAAAATCCCCTTTGCATCCTGCCCCTATCGGGATTCGAACCCGGTACCTCCCGATCCAAACGCCAAAGCTTTAACCACTATGCCATTTGGTCGGTAAAATTAGACTTCCAACCGCGTTTATTTTTTAAATGGATTTCAAGATGAGAATTCATTACCCCAAACTTAAAACCAAGACATTATTCAAAAATTATTATTTAATACGAATTAGACTGGGACTTTAACAATGCGAGCATAAAGCGGAAAAGACAATTTTGTGTTTGAATTCGGAAGACATTTAAGATAATAAGTGAATGCAGTAATATTGATTGTTCGTATTACTTTCAGCTCGGTTGTTATAAAAGAAAGGCGAAGAGTTACCATTAAGAAAATGTAGTTAATATGGATGGAGCTCTCGATTGCAAAGAAAATAGCGAAAAATATTAGGAACTCATTAGATAAAACCATACGAAGTGCTCAGAAAATCGGTTCGGAAATTGGCAACCCGAAAACCCACGGAAACACCGCAAATTTTCGCTCAAAAAATACGTCGCAAAACAACTCAGGGAATATTCTGACCATCAGCTGATACATAGGATGCAAAATTGGCCAGATCAGTTTTAATGTTTTGTTGCCATCACGTGGTATTTAGACACGTGGCTTGGGAATTCAGGTCAAAGTTTATCAGCAACTGATTAATCTGCATGAATCTCGGTTTGAATGATTAAAGTGGTATCCCAATATAAAATTCGATTGTGGTCCTGGAAAATAACCTATTTGAATAAATCCGAGCCATTTGTTAGCCGATTGAAATCAAACTCTTTTCTATGATGCAAATTGCATTTCGGATACATTTCTAGAAAATGGCAAATTTGATTAGAACTAACCGATTTCGGGATATAAAGGATTTAACAACTGTTAAACTCATATTATTGTTTTCAATTTGAATAGCCATTTCCTAAATTAGAATAAAATTCAGTTTGCAAGATGAATTCCGAATTGAAATGTGAGTTCTAGTTCTGGATGTAGAAAATGCCGTTCCATTACAAACACGAATTAAATTGTACCGAATCGGGTTAAGAGATCATATAAAGAAATGGTCGGTAATCGAGAGCAGATTTGGCATCGTTTATCAAATTGTACATTTTTATGTCTATAGGTTTGTCTAAAATTGTCTAAAATTGTAAAGGCTTCAGTTATACATATTTGAATCATAAATAATATTAAACAAAAATACATTTAATCGTAAATTTTTCATTCAAAGTCTTCTGACATCTGATGAGCCATCAAATATGTACGGTTTAGTGTTCATGTATACCTTACTTGTACATCTCAAATGGTAGCTTTCCTTGATTCTTTACCAATCGCACCGCATATAGGCAGCACCACTTTCTGCGGGACATTTCTTTACTTAGCAAAGGTTTGCAGAAATTTATTTTCCTTCGATCTTCCTAGCATCTGAGGATAGTTGCTTAAAAGTAACGAACCCAAACCAATTTTGAAAAAGCTCAATTTATAAATTAATCAACTACGATAATTATGCATGACATATGCGATTCATACTTTAGTGTTGTTTACCTTTAAGTTTTCATTGCCTTCGCAAAGTTACTCTAGGAAAAACGTTAGGGGTTTACTCTAGTGAGTGGTGATTTTATATAAACTAAACTGACGGAACTTTTACATGAAGAATATCCAGGGAATCATCTCTTAATAGATTAGGCGTACCACCTGCTATTTGGCAAATTTGATTTTTATTTTTCCTCACACTATAATTACTTTCTAACTATTTTCTGTAAACCCAATTCCACCTTAGTTTTACGATTCTAATTGTTGCCTTAAGTCCTCGCTTGTTTATCATCCTTTGATATTCTCCTAAACATAGTTATTTAAAAGCTTAATATTTCATCGATGAGCCACAATGCGAGGCGAAAGGTTGCAGACTTGCAAATTTACCATTTTATGGTTGTTGGTGAACGTCTCACGCTGAGGTTCCTCCTTCCAGACGATATGTGTATTCCCCATGTCTATAGTTACACTGGTCTGGGCCAAATACAATAAAAATTCATGTTATAATCCCAAACCTGTGGCAATGGCCTGAATTTGACTCTTGAAGTGACTGCGTTTCATTCAGTATTCCATGAACATTACAACTCGTATTAGAATATAAATTTTATCCCACGAATCAAACTGTATATCAAGGTATATAAAAATGGCGCAGTAATGTTTGGTTAAATAGTTTTCTTCATCGTCGCAGATAATTGAAGTTATAATACTAAATAAACCCACTAGAGTCTTCCCTCGTAAATAACGCATATGTGTTTTAAACGTTTACGTACTGCTCAATTATTATTCAAGATTAAAAAGTCGGAAGTTGAAAAGTGGTCTAACTAAATTGGAGTAACCATTTTGTCCTTTTTAACTGCAAGGAGGTGTTCCATTTTTATGTAAGGGGATTTTAAAATATTGCGCCTGGCATTGTATTCAAATGGGTGGTCAAAAAAATTTCAGAACTTTTCAACTCTCGAATAAAACACATAAACGTTATTACGGAGTAAGACATAAGCTGTATTCCAATTTACATCAAACTCGGAGAAGAGTTGACTTAATTTCGGTTAAATTTTCAATTTCAATTTGTAAACCAAATTGGACTTTAGTTGGTGAAAAATGATGAGTTCCATTCGTTGCATGGCGAAAATGTCCAAAATGTAATCAAAAAGTACGGGTATACTTCCGAATAAATTTTATAAATCGATTTCATTAAATATCCAAGTAAATTCTATCAAATGGAGTATAATTACAACAACAATTACATTACATCCTCCTAATTGAAAATAGAGGAAGATTGAGGAAAACTCAAATTACAATCACAATCGTTCTCGAGAAAGCGTAAGCACATACAGTCATCTATCGAAAGGACGGATATTTTTATTGCCTTTTCAACCTCAAAGACCTTCAAATCGTCGGGACAGTGATTTTCGGCCAAGACTCATTTTTGACAATTTTTCAGCATTTCAATAACTTGGGCTTAGAGACTGAAGTTAATTTAGAAATACGTAGATATATTTGTTTTTAAATATTTTATGATTACCGACGAAGCTACCAGAACTACACTTTATTTTTAATTTAATAGTTTCATTCCAAAAACAAGGCTGATAAAAATAACTTTTACAATCCAGATTTTAAATATAAGTATCGAGAGTACTGAAACAACTAAAACAGGTCATTTGATCTCAAAAACATTACGAGGAGCGATAATGTTAACTGAACTATTTATCTCTCGTCAGAAACTTAGAATAAACTAGCAGGAACTTATAGAAGTGAACCTAATTTTGGCCTCTCCTACACATCTAGAACAAATAAAATTAAACAACCTTCATTTTCCATTTGTGCACTTTTTTCGTTTGAATTTTATAAGATATAAATAGTTTTGATGGTCTACGTGGTCATCACTGCATCGATTTGAATTGTTCACTTTTCTGCACACATAAAAAACTTAAGATCCTAGACCATGAACAATTGCATTCTTTCATTATTGTGCGCTCCCAGCACATATACGAGATAAAACAATTTGTAAAAGGCACGTGGGTGGAATTTGTATTCTTTATATAAAAAAAATGTTAAATTCTTGTGAAAAGAAAAGAAGAACAAATCGCAACAAAAATTACCTTAACTCACGCGATCTTCAAGTTGTTTTGTGTGTATAATCGGAATTTTTTTATACGAAATAATGTTAACTGTATTTTACTCGCATATACTCGTACTTATATTGAATTGTACACATTATGATCGATTAATTTGGCATTAATTAAAAACTGTAATCTATATGTAAGTATATATCGAGGCTAAGTGATAAATCACATGAACTGATCGTGCTCATTATCATTATAGTTAGATTTGCAAATTGCAACATATCTTCTATACTCTAATGTAAACAAGAGAGTTGTTGCAGTTCTAGCTGACTAATGGCATTTGCGCAGCACAAATTAAAATTTTTCTCAACTTGATGATTATGATTGGACGTAAGATTGTAATCATACCGATCACTTACCATACTATAAATTAACAATGAAAATTACATTAATTTCTATTTTGTTACTCGCCATCATCACCATTATAAATATCCATATATAAATATATTCAATTTCTAACGGTTAGAAAACTGTACATGTTTTGTTTTTTGTGCAAAGTGAAAAATGGAAAACAATTTTTCTTCTTATAGTTTTGTTTTTAATTTATTTTAATTAAGATTTGTATCTTAAGATTTATCTTTAAGATATACGTATTAGATATACGAAGTATTTGAGAGAGTCGTCTTATACTGCAGTGAGCATGTCATGCAAAATTATGATTTGTTTTATTAGCAGAAAAATGAAAAGAAGACAATTAATCCATTTTGATGGCCGTTACACTAATCTGTCTATATGGACCACCTTTGTAGAAATGCGGAAATGTTGGTTTCAAGACAGTTGTAATTAAAATAATTAGATAGCCCCTTATATGCATACAATTATAATCGATCAAAGGAGATCATCCAAATTAACATTGACAATTATATGAGTACAATCTCTCTGTGTTTGCTTAAGAACTAAAATAAATATTGATAGATAAATTGTTTGGTTTAAAAGAAATCCCTTTAAGGTATATACGCAGGCACAAATATAAGAGGGCTACGATTTTTTTTGGTGTGCGATGAGAAAAATCTCATCCTCATTTCGTATTCATTTTGTTTGTTTTAGATCACTGAACCATTTGCATCTGCTTTATAGCTGTATCATCTTGCTATGAAAAATCGTTATATGCAAATTTTTCATCTTCGCTTGAATCCTTATTTTTTATATGTATGTTTATCTTATATGGTACGCATACTCATACTCATATTTCATATAAGACGAATGGGATCGATATAACAATAGACGAAAATTTGTTACAGAGACGCAAACCAAATGTACATATATAAAGAGGAAGCAATTGAATTTGAATAAATTTGACGAAAAAAAAAAAAATATTAGATTGATGATGATGATAATTTGATGAAGATTTTTTGATAGGATCATTTGTTAAACTAACATTTTTTATTTCGTCAAGTTTAATGTTTACTTTTCATGAGAAATTGGATTATGTATACGTATTGTAGTTGCGAGATCAGCAGATAATGATCAACATTAGGAATTTAGGCGCACTACAGAGATTAATTTAAGGGATCTAACTTATCATACTCGTATATGTATTGTAAGTTTGCGCGGCTCGATTGTAATTTTAGCACACAAATAATAATTTAAATTTTAACGAGCACATGAAGCCGAACAATTTATTGATCTCTCTAATCCGAATTAATGTATTTCCATCTATCGTAACTATATCTACTAAGTGTCATAAAAACGCGCAACACAAATTCTTTCAGCGTAACCATTAAATATCGTTACTTTTAAGAAGAAAAACGCATATAGAAATTAACGATGACATCAAACCATATGGAATAAGAAATAAAAACTGTTCATTTATATATATAAACGTATACGTACTCGTATATGTACGTACAGAGGAGAGATTATAGTTTCAAATGCAATTAATAATATGAAATATTAGACAAAACTATTAAACAACGGCACAGCGTTGCGTTATTTCTTCTTACATACGTGAAGCTATATAATTCTTACAAACATAATAAAAATTGCATTCGATTAATGTGTGCATAAATAAAATAAAAATTGCAAATTTTACCGTTTAAGATTAGACATAACCGCGATTTCCTTTATTTTCTTATTTAATGTGTGTTAAGGCTCACATGCAGATTGGTCAAATAATAATAATACGAGAACTATTTACATATGTGAATGGCGGAGAATCAAAAATCTCAAACATAAACAAACTTTAATCATTTTATCAGCGTACGTAGAAGAAAATTAAAAATGTACTTTTCTTGCATAAATTAAGAAGAAAACATTTTTTTTTAAATTACGAGATTTGACAGTTTAATTGAACATTTCTGAATTAGCAGTTTTTTATATAAAATTCCTAATCAGAATGTTTAAAATATATATAAATTGTTTATGTGGCGAAATTATGTATATAAGTAAATGTATGAGCATAAATCGTTTAACAAGTGTACAATATAAAAAGAAAAGATCGCGAAAGATCGTGTTTACGCAAACAATCCTCAAACTCTTGACGAATTGAAAACTAATATTCGTAAGGTAATGGCCGAGATACCGCCCGAAATGTGCCGAAAAGTCATTGAAAGTTACCGCAAAAGAATCAAGGCCTGTAAGAAGTCCCGTGGAGGACATTTGAATGATATCTTGTTTAACTAAAAATGGCAAGGATCAATCTGTAAAATGAAATAAAAATTACAATACATTCCGAATATTTTGTGTGTTTTTTTTAAGTTTACTTTATCAAGCTTGAATTGGATAACCCTTTATTTTGGCGTAAACTTATAAAGGGTCAGTTATAACTTATAACGTGGTATAAAACAAATTGGCAAATTTATAAGAAATTTATGAGAAATCTGTCATATAGTTTAGAAGTATATATGGCGTATTTTAACAACACAGGCAATATTTTGACAACTCAGTAAACATCTGCTATATAAAGGGTGGCGCATAAGTAACGTTATGATTTAATTAGTGAATACATTTTTTATTTACGTATTTTTTTCGTTTTTTTTTTCAGAATTAACTGTGAAAAACTTGGGAAATTTATGATGGAAAGACTCAGCACAGAACAGAGAACCAAAGTCAGCATTCTATTATTCGGACACAAATATCATATCGAAATTTCTTTCATATTCGAAATGCATCTAGCGCTTCAACAATTTATCGATTGGTTCAGCGTTTTCGGCAACAAGGGGATGGCTGTAATCTTCCGCGTGCTGGAAGAATTCGTGCAGTTCGAATTAATGTAAACATTGCTCGGGTGCAAGAAATTATTGAGGAAAACTCCGAAACTTCCACCAGGCGACGTTCTCAGCAGTTGGTGATGTCTAGGCGGTCTTTGCAAAGAACTTTACATTAGCTACAACTTTTCCCATATAAGATTCAATTGGTTCACGAGTTAAAACCAAATGATGCACAAATACACATCCAATATGGGCGCCGTTTTAAAGAATTGTGCCGAGTATATTCACGAGTTTATTCACAAAATCATAATGAGCGATGAGGCCCATTTTGCGAATAAACAAAATTGCAGAATATGGGGCATCCAAAATCCAAGAATAATTGTTGATTAATAATATCGCGTTTTCCTGATTTTAACTGACCACCGCGTTCGCCCGATTTTTTTTCTTGGGGCTACCTAAAGGGTAATGCGTATGCCAATAAGCCAAGAACCATTCCACAGTTTAAGGCCAATATACGGGAAGTAGTGGGAGCACTGGGACCTGAAATTCTAAGAAAAGTTATGGAAAATACTCTGGAAAGAGCACGTCTGGTCGAAACAAACAATGGCCACCATTTGAAAGATATTATCTTCAAAATATGGTGTCAACATATTTCGAAACTATAATCTAAATTTTAATAAATACCAACGTTAAATAAAATCAGAAACAAACAAGTTATTCATTAAATAAATCATAACGTGACTTCTGCGCCACCCTATATATCTAAGTTTGTTAAAAATCAACAAGAGCAGGGTCGAATGAAAGGAGACGTCAATTTTTATTACCTAAACCCAAATTTAACGCTAATTATTGGTGCAAAAATCTTATTATTTAATATGAAACTAAATTGTTCAAAAGTTCTTCCTTCTACCTATTTATGTGAATCCGCTCCTGAGGGGGTGATTTGATGGGAAATTTTTAGAACGATCTTTCAGTTTTATTTTTTAGTTTGTTATTAATTGAATTAATTATATTTATTAAACTAACTTCTTATACGTTGTATAATCGACAATTAAAACAACTTATTTTGAAAGTAATAATTGGACGATGAAAATTGAATTCTACAGATGGAATTCCGTTTTCTCTCTTTCAACATCCCGTTCTTTCACCGTTACAACAGGTGTTTGTTCATAAACCCGATATTGTAGCACGTGAAACGTCATTTGCATCTCTGCTCGGTACTTATATTTTTATATTTTAGTTTTGGAGTCACTCCACCACAGACCAGCCGTATGTCTGTAAACAATATACTAATAGCAAAACGAAAGCAAAGAACTGCATATCAGTGCGAGTTTAACGTGAAGCACGTGACACCTAAATAACCAATCGAATCAGACGATTTTGTAAACAAATTTCTCCTCCAAAATAAATTAATAGAGTTCCACTAACTTAAAATTGCTTAAGCCTTATTGTCTTTATTTAAGTTTTGTCTTAATTTTCGGAAGTTATAATTTTCGTACTAGTTTCCGTTAGTTATCATTAGAATAAAAAAAAAATATCTTATACGTACGAAATATAATTTCGTTGGTCTTAATGGGGTCCACGGAAAAGAATTGATTAGCTATTTTGTGTTCAAGAACTAATACTCCAAATGCGTTCGTATTTTACGTTTACATTCGACAATAAATTGAGGGATTTACTTAATAGGTGGGAATCGTATAGAATAATTATATAGCAAACAAATTTGGTTTGATGCCGACTTGCATCGGAAGTGCAACGCAACTCAAAGTAGTACTGGAACAAATTTCTGCAACGCAAACGAAATGAGCTAAGTTGAATCAACGCAACTCGAGGTGCTAGTGTATATCTCTCATATTAATTACATTTTTTATAATCACTTTAAATATAGAAATTATAATACTTTTTTGTGAATTACGCACTTAAGACTAAACATAAATCGCATACATTTTATTTGATATCGTGGAGAACTTCAGTTTTTGGAGAGGTCACAACACAAATAATAAGACTGTTTTGTCAGAATAGCAATTCTTTGCTATAACTAACTTTGATCTTAAAAAAGTAGTCTTAATAAAACTGTCTTATTTCAGACAGTCTTAACGTCAGAATTGGTGGATGTATATTAGCCAAATGAGCCACTCTAGAGAGTAGGCGAAGAGAGAGTACGATTTAATCAGTGTATAGCTGGTGCTTGTCTGCTGCCTGGTTGGTTACTTTGAGCTTATTCCCCAACAACACTGGTAGTAAACGAATGAAATGTATTAAATTCTCTTTGTACTGTTGTCTGTTATCATTAAAGGGAGGAGCTAACCATAGTTTGAGAGAGTGTCCACTATGACCCAAAATAAAATAATTTGGTGAATAAAAGTTTCAAGTTTTCCTTTACTCTATGAGAAGGAATTCTCCGTTACATGCAAATAAATGGTATTAGCATGGGCCACCATTTAAAGATTTATATGCTCTAATATTAATAACCCCCTATTAAAAGGGGGGGGGGGTGTTAAATTTAATAGACACGGTGGTAACATGACCTTTCATTTCACATTCTCTCAGAGTACTTGATCATGGTCCTCGTTGATTATATCGTTAGCATCATGAGGAGTATTTATCATATGTTGTTAGACAATATTCCAGACAAAATTAAGTTTAATTTCGTTAGGTGACCGATCATGAAGACATCTATGTAAAAGAGAAGCAGATATATTGGCTGGAGAGATGGCCTCTTTCGTGAGGTCTGAACCAGCCCTAGGCTTGAAGAAGTTTCAATATAGATTCGGTTGTCTCTAATCAATGATAGATATATTGTGCAAACTTTACTGGGCATTCTTAATAAACACCGCATTTGTTTAGAATACGACATCGTGAGAATCCAAATTAAGAGATGACTGAACGTTTGACAGAAAAAGTTAGCAGAAAATTTCTAAAAAAGTTTACTGTTTAAAACATTTTATAAAATTCGACGATCTTATTCTATATTTTATATCTTTAATAATCGAAATTTGTACTAAGTCTATATAAAGGAAGTTTTATTAATCGACTTTACTTGTTTGATTCAAACTCAAATAATTTTAAGTAGTTCACTTTCTGTTTGAATTTAGACTACCTATTGAAGTTGAAACTAACGACCTACTAACCTTTAACTAACGCTATATTTTAGTTCGCCTCTAACTACATTGTGACATTGTGATGAAATAGCTAGTTAGCTACTTCATTTTATTAGCTGACAAATTTGCAGTGTTAGTTGGTTCATAAGATAAATTAGAACGAGCTTAGATAAATTTAGGTTCCTAAATGAATCTAATTGATTTGATTGTGTCTGTAATATTTTTAATTCAACAATATAAAAAATAAATCAAATATGTACAAGTAACGACCGATTTTTAGCGATTTTCGGTTAAAGGAAAATTAACCCGTCTTGACTGATGCTACCAGGGTTTCTGTTTGTTTTTAATAAAGTGCGGAAACATAAAAAACCAGGTGATCGAACAATTTAATTTCTTGCATCGAATATATATATAGAAATAAGAAGGCTACTAAAGCCTACGGAATCGACTTTTGATATTTCATCCAGATTAAAAAACAGTTTGAAATTGTTGAAAACACTAAATTATAGGGCAACGGTGCGTAACCCAGACTAACTATCAAACACATAATCCAGGAAATTTCCATATGATACAATTATCAAAATTTACAAAAACACAGACCATCTTGTTCCGTATCCTACATGAAAAAATTCACAGGTTCCGCAAAACAAAAGTCACTCATCATTACATGAAAAATGATAATATACATAGGAAAAAAAGAATTATTATACGTCTTAAGATACATCCCGGTTTTATACCGCTCTTCTTCTACTGAATATATGCATATCACAAAAAGGATAAAAAGGGTTAACAATTTAAACAATCAAAATATTACACATACGAATAACATAAAGGGTTAATACTTTCAATGATAAATTCACTTCTCTTTAGAATGAACGATTTTTTTCCTTCAATACGTTACGAAAGGTATATAATGAAGGGTCGGGTGATGAGTTCAATATAATGATGATCATATTAAATATAGGGTTCCAAATACGCAACGCAACAACAAAATCTACGGATTCTTAATACAATTTTTTTCATTATTTGACTTTGAAATTATTTTATTTCGTTCGATTGAATTCAATTAATAAGAGTTAAAAAAATATTGTTCTCTTACCTTTACTGTTTGATTTTTTAATGGCTTTTCTGAATCTGGAATATATTCCAGCGTAATACCATAAAATTGGCCTTTATTTATATATGTTATACGGTCATCTTCACGCCGCTGCGACGATGATATTGGACTTTCTAAATGATATTTAAATCCTACATTTGTAAATCTGTAAAGATAAGAAAATACAACAAAATGTTTTTAATGGTCGTTTTTTATATATTCGCGATCATTCATATTTAAATTTATTCAACAATTAAGTTAAATGATTTTTGATATGGAATCGCGATCTGAATATGGTAATTTGCTTGATATTTTTGTCTTATTAAAAATAATTGTTATATCGATCGTTAAAAATAAGGATCAAATTTATTCTAGAATGGCAAGTGAATTAAGCATTATATAATAGCTAAACATCTGGATAAACCGTAATATAATCTTTTCTCTAATTTGTGTATCGTAAAACGAACAGCGCGTACTCACTTTAATTCACAGCGTGATCTTAAAAAACAGCGATCATTTTACAAAATACAAAAAAATGTTTTATGTCGTGTTACAAGTCATGTCGCATGTTATATACTAATTTTGTACACAATTTTTTTTATTCAGGAAAAACAAGTTCATATTATGATTTTTGCTTTATTGCATATTCCGTATAAATTCATAAATCACATATATAGCACGATCTTGCAATTAATTATAATCGACAAACAGACACATTTTTCTTAATTAATTTGGTGTACTTACATTTTTGGTATTTGAACTTTATCTGCATCGTTATTACGCCCAAAATCATGCCACGGACGAGATCGTGACGCGGGGTTAGGTCCATTCCCTGTACTACCGGTTAGTGAGGTGGTCGGACTATTTTGACCACCGTGCACACTAACCGCCCGTTGTATATTACTTACTGTTACAGGTATACCATTATTTGAGTCTAGTAAAGAAGGTTGGCAGAGTTCTGTGTAGTCGAATGACTGTAAAATAAAAATTTAGAGGGTAAGCAAATAAAATTCGGTTGGTGTAGTATAAAATCAAGTGTTAGTGAAATTTGTGTTAATTTATTTTAGTCTAGTGTACGCAACGCAACGTCCTTAGAAAAATTAACTACAGAGTTAGAATTAGAGTAATAAATTGGAAATTACCTGTTGTATATTATTTTGGTCTCGCGGCGTGATCGCATCGGCTCCAATTCCAGAATCGGGACTCGGCAGATCAACCGTTAAACCGGCAGCTGTCACAGTTTTCGCGTACACAGCACCAGCACTATTTTTATGCGACGAAAACCTTCCTTCATATATTGCCCCGCCTTGTGGTCCATCATCTGCGTATATCGATCGCGACTGTATATAATTTTGTCCGTTATCACTACCAGGAAAATATTCCCGATAATATGGTTCGGGAATAAACGATCCACTCGGACTGTAATAATTTGAATTCCTATATGAACATATACGGATATAACATCACAATAACCAATTTTTCGTGCTATTCAAAACTACTTACGTTAAACGCGACGCGTACATTCCGTACTGATCTGATACGTATGGCCCCGGACTTGGAGTATTTGCATTCACGTTTGAACCGTTGGACGATGAATTTTGATGCTGTGATGGACCCTAAATAACGAAAATAAATTTTTAAATATACAGTTCTTTGTTGAATTTGGGCCAAAAAAAGTGAAATTAAGAGACTACTATAAATTACAGAACGAAATCGAGTTTTTTTGGCTGTCGCGTTTTTTTTATTGTATCGTGTTGTGTCTCTTGATCGGATTTACAAAAAAAAAAAAAAAACAAAAACAAAATCTTCTGAAGATGAGATAAGTTTTGTTATTATTATTACTTTTTTCAAAAAACTGGAATTCGTGTGTGTTTATTGTGTGAGTATATACATATACGTAGTATGTAATCGGGTTAGTAATTTATAATAAAGTTCGTTGCGATGCGTTTTAATAGCAATGCAAATTAAAATGATAAATGATAAGCGACAGAAATATATGCGGGTGGCCAAATAAATTTTTTGTAATGTAATTAATTTGTTTTTACTAACCTGCAGATAAATCTGCGTCCCACCACCGGCAACATACATTGCTTCTGATGTTGGACTTCCAGGGCTAGGTGGTTGTTCTTTTATTTGTATATCAGGTGTTGGTGATTGTACAAGAACCTTTAGTAAAATACAGACATGAAAAAAAAAAATTGACGGTCACTTTAAGAATTATGAAATAACAAATTTTTTGTTTTTGTTAGGAAAAGATTAATTTTTTAAAATTTGCATATTTTGTTATAACAACTAATTTAAATTTTATCAAAATTAATTTTTCCATTCAATAATAATATATATAATATGACAAGAAAATAAAATTAATTTTATTGTTGTATTTGTTGTTGTTTCGTCGAACGATAGAAACCAATACAACTTAAATAAATTATTATTTATCAAATTAAGAAGCAATATAAATTTATACTGGACGGATACAGTGGATTAATTGAATGTGATTTGTGATTTATGCTGAGAGAGAGATGCCATCATCAGATTACATACATGGCTAGGATGTAGATAATTTTTTATAGATTTTTGACTTAAATGTTGAGATAATTTCGTATTTCTAGTTAAACGAATATTTTGATTATTTCAAAGAATTCAGATTTTTTCAGCAAAGCATTTCAAATTCTCGATTTAAAATTACATTGCTAACATTTTTCTAAACGTAGAGTAATGTAAAGTAATAAATTGAACCTAGATGTGATAGAACATAAGGTATAGAATAAAAAACTAAACATTATGAACTTTTTAACAAATTAAACTGCTTTTGATGAAATTTAAACGACTTAAATTAGATCAGCTTATTAATCTGACTACTCAGTCTGTGTACGTCGGGCAAAAGTAAATTTTAAAAACTTTATGGCAACTGATCGAAAAATTACCTTAGTAAAAATTTAGCCGACTATTGGTACACGGTCATTTCGAAAGAAACAATTGTCCCGAGTGCCGAATTCACTTTTAAATAATGGCTCTTTCAAACACTTTAATCGGAAATGTATAAGAATTAATTATCTAATTTAAACATACAGCAAATAATAAATTAAATCGAGCTTTTAATGTTAAGAGGCTTAGTAAAAAGAAATCATTTTTGAAGACAGCCTAATCCAGAGAGCATTATGGATAATAGTTTGAAATCTTTCGTAGCCGAAAGCCGTAATCTCTGTTTGATTCTCGCTGCTGATTAAAAAATAGCTGAACCAAGCACAATGTTATGCAATGGCCAGATCAAGTTATAGAGTTAAATTTCAACAAGTTATATTTCAAAATTTATTAATTTTTATGATGCATCATAATTAAAAATCTCTCTATTCTGTCCATTATTGAACTTGCGAGCGGTAATGAGATTAAGTAATAGTTAAAAATTAAAGGCTAGTAGAACTGTTTTGTTTTTGTTTTAATCCAAGATCCTTTTATTTCTAGTTACCAGTTCGAAATAAACCAGTTAAAGTATGTAACATTATACTGGTAACATAGCTTTAGGATATTTATTGCTGTATGTTACTAAGTAACAAAACGATTTTAATACTTTCGATCAAACAAATAATTGGTTTAAAAAGTAAACTTAATATTTTTTTATGTCACAAAACATTTTTAATTCAACATTTTGAATCTACATGTGCCCCCCGAGAATTCATAAAATGTAACTTATAATTTCATTACATTTTCCTGAAGCCGTTTTCTCTGAGGTAAGAGCCCTCGGCCTTTTGTGTTATTAAGCAACGACATTTTGAAGAATGTGATAAAATTATTTCGTAATTATCAATGCTCTAGGGACTTACTGTTGATAATTTTTTCAAATTTGCCCAATCCATAATACGATAAAATCGTATTTTTACATTTTATACACACTTATACTGCGCACATTGTTATCGCTCATATATATTTACTATATATTCACATTGTACTCCGCACTTGGGTATGTTGTGTTTAAGCTGCACAAAATTAAGTTTACTATAACTCTACAGAAATCAGTAATAATACCTTAAGATCACCTTAAATTAAATTGCATTTCGAAATAAATTAATTCCAGTAATGCTAAAGTAAAATGATCACACTTGTAATCCAATATTTCTGATGATACGCGCAATATTCTTAAGTCACTTAAACTGCACACTATTTTTACGTTTAATCCACTGTATGATTTTAAATTTTCTATATATAGAGACCTTTACATAAATAACGAGCGTTGTCTTATATTTTTTATGAGTATTATTATCAAAAAATCACATAAAATTTCGATCACAAAACCACCAAATATTTATTCACTTTTGTGTAATAAAAAAAATATCGAATCAAATTCGATGAAATTGCCGATCAACACACACCGAGCTAATTTTATATGAAATCATCGATCGATTTGTACCAAAACACAATTTTGTTTTTGATTCATTTGACTTAATCACACGTGCAAGGACACACAAAATATTATCTAATTAAAGCGCCGCGCGAGACCGAGAGACAATATTGACATTTAAATTGTTTTTTTTTCTGTAAAATATATTTTATCTCATTTGCATGATCATTAATAAAATATTATAATTTATTAATGTTGATCGATTAAAATACAATCGACTTAATCACAAATTATAAACAACGAACAAAAAAAACAAAAAATATAAATCCCGATCACGAACTGATCTTGAACCATGAACGAACAATTTTATACTAAAAACACGAAAATATAAATGAACACCTCTTTTCCCGAAATAAATAATTTAAAACAATTGTCACACACGAATACACGATTACATTATGATATCTTCCAAGAACGTGCGACACGCAATTTTTCTTCCGAAAGAAAAACATTAACCATAAAATAAAACAAAATATAAAGAATAAAAAATACATAAAAATTTCGGAAATCCGAATAGTTCCGAAATTTGGTTAGAAAATTTGAATCATTTTTTATACGACAAACGTCTATTGAAAGATGAGAAGGGGAACATACTTAAAAATATATAAACTTATAAAAATATATAAAATTCTCACCTTTTGATTACGATTATGACATTTCGGTTCTTTTCGTAAATCTTCTGGTTCACGTTTGACATTAATATTTTGTATCGCTGCGGATAGCGTTGATGACGACGGTGACGATGATGATGACGATGTAATTGTTGTTGCGGCTGGGTGTGAACCTAATAATAAACCTTGTATTTCATTATTTGATAGGCCAGTTACATCGAGAGGTGTGGCTTGTCCGTTTAATTTTGTGGTAGGGGTACTGAAATCGAAATAATATAAAGAAAACAGAATGTAAGAAATATAAAACGTATAAGAAAAGAAAATAATATAAAAATTGTCGTGCGACATATCGTCGTTGCTTATCAACATTTTTGCTTCGTGCTTGAATAGTTTTTTATTTTTATTTATCTCTTTCTTTACATGTATGACGTCATTAAAGGTTTACCCTTTAGTATTTTTTATTTTATATTTCTTGAATGAAATTGACCGGCAAAAACAACATAAAAAACAACAAATTTATTTAAAATAAAAAAGTAAAATAAAAAAACTCGTGCGGTTCGATCTTATTTTGTATTTTTTTACTTCTTATGTATGTTTGATTTCAGGTTGGCGGCTGACTTGCTACCGGTTTTTTCATATTTATTTATTTTTAAGATACACACATTTTGTGTGTGTGTGTATGCGCGCTGAGATTGCAAAATGACGACAATCAAAAGACGAGGAAAGAGATGCAACAAAAATTAGTCTATCGATTTCCTTTTTGACAATTAAAAAACAAAATACGATCGAGTAGAGAGAAGTGGCATGCGCCACCTGTTTAAATGTTTTTGTTTAACTAATACTCGTATGGTTCAATGGAATTCGTATTTTTGTTTATATTCGTTCGGAATAAATCAAATGGGATCGATGGGACTGATCGATCAAAATTTAGGGTTGTGATTGTTATCATTATATTGCATCGATTGTTTTGGAATTTTTATGTAAAGATATCGATCGTTCAGTGAAATCGTTGGTTTTCACATTTTTCTCTCCAAAAATTGCATCTCTAATTGTTTATATGCACAATAAATATATAATTCTAAGACGGCTGTGATAAAGTGAAATTATTAAAGAAAATTAATAAACGAGTTTTATAAATAAATAGAAATTAAATTTATTTGTGTTTTTTTGTTGTTGTATGTATAAGTTTTAATCCGAAATTGGATTTGAAAGTGATCCCTTACGGGGTTCAATTGTTTTGTTATTTTAAGTTAAGTTATTTTTTTGTTTTGTAAATGTTATTTTGTCGGCTTTCTCATATAAAATAAATGAAAAGTGTATTAAAATAACAGGGAGTGAGGCTCGAGGTAAATAGACGTCAGTTTGGATTAAAAACGATTTTGTTTCTCGAAAAGGTGAGAAATATTTTTTTTTGTAAGGTAGTCACAAAATTTATGGTGGCATATTTCTGACAGTTCTTTATATACATTATATAAAAGACGCGAGACGATCTTGCGTAGGTAAGCTGGTACAAGAAAAAAGTGATCGTGCGATCACTTTAAACTTTATAGAAAATATAATTTTTTTTATATTCAGATTTTTCATAAGATATTATCGCGTTAAGACGACAAAAAATACCCAAAATATTGTCTCCAAAAATCCATTATTATCCTCAACTTTAATCTTTATATAAAAAATTTATAATAATAATAACAACATCTAATTCTTTCTCCTCTTATTCTTATTCTACCATCATTTTTGATTATTAAAATAAATTTTAGATAAATTTCGTCTCGGATTTGGTTTTGGTTTCACTTAATTCTTGGATGAACGATTCGTAACGATTGTCATAATTTAAAAATTTATTGCCAAACGAAAAAAAAAATTAATGGGCCTTTTAGAAGACTCTTAAAGGTGCCTCTACCTTACATAATATCGGTGTTTGAATGCCAATCCTAACAATATGGCGTCTTTAGTATTTTAATTTATTCATTTTATATTAAACTAACTTCGAATGCATTAAAAAATATTATGTGTCATCCCTCTCCTATAATGCGATGATATATGATTGTTTATTATTGTTATTATATTTCTATAATTTTATTTAAAAAACGAAAGGTAGATTTAAAGATAAATATGAGTTTTTTAATTGGAATATCACATTAATTAGAAGTGATCGAAATTTTTTGTTAATATTGTAGTCCCTATAATATTTTGTAAGATTTTAAATTTCTCGCGCCTATGCTTATTATGGAGAATAAGAAATGAACAATCAAATTTGCATTTTAATGAAATGTGAGATCGTTATAAAAGGGTTCTAGTATAATGATCGTTTTATTGTGTTGTTTGTATAAAAATGCGAGACGGAGAAAAAGGATGCTGTATGATTATTTATAACGAGGTACCTAAACATCATATATACTATAAATTTGCTCACCTCCATTGTAATCCATTGTCTTTTTCTTGCGTTTTATAGTATTCATATACAAATGATGTGCTACCGTTGGGATTGTGTATTTGATGTACTTGGTGTGGTGTACCGATTCCACCTAGATTTACCGAATTACCGTTATTATTGTTATTATTATTTCCATTGCCGGAATCATCTTCATTCGAATTTTGGTTATTTCCGCCAATGTTTAACATCGCGGATGTGGCAGCTGTTAATGGGTGATCAAAATATCTATAGAAAAATCGAACAAAATAGAAGTTTTCGTAATGCTACCCAGTAAATTATTTTTTAATATCTCACCTTTGTGGTGCTGGTAAATATAAAGACTGCCCACTACCAGCGGAGGTCACGTGAACGTGTTCTACAATATTATCCGGATTTGACGGATCTGATGCACTAACTGACATTGGAGAATCTGGATTGGAACTCACTGTTCGCCGCCTGTAATATAATTGTAGTTAAAAAAATAAAACCATTAATTATCACTTCACGATTTATTTGTCAATCAATGTAATAAGGACAAAATTGACGTGTGTCAGATTTAATTTTCGAAAGACCCAATGCTGTTTTTGAAGTTGGCAAAATATAATTTTAAATAAGATTATAAAAAAAAATCTTAGTCTCATAAAATTTTTTATTGGCAACCATTTTTATTTTATTTTTATAATTTTTTACGATCATTCGTTATTTGACATTTATGATCGCATATACATATGTATAATGTAGTGTAGTTTTGTCTTAAGTGTTTGTACCTTTGGTATATTTCTGATTTATAAATTTACGATCATGATCAATTAATGATCGATTGATTGTAAATCGTTATTGTTACATATATAAAAATTATAATATACAACATATGTATTCGTCTCGCAACCTTATCGCCAATTTACCGTGAAAAGTCAGTCACTTGATATTAGGAAAAAACTATTTCGATGAAATTCGATATTATTTGCTCGACTAAATTTTCATTGTGACTTAATTCTCTTAATTCTCAAAATTAGAACAAGCAGCTTCATCGTGATGATCTTTGATGAGAACATATTTATATACACATACGAGTACGTACAAAAGAGGAGATATCAGAAATAAAAGATCGAATTACCGAGATGAAAGTGTGATAAAACATTCCGTTTCCAACCCTTTTACTGTATACACAACAATTAAGAAAAGCCGTTGAAAATATATAAAAATTAATACAGAACCACAAGAAAAATAAACATTAAACCTAAAATTATCGCAGAATGATCACAACATGATGTAACACCACAAAAATGTCACACCCAAAAATTAACCTTCAAAGCATTATTTGAATTTTGACCATTATATAGTAGCGGGGTACCACTTTGCAAGTATGCGCGCGGGATTATTAATGACTACAATTCTAATCGATCATAAATCATATTATATTCAATCTTTCGACACTGAAATTTAATAAAATGTCAATTCGCGATCAATCTAATCTTCATATAACGCACGATAGGGAAATTACATGTTTCAAGGTGTTTTGTTTTAGCGCGGCAACAAAATATTAATCCTAATATCCCTAGAGGGCAATTCTTTATAACAATTGTTGTGCTAATTATAAAAATTCACATACATAGGTATGAGGCCACCTATATATAGGAAGTAAACAAAGAATTAACCCTATATTTGTATTATGTAATACAATAATAACAAAATTGAATTAAGGGAGTTCATTGCACTGGAATATTTAAGAAAATTAGAAAATTATTTGTATTTATTTCATTATAATCGATGATTCTGCTTTGAAAGATAAATTTAATGTCGAGAAGTTTAACAGGTAGAAATATATGGAGTTTTTGAGGTATGCTTAGAAACCAAACGCTTATCCTTATGTATACAATCATCTATAGATTCAATCCACAACTTAATATAAATCAATCTTACCATGAACTCCGGCGATCACACGCGATCCTCACATCACTTAAAGTAAATATAATTATTTGTTTATCAAAAACGCAGCAAAAAAGTACATTCATTCATTCATTTCAATTTTCATTCATCTTTAAAGCATCATAAGACGGTCATTCCATCTTCTATACATTAAAAAAAAAGATCAATCAACGAAGAATCAGCAATAATATTCAAAACTATATAATTACAGTAATTTCTGTGTATTCAGATTTTGCATCCCAATTTAACAGAAGTTCTCATTACTTTAACATTGTAGTAATATTATACACGAAGTACAATGGACATATATAACTATAAATGTACTAATAAAGTTTACATATAAAAAGGATTCAATAGGGAATTATAAAATACTATTAAAAAAAATCGTCTCGCCGCGGGTCCATTATACAATTTTATTTTAAACAGAAACCCTTCCAATACGTACTACATATTATTTTGTGTCCGTCGTTATAAAGAAACGTACAAAAGACCTTTTTTCTTCGTTTTAATTCAAAGGTAATATCCTTTATCTCCTTTTAACATAACATTTGTTGAATATTTTCGTGTATAAGTGTATATAAAGAAGGGATTGAAGGTCGAGAATTGTATAATATTATGCAAAAGGCTATTAAAATGGATAGTGGTAGAGATTGCTTAATAATTGTGAGAAAAAAAAATATAAAAGGGATGTACTTTTAGTATTGCCTGATTGATAATTTTGAGTTTCCGCAACGTGCGTAACCAAATTGAACATTTTACGTTTTTCGAAGAAAACAGGTGTTCTAGATACATTTTGACAATTTTCTAAATACTAATCTGGTAACACTAATCTTCATATGCTATTTGCAAACATATGGTATTCAAATTAGCTATTTCCAAATTAATGAACTTGAGGGTACCTATCCCGGAAGGGTTATTTCTTAATGGCATTTCTAATTTTGTAACGAAATTTTTATGAAACGGTAATTAAATTAAATTTAATTATTGTTTAATGTTTTAAATGTTTATTTTAAAAATTTTCACTTAACGTCTAACCAAAAACTAATATATACACAAAACATAAAAACCCACAAAAGAATTTTTTAAATGGTTTGTTGATAAAAACGAACAAAAAAAAAGTACAAAATTGACAAGAAAATGGACTTAAGAGATAATTAAATAGACTTTTAATATGTATGAAGCGGACGCAATTAGGGATGATGTATATATACCTTGCATATCGATTTTCTTCACTCAGCCAATCCGAGTAGGCCAATGAAAAAGCACTTCCGGTA
Source organism: Nephrotoma guestfalica (assembly GCA_963691935.1). NCBI lineage: Eukaryota > Metazoa > Arthropoda > Insecta > Diptera > Tipulidae > Nephrotoma > Nephrotoma guestfalica. Next base: position 264,984,555 of record OY829915.1, on the reverse strand, counting down.
TCCAGGTTATCGTTTTCCCGCACAAAACCCACCTAAATACACTAAACTAACAAAAATCACAAAATAAATTATATTCACTCAACTGAAATTATGTATATCACGCACTACACATATTTTTGTACACTTATCACATATCACAATATACAAATTTTCCACTAATCATTTTTATCTTTTTATATCAATTTCTTATCACTAGAGATCACTTTTGTAAAAATAGCACTCAAAAGAGTGTACGCACAAAATTATTAAAAAAATAACACCGAAATTTATACTCGCGATCGCAATCAAAATATTTTTTTATCACGTTACTCGCTCTAAGAGGACAATTATATAAATTTTCTTAAATGAAAATTTGATACAAATTTTTCTTATATATTTTATTAAAATTTTCTTGTCTTCACCCTCTGAATTGTCGATGTTAACTGAAAACAACTTTTTAATATTTTTATTTTTGTTTCTTGTGTTGTTTTTATTTTTTCTTTTAATTTCAAAGTAGTAAAAAAACCGTACGTATATATATATATATTGACCAACTAAAGAGGTCTCTCAATATTATGAAGAAAAAATTAAGTGTCTCATAGTGGTAGTATACGGATAATAATAAAGAGGTAAGAAAATGTGTGTATAATAAACAAAAATTGACGATCGCAGCCCAACAACATACAACAATTTTCTACCTGTATGTCCGTGATTTTGTGTTTTGGTTATTTTACGTTTCGTAAAGATCACAGAATAAACAAAATAATTTTTTTTCTACCTCCTTTTCCGTGTCATTGTGATCCCTTTACATCGGCATTTAAAGAGTCTGTCCCTTTACTCTATATATGCGCGTAATGCATGTGGACTGGATAGAAAATTATTTGTTTTAAACGTCGCGAACTAGAGGGTTATATAATCACGAACAGTTTTAGCAAACAACGATAATGGAAAAAAAAATTGATGATCACGAGTGATCTTGACAAACGAACGCACATCGATCTTATAAATATTGCGTGCAGTTTTACAATTTAATAATAAGTAAGACAAAAGAAAATCAGAAGGAAAACATAGCAAAAAAATAATTCATATACATATAAAAAATGACAAGATCGAGTCACGACAATGTAGATCGATCATTTATATTTATTTATTTAAATTTACTTTTGGTTTGATTGAATTAATTTGCTTTGATTTAATTGCATCTGTCTCGTCATCATTCTTCATCAGAAATCCTATAAAATTTCTTGTTGTTGCATATTTTGTTATGTGCATGAGAAAAGGGTTATATAAATTTTATAAATTGACCATAGCGTGGACTGAGCTCTATGTAAGATATCTAGGAAAGGATATACGGGCTATGTAAACGTTGCGGACGATCTGTCGTGAGAAAACAAATTTACGCAAAGAAAATTTCGTTCTTCGGAATTATACCAGTAAAAACGTTATCGTTGTATACGAATAAATGATCGCACGTAATTCTTAGAAAAAACTTATTTTGGTTTTTTTTATTTGTGACATTGTGTTCAGACGATATTTTATGAAAATAAATTAAAATGATTGAGATTCGTATAAAACAGGGATTTCATTGAAAAGTGTAAATCGTACGCGAGTTCAAAATGACCAAAGACATACATGTGAAGGTCTTTGATATGTAAAAGAAATATTTTTTCAATACACATTTCAATATTAAATTACTCATATTGACGTGGTACTGGTTGTAAAGCACCTTTCACAACTAATGGAAGATCAAATTACGCCAAAATGTCTAGGCCACATGCTCGACCAAAATTACAAATTTTTTTCTCGAGCGGTCTAAATATTTCCATGCCACCAAACAACTTGTCACACTTATCAATCTCGCACTCTATAATCCAACGTGTGTTGTTTTGATTTTATCGCATGCTAAATAAACGCGCCCGGTTAATTGTCAAAAAATCACAACCAAGCCAAATGAATTTCAATCAAAAATGTGGTGGGCGAAAATCACTATTTGTTGTTGTAATTCGCGCTTAACGATTGTGTGTTGACAAATATTAATGAATTTTACATTCCTAAAATTTATATAATAAACTATAAATCCATTTATAGAAATCACAAAAAAGTAAGTATTTTTCTGCTGTATAAACCTTACCTTTCCTCTTAACGTTTTGAATTGATTTATTTTTCGTAAATTTACCAAAAAAAGACCGAAATCTTAATAATTTTTGTTAATTGGAATATAAATCAATCTCTTAAATGAGGAGACGGCACACACAAGAAAAAGAAACACAAAAAGTATAAATTAATTAAAACTGGAGTGCTACCAGGCTTGCGAATCGTTTAAAATACATAATTGTGATTTAATTAGATCTTTTTTCCCTCAATACATCTCTTTCAATCAAGTTCAATTCCGGAAGTCAACCTGCAGGAAGCATATCTAGCAAGTAACATCTAATCCACCAAACAACTTGCCACCGGTCGCCACCCTTTACCAATTTTATTTATTATTTTCATTTCTTTTCATTCAAAACTACTCTCAGTTCAACTTGAATATTGTGTTGTGCCGTTTATATCAATTGTTGTATTGTATGCTATGCCACTAATACAGCATAGCAGCAACAAAAAATGAAAAAAAATGCATGATGTTTATGATCTAGTTATGTTGATCGTGTCGATTGATTCTAAAATGATCATAACATTTTTACAAAAAGTTGCTTGACCCGTTTTGTGTTGACTTTGACCTACGTCAATTTCTCAAACAACTACTTCATCTGTGTGCGGCGCACTGTGTAGTTGCCGTTGTTGTTGTTGTCAACTTTTTTTTATTTGTTCGGTATTGTAGTTATTTGTTTTGGATCGCGTTTTCTTCTTGTGTATTTTGGTTAGGTGGAAACTACAAATATGCAAAAGAATAAGGTTCCTTTCTTCCGGTTTTTTTGGTAATAAAATGCGGCAGGTTTAATATTATACAATAATTTGCTAAACGTTTATTTAAATATTCTACCGTAGGTAATTCAGAACAAGTTGTTTGAGTTAGTAGTTATGGTTAGTTAAATAAGTATCAAGTAAAGGCCGCTCCAATCTAAGGTATTTTGTCTAATTGTGTGTATAGTTTCAGGAGCCAAGCAACTGAACTCGATTATAATAAAATTATTCTACTTCAGACTGTTGAGGTCAATAGAACAAATACCATGTTAGCAAATTTTAATAATAATGTGGCCAATGGAATTATAAAGTCCAGTAAAATTATAAAACTTTAAAGTCGCGATTTTTTAGATATTGGCGCTAAGTAAATTAGCGCCAATATCTAAAAAATCAAATACATTAAAATTTTAAAAATCCCCCGGTTAGTTTTCTCCTATAGGAACCACAATATATTCTTAAATCTGCGGTAATTTGTACCCGTACAACAATAGTTATTGCCAGCTGATTAAACCACTTTTACTCCTTGTGACCGTGCTTCCTGGAAATCCTTGGGATTTCGGACAAATATCTAATCGGGCCCATCGTAATGCCGAAACTAAATGCTCAAAGATATTTAAAATTTTTAAAAGCGATGTAACAGAAGATGTGCCGCTGACAATGTGGAATGATTTATGGTAGATAGTGCTCCAGTACATTATATGCACGATTTGTTGATAATGTCTAAGCGGTGGATTGGTGACGAGGCTTCAATTTCACGAGATTTCTAAATGTGCATCAAAGAAGTAGCGACTTCCATATACCGATACGTCACATTTATCCATTTAATTAATTTTTCTCTTATTCATTTTTTATTTTATTTCAATTTGTAAAATAAATAAATCAATTGTTTAATTTGTGCCTGATTGGTACAAATCATTTATTAAATATTTTGTATGGATTGTTCTGCTATAAAGCGCAAGCATGTCTCTAGTTGGTGTGAATTCATTGGTAGGTCTGTGATGGTATTTTAGCATTTGCTACCGAAGGTGTACTGGTGGTCCGTGAAGTGAACTGTTTGATAGATACAGCTGAATCCACTTCATATCACATTTGGGATTTGCAATTACTCCCTGTCGAATAATGGGAATAGCTTATTCAGTTGTTTTAATTGACGTGTTGATAAGTACAAGTGACTCGGTAATGCCTATTGAATTTGACCACTCCCAAGTGGTTAATAAATAATTGACGCTTCCGGAGTGTACATTTGAGACGACATATATTAATGCTTCTTGTACATCCTTAAAAGATATTATCCGCAGTGTCGCATCCTTGAATTCCTCATGGAACATTGTATTATCTAGTTCATCGTGCACCACCTTATATTGATTAGTAATTATTTCTACGTCGCTTTTCATTATATTGATGGTTTTTTCCGTGATAGATAATGGTTGTTTCACCAGATCCGTCATATAAGATTTACATTCCGCTATTCAATTTGTCTGCTGTAGTTTTCTGCTGCTCTTTGATCTAGCACCCCAAAAAGTTCGTTTGCGACGTTGCTTACAAAGCAAATGGGGAGCTTCTCCTAACTCGTGTTTTTTATTGTGTTTTAATATTTGATTCCGTTTTTCCACCAAAAGGTTGGCTGCTTGTTGATATAACATGTTTCCTGGTTTTTCATAAATCTAGAGTTACAGCTCAATTGTAGTTTTTTTTATCCCTGCTATCTGTTTTGGGGCCAAGGATCTCAGGGAGTCATAGATGTATTCCTCAATTGTAGTTTCTCGTTGGTATTCCACATTTGATTTAATTCAAGCCAATAATTAGTTAAATCATAACATAACTGGGTTATATTAATGATAGAGACGATTATTGTCGGAATCATTACGGATAGGATTGTGGTCGTATTTAGAATTGCCTTTGTCCAAGGATTAATTTTGCATGAATTGTATTTCGGGGAAAATTTGTTAGGACACAGTTTGTTAGAAAACTCTGTTACTTTTGGTTCTATTGATTTTCTCATCCAATCACTAGTTGTTCTATCCGAACTTCTTAGTTCTTTTAGGTTCTGATGATCTGGACTCTAATGATTTTGTAATCGTAACAAACATAACATTTGCTTTGGTGCTTTTTGGCTGTTTGAGTTTGCCTTGATTAGTTCTGATGTTGATGTTTGTGGGGCTCCCGTGTCCTTTTGTCGGTTTTGTCGGTTTTAATGGGAGCAGTTTTATTTTATTATGATGTGCGTCAGGTTCTTGTAATGCTCTCTATTGTACGTCAATAACGAAATACAGTAAATTACGCGTACGTCTCTTTAGATGTGTCTAAAATGCCCAAATGTGGTCCGTATTAATGTAGTTCTACATTCCATGAATTTCCCGCTAGTATTCTTGCTATAATTCTTGCATTAATAATTTTACTAGAACCATTATTGGAGATAGCGAATAGTACAGATCAAGTAATTTAGACGCTTCTAACAGTAATTTGAAATGGTTTCCAATAGGGTTCCAATATATCCAAAGCATTGAACAATGAGATTTGTAGCATCTCATGATGTTGCATATTTTTGTCATTGCATGAAATGCATTTGCTGCTTTTCATGAAATCCATTGATCCCTGGATCAGTTCAAATTTTATATGGAAAAAGCGTTCCAAATTTTTTTTATAGATTTCAAACTTTGATTTGAATTCTAGTAAGCCGCTTTGCGTTGTTTCGTGAAATTTGAACTGAGCATCAAGTCATTTGATCAAGCGTCAAGAAAACCATCGTTTATCTCGTTTAAATTTCAGTTTTTCAGAACAATATCATACAAGATTTTTGGAACTACAGCTGCAAAGATTACTAATTAAAAGTCAATTTTCAGATAATATTTCGCAAATATACAATTTTTGTGTCTTTCAGGTTCAGATAAAATTTCATAAAATGTGTTTTGAATTTAAGCTTTCGCTATTTTCTTTTAATTTTTGTTATTTAATTAAATGGTCGAGCTATTTATTAAATTATTTAGGTTTTAAGGATTCTAGAATTGTGCTAGGTTCTCATTATTAATTCTGACGTCTCGCAAATTTTTGAGTAACTCTTTTACTTAATTCTAATTAGACTTAAATGCTAATTTATGTCGCGAAAAATTCTAGAACTGTGTCAATCACTCAGAAATTATTTTATTCCTTTTTATTAATCTGAAATTAAATTATATTATCCTGTGTCAATAAATACTAACTATTGGCTTTATTTGGTGTTAATAACCGAGCCAAGTCTGTCATAACTAACCCCGGGCTTCAGAGAGTTATTGTCAAATAAGTTTGGTCGTGCACTCCCAATCAATCAAAAAAGCACATGTTGATGGTGGAAAGCTTCCATTTTTCCCGTTGGTGGTCATGCGTCTCCTTAGAGTACTTATAATTATAGACTGAGCAGAGTAAAACCATTTAGTGAAAACGTGGTTGATATCCTTGTGTCACAATAGCGCTGACTAAGGTGACCGATAAATTGCATCCCAGATAACATATTGCTCGCCATTGTGTGTAGATATTTTAGATTAACAGATGAAATTAATTTTAGAAAAGTGGTTAAAATTTCCCTAACGATGTTGCTTTATAGGACCTCATCTGCATGAAGAGACCAATTAAAGAATTATACCAATTATACTATTGACTGTTTGCTTTGGCACAATAGTATAAGACATGGAGAAAAGCATATATATTCCTATTAGAAAACTCGTGTAATGTACACTCGTGTAATGTTCGATTGCTAGGTTAATTCATTTATTCACTTTTTGAAATCTATATTCGGATCGCAAGAACTATGAACTATAAAATAACTATTTCGATATTTTTATAGAATATCTATATATGGGAAAAATAAATAAAAATATAAAATTAAATATTTGGTTTATAAAAAATTTACACTATTTGAGACCTCTTAAATATTATTTATTTGTCCATGGTATAAGTGGAATTTTATAAATTTTGGTACGGTTTAAGTCAAAATGTTCGTTTGGCTAAACCTGTAACAAGTCTCCGGGCACAATGTACCATAGACGTGACCGTCATGCCACAAGTGTTAAAGTTTTTTGAAATTGGTAGATTTAGCTTTACTCGATAGAAGTCAAAATACTAACGTGCACGTCTGATCACACTCGCAACTGGAAAGCGAGTGGTTACCATAGAGTTTCTTCTCGCAAATACAATTAAATTGTTAGGCGAAATATTGTTTTTTATTGATAATATTTTATAAAAAACCATCAATCAGTGATCATTAAACATAGACAAATTACTGAAATCAATGATACGACTGAAAACAATACTAAATAAATTGAATGTAAAAAAATTGTTTGTCTGATATCTCGGTGCAAATCCAATTGATATTCATGGAGATATTTAAAAATAATACAAAACACTTGTATGTGTTCCGTAAGTACAGTACAATGGACCCGTGAACAACAGCTTCATTTACTTCCTAGTACGTATGATATACGCACTTATTCAAAAAATTACTAAGCACAAATATTTTATCCAATGTAAGTTTATAATAAAGTTCCGCGCGACATTGAAAATTGTTTCATCTTAAGCGCGCACATCTAACAAAAACAAAAAACAATTAAACATTTTCCTTAACAACCATCATGATCGCCACAATATATGTATAAGTCGCTGCTTTAAAAAAAAAATTAAAGTTTTTAATAAAAACCAAATAGTCCTCATTATATATTCCTAATAAAAAAAACGTTAAGAAGACAAAAAATTGACCTTCGCATTTTGAAAACTATCGCGTTCGTACAAGTGTATATATTTCATCCACATGCTCGGATCTCTCACAGCATCACATCTTAAGAAATTATATAAATTTCATTTTTTCTTATTTATTTCTTAGTGACCATTTTCGAATTTTTACTGATTAAAAATTTAAATTAGTTAATTTAGTTTTGATGTTATTTTTTTCGTGTATGAGATAAAACAATAAGAATAAGATGAAGATGACGACGATGATGATGATGATGATGGTTAAATTGTTTTGAGTGTTGATTGGAAAAAACAATAAATTTTTTTTTTGGTGTTTGCGTTTAGGTTATAACACATTTTTATTGTTATTATTTAATTTTCTAATTTTGATTCCCGATTTAGATTTGGGTTTAATGGTTGTATTCAGCTAATTACGAAATGTCTGCAGGCAGGAAATCGAACTTATATGTTTTTATAGAACCCATTCAACGAGATAATTAGTTGATTTGATCTCAATAATAATTTAATACTAAATTGCGCAAGAGCAATTAAATGTTTATCACATTTTCGATAATGTATGCCATAATTTACAATTTGATGGGAACTCAACCCACACAGACACTTGATAAAGCGCGCAATGCAATTATCATCGTATCAAACTAGATAGTATACAAAAGCTTGACGAAATTTACATATTTTAGCAGTCAATATTTCGAAGCATCTTTTTCAAATTTAATTGAACTTGAAACTCGTTATGTGTGAGAATAAATGCGTCTGTATGTGTTCGCGATCTCTGTATCTCATGACATTGACGAGTATATAATGTACGAGTTTGAATGTTCATCATAGTATATAACATTTAATTTTTGTTATCAATTCAGTAGTTTATGTACAATGGAGTTTGTGCTGAATCATTACGTATACGTTACAAAGCCCGCAACCATTTTCTAATGTACACAATAAAATTATAATTGATCGTTAGAATGACATAAGAATTAAAATTCATAAATCAAATTCTCAGCAAGCATATTTCCACCCTGTTGCGTATAATTTACAAATTGCATTATAACAAGAGATCATCATTTACTTTAATTAATCAAGTAAGAAATAAAAAACCTTACCCAAGAATATTAATGTTCTACTCTCTCATCTTTAAAAATAATTAAAAAATATTTTATCTATTTGATAAGCAAAAAAATGTGAATATACATTACATATTCGTTTATAAATATGAGTATGTTATTTATATTCATTATAAATAAATAATAATTTACAATTTACAAGACGAAGTTCCTTTCCTTACTTAAAATGATGTGCCATTGTTCGGTGTCCATTTTAACCAACAATAACAACAACAAATATGTAAATGATATTATGTATATTATAAATATTATTAACTATCAAACTACAACTAAATCTTTGTTATTAAAAAAATTTTGCCTTCTGGCAAATTTAGCATTAACTAATTACTACTTTAAAATCGACCATGTAATCGGTCGTTTCATTTTTGTTGTACTTTAGTTCTGTGAATACTTTTAATACGACGATATAAAAGACTCTTTGAATGTTATTTAAATGGACAAATAACAACAACAAATGCGTAAAGTATTTTGGACGAGGCTGGAATTTTTTTTTGATGGTGGATAGAGTTTTGTTTTACATGACGTGCCGTACTCAGGAACATATTAATTCTAAGATTAAGATATTTTCAATTAAAATTAAAAAATTTCAATTAAGTTCCTCGTATAATGTAAATGTCATATTTATAATTGGGTGGTGAAGGGGAGTGGGAGATTCTTTTCGGTTTCTATTGTGGCCAACATTTAAGTTTGTGATTTATACGTTTAAGTAGATTGAAAAATTATCTTCTAAAACAAAATGAAGAATTTTTAAAATTAAAACATTTTCTTTAACATTAAATATTTCTTTAAAAATGTTGAGGTGTACTACCTTCGAGTCCTTTAAAAACATTTTAGACCCTCAAACAACCCGCTTCCATCTTTTGGTAATCTCATTAGTCTCTACACGTTTTACAGTGTGTGGTTGAATTAAAATAATGTTTCTAAAATCCACATGCACCGGTGAAACATTTGGACTATTTGCATAAACGAAAGTAGATATGGATTACAAAGTTGTATGAGTACTCATATTTTGTCACAGGGATTAAACGATCTGTAATTTAAAAAATCATTCCACTTTCATAAGGGCTTAAATCCTAGATAAACTTGGACGGAGACAGAATTTTCCATTTGCTCATCGATCCCTAATGCGGATTAGGGCAAGCCTGATGAGGATAGCAAAGTGTAATTTATCAGAAGACCTATAAAATTTTCGAAATTGCTTTAATAAAATGTGGTGAAACTTTAAACTTGCCCAGTAGTATAAGCTCAATAGTATAAACTCAAAATTAGAAATACTGTGTGGCTGGTCGATAACAATATTGCCATTTGATAAGCCTTGATAAGTACAAGAGAACGGTTTTTTAAATAGTTCATATTCAAGTAAAGGTGTTTAACAACTTACATATATAATATGCAATATAAAGGAAGCGTGCTGTTTCTCGACGCATCAGGTGTAGTGACTCTATTGGAGCGGACGGTAGTAGAATGACATTATTTACAAAGAAATGTAATGCATCTCCAAGGCGTAGATCTATTCTAATTTGTTTGTGGTTACGAAAGTAAAATTGGCTAACAGTTAAATCGGATGGCACTAAAAACGTTTTCTATTCTAAATCACCACACCATCATCACTACCATGGCAGATTACAGATTTTATCAAAGCACATAAATACGGCTTCATTTATATATTTAATTATCGAAATCCAAACAAATTTGATGAATGAATTTGAAATTTCTAATATCTAACTAAATTTTACATAAAAATATTTTAAATTACATTATTTGTGAGATCGCCTTTGAAAGACAATTTTATAAGCTTTTAGATGAATGTAATATAATGAAATTCTAATTACTGGTTATATGAGATATAGCTGTTCAACAAAGGGTAGTTCGTTATTACTTGACGAAAAAGTAGGGTGATCACTTCACTTTGATCAAGGAATTCAACTGTAGCAGAAATCGATAATAAGAACCAAATATTAATTTTTTGGCTGAAATATCATAGACACTAACTGCAGTATCGATTGTTTCAGGTGTAGGAATACGCATTGGTGTATACATTTAGGCAAATAAAATTAATTAATGTTCTGAGAAGCTTTTTGATGGGTGTAGGAATAATGGGATCCTATTTTTGAATCCCAACATTTAAAATACTAGTATGCACATAATTAAATTATCTGAGATACCGTGATTATAAAGAATAACGGTAAATTACATTTTAATGAAGTAGGAATACATAGTCTATTGGGTCTGAACTAAACTCTTGATTAATTCCAGTGTTTTTATTATTTTTTATTAAATTAAATAAGAAAAGAAAAAATTGCGGTGCTTAACATATTGAAAAATAATTTTAACATATTTTTTATGCAAATTTTCTATTATTAAAATTAATTCTTAATTGATTTTCCGGATGAAGTATGGACATTATGGCAACTGAAACTACTGGTTCTGGCAACAAACTAATAAATTCTGCTTGTTGACTAATTAGGACAAGAGAGAAACTAGAGTAATAATATCTGTTCAATATGAGTACGCCTTGGAATAATTGTTGGATGAGCCCGTTATGTTTATAATAAACAATAACACGTATACGTCTGTCGGAATAAGTTTAATAAAGAGGTTATATGGAGTTAGTGACATGCTCGAGTCTGAGGGGTCTGCCCCCTGTATCAATGGGACCCTCATCGGATTCAAACTTTTCATAGAATCAAGGAGAGTGGATCAAACTATTTATCTCTATAAGGCTGTGTTATGAGTTTTCGCTGAGCCTGGAAAAAGGCTCTTCGTGGATGATCAAAGATTGGTATATACACTAAAGTGACGCAATATATAACAAACGGTAACAGAGCATTTTTTTTGATACACCCGGAGGCAATATGAAATTCAGGAATTGCCCCAGTATGCGAAACATGCAAAATTATTATTTGTAATAAATGTACCATGGCACGAAAAGAAGCACGTAAAGCGCTTGATCGTATTCTGCGCGATTTGCGAAAAAATAACCGATCAATGGTAGAAGCTCTTATTCTATTAGCAGTTGATTTTCGTCAAACTTTGTCAGTTATCCACGATCAACACCCACTGACCAGCATAATGTCTACCTGAAAGCGACTCATCTTTGGAAACATGTTACGAAAATCAAACTATCGACAAACATGCGTGTTAATTTACTTCACCATGTTACTGTCAAATTATTTGCCAATCAGGTTTTGGATATGAGTAACGAGGAAACTTCTAATTGATCCCATAATATGTGAGATATCGTTCCCGACTTACTTTTGTTTTTGAAACATTTCAAATAAATAGTGAAATTTAATCACAACTTCGCGGCCCACCAATTAAATACAAATTTATTGACCCAGTTATTGACAGAGATCAAGCTGTCAATTATCTAAGAGTTTTTTAATTTTTTGGAGCCAGTGGAATACCAAAAACTAATTCCTCAAAATATATAAAAATATAAAAATGTAAATCAAACGTTACTGGATAGAGACATTGAGACACAAACATTTCAATTCATATATATGGATTAAACAATAAAATATAAATTGTGAATTTTCATCCCCTAGTATGAGTAATTTTCATGCAGAGACAAATGGTCAATCTTTTAAATCCATCGTTCGGACTATTTCTACAAAATATTCGTCAACGATAGGCCTATCTTGACTATACACTAAACCTTGCCCAAATCTCTGATAATCGATTGCTATTGTACTAAATATAAAAATTACTCATAGTCCAATAGGAGTGGGAAATTATAATTTCCTGCTTGGTTCCTGGTTGAGTGACAGTTAACTATTTATCCATTTCACTTATTATAAGTCGTTTATTTTATTCCAAGAAGATTTAGATTTTTAGTGTTAATTTTTAATTGATATTGTTCTTTTTTGGTTTGGAACTACATCTTGGTAGTAGTAAAGATTATAAATACTGCAAAGAAAACGATAATATGAACACACAACAACAATGATTTAGATGTTAAAATTAAAAGAAAGTTCATTTACTTTGTCTAACGCGACTGTTAATTAGGGAAGTTGTGAATGAAGACTGAATTTAAAAGCAGTGAATCCTTTTGTAGATGTGTATCAATAATATTTTCATTAATAATTTTTCTGCGCAGGTGCTGGTTTCGAATTCCACCAGAGACAGGATGTAAAACGAAATTTTCTCATCTGATTACGATTGGTGATGGTTATAAATACAATTACGATCCTTTGGTACATTTTCTTAATTTTCTTGTTTTGGGGTTATATAGAATTTTGTGGAGATTAATTTTAGACAACCATCAACAATCCAACAACTAAAGTTTGGTATCAAGTTTAAATTATAAATTTAACGCCAGAAAATTTGGAATCAGTTATGCAAAATTGGATGGATCATATTTTACAGATATAGTCGTAATATTCCTTACATATACTGACAGAAAATTGTTCGCGTCTTATCTTCTTTATATCCTCTTTTTTATTATCCTTTACCAATATTCCTTATCATATAACTTTCCGTAATTAAACACACGTAAAATTTTCCTAATTCACAGAAATTTTGCATTATTTGAGTTCAAGTTTACCCATTACTCATCACCAATTAACCCCCCCCCCCCCCCTTGTTTTGAAGAAATTATTTATTGGCCTTAATTCCAAAGTTTGTAAAAATTTGTCAGACAATCATAGAAATATAAAGTTTTTCAATTGGGGCTGAGCTTTAAAAAGCGCCTGGTTCTTTCTTATGCCTATGATTTTTGTTGGATAAAATGTCGTCAACTGTATAGGGCTTGACTTACAAAGCTAAATGTAACGAAATTGAGGTTATTTATTGAAAATGGAATTCGAAAATGTGGATAACCTAGAACTATGTAGATAACTTGTTGATGAAATTCAGTATACTCGTATTAGAAGAGATATTGATCAGTAGGACGGAAATAAAGTTATTCTTAGGCATTTTGTCGTCCATAAAAATAATTTCCATTATTTTAATTGATAAGAGGGTAATACCTGTGGATTAATAAAGCGCGATTAGTGATTTTTTCGAGTTAAGCGCTAGTGTCAACTAGAAGATTAGCTAATCTCGTTTTGGTTTGAGGTTTAGTCAGCTAATCATCAACATTTTTGAAGATTTCTCATATTTATGAGATTAGTGAGAGGGACTACAAGTAGCGCCATTACACGTTGGAGATTTTAACTCTTATGACATTTTATTGTTTGTGTGCATTTGATCCAAATAGTAGTAAAATTAAACAAACAAAAAATATACTTGTGAATTGCAATAAACCCTGTTTATTCTAAAACTGATAATAATGAGTTCATTCACAAAATCTGTATGCCGTATTCCAACAAATCCAAGAACTTAATGACAGAGGTCGACATTTGGAAATCTTGGTACAAAATAATAAAACTAATAATAATAAATTCAAATGGTATAATATGCCATTTGTCATAATATTGATACCGTGTAATCGCGCTGCCACTATAGTATTTTACATTTGCACCGCGATTAGCTAAACTGTAGTATGTCAATGCAAGAGGATTTATGATCGATTAGCTAAATGAGTTTAACTAATCTCGGTTTGTTAATCCCTAGTCTGTCACAGGTATAAGAGTTGAATTTTTTCAGAATAATTTGGTTCAACCTATACAGGCTGTCCCAGAATGAATGAATAAGCCTGAAACACCTTATAGTAGAGCTATTGGGCGCTCAAAATAAAACACAAAAAAAGTATATCCCAAGTAGTACCTCAGATGTATCATTTTTTTAAAAATGTCCATTCTTTTCACTTACTTACCGAAGGAACGGTGCTTGAGGAAATTGAGCGTCGTACGTCTACCTCTACAAGAACAATAGCACGTGTATTGAAACAAATTAGTTCCACCCAAGTTAATTGGCCCAATTGAACTGCCCGGGAACTTATCTGGCCAAAGCTTAATTATTAATTTTTTATTTTTATTTATTTATTTATTTTTAATTTTAACATTAATTTTTATATATAAAGTTTTATATAAAAGTGAATTTAATGTCCTTTAAAAGTTTGTCATTCACACTTATATGTACAAAAGATATACAGCAAATAGTGTCATAGTGACTAAAACTACATTACGCATAATAAAAAACAAAATTCAAATACATAAAAATTAATATAGTTTAATTTAATTAATTAGGAATGAATGGCATTATAAATAATCTTTAACTGATGACAACAGATGAGATTTTATCATTCGTTTAAACATAAAAATATGTACAGCGCTCTTAATATTTTCAGGTAAGTTAATATAAATATATGGCCCAATAAATGTTAATGATTTTCTGCCAAATTCCGTTCTAATTTGGGGGCACTTCAACTGACTAGAATTTCTGGTTGAATAGCCATGATCTAGAAATTCGAATTGTATAGTCGAAATTAATGATGGGATGTGTAGAGAATTAAACATCTCAAAAATTTCTTTAATTGGGAGAATGCCTATAGCAAGAGTTCGATAGAGCTCCACAGTAGGAAATAGGTGAGAAGGTTTATAAATTGCTTTACAGCACCTATTTTGTAAAATCTGCAATTTATTCAGTTTCTCTTTAGCAGCTGCTTTAACAGCAACCAAAGGTAGAAGAAGCCTATGAGAATCGGGTATGAATAAACGAGAAATAAATTTTTTTAACACATGTACTGGAACAAAATCAGCCAATTTTCTAATCAAGCAAATAAATGGGCAAACTTTAATACAAATAGAATTAATATGGTCCTCGCTACTTGACCTCGCTACTAAGTGAAGAAAACCCAAAAGTAAAATAATATCATCCCTCATATGTGACATTGTTACCTGACAATCTCTGGATTCATAGAACAGGGCCGTATCGTCAGCAAACATTCTAACATGACCCGTGAGCGGTAAATTGGCCGTATCATTTACGTAGATTGGATATAATAATGGCACTCCCTTGAGGAACATTGTGGTTTCACACCTAAAGTGGAGCTTTTTACACCATTTAGAATCACAAACTGCTTTCGATTACTAAGGATTCCTAACAATTTGTATGATAGGCCTCGGAAGCCATAAATTTGTAATTTTTGAAGAAGTAAACTGTGATCTATACAATCAAAAGCTTTACGAAGATCTAGAAATAAGCCAGAGATATAGTTTTGCCTGTCAAAATTACGATAGATCAAATCAGTAATGCCTGTTAAGGCCAAATCTGTACCAGAACCTTGTCGAAATCCATACTGACGAGAATAAAAAAAATTAGATTTATTCAGGAAGTCGACCATCCGGTTAGCAATAACTTTTTCTAAAATTTTGTCAAATACCGACAAAACTGAAATTGGACGATAATTATTAATTAGTTTAGAATTTCCAGACTTAAACGTAGGTGTCACTTTAGCAATTTTAAGACAATCGGGGTAAACACCGGTTTCCAAAACCATATTAAATAGATTATCTAGTAATTGTGAAAAAAATGGCAAATAATTCTTGAGAACCACATTACGAATGCTATCATAAATACCACCTGGACTAGAACTTCTTGCTGATACAGAAGAATCAACAGAATTAACAAAACTGCGATTAAATGGCAATAGGATCATGATACTTAACATCATTACAAATAACGAAGTGGATCCTATTATTAGAGTTATTTTCCATGAACTGATTTAACTGTTTCTGGCTCAAATTGTTAAATAAATTGTCAAAATAATGCTTATTTGCAAAATATTTTCCGTTTTTGATATTCCTATTTAGCAAATCTAATTTATGTTTTAGTTCTAAATTAGTACTGTTCCTTTTAAAACGCTTCAATATACGGTTTTTAAATTTAATTAAATACCAAAGCTGTTTGGGCTTACTTCAAAATGATCTGCCAAATTAATTGGAAGAGGTGTCCGAGGAGGTGAGAGAATCCCATTGACTCCAGAACGATGGGTGTCCTGCGCACTATGCAGTAAACGTTCGGGCGTATGTGAATTCCACATATCCAGATAGATGGATTGGCCGTTTGGGGCCCATTTTATGGCCTCCACGTTACCCGGACATAAATTCGCTGGATTTTTTTTACTGGGGCTGCCTAAAAGAAGAAACGTACTCTAAACTGACAAGGAGTTTAGAAGAGTTGTGTAGCCGTGTCCAGGAAGTCACTTCAAAAATTACTCAACGGCATTATGGGCGACTTCTCAAAAGAGCTTTTATTCGAAGATGTTGGGCGTGTATCAGAGTCGGGGGCAGACAGTTTGATCATCTACTCTAAATGTACATAGGTTAAATAAAGTATTACAATGTGTAATGTTGTTTTTATGAAGCCCTTATCATCAGGTACAGTTTAAGACAAGAAATAATCCAATTTTTTAAATTTTGCTATTTAATCGAATTTACTCCTTCTGCATATTAATACCAATAATCTCGTATTTACATTAGATAAAAGGATGTATTATACCATTTTAGAATCTGCATTAAACACGCATATTTTCAATATAGTTGGCCACTTAGGTTCTCTCTCACATTTTATTTTCACCAAAGACGCTCAAACTTTTATAAAAAAAAAATATTTACCACATTTCATGCTAAAAATTGAAGTTTAAAAAGTGGAACAGCTACTCATACTATTTACTGCATATCTATTAGTATGGTCCACTATGAATACTATAACACCAAAAAACCGATGGATTTAGTTTATTTGAGGCCGTGGTGATCGGAAACAACGATGTAACAACGGCTCGAAGGGTTGTATTTCAGGAGTTTGCTAATTTTAAAGCAATTTGGTGAGCGGTATCAAAATCTTCAATATCAGCCTTCTCATGATGAGAGAATATTCGGTACTCTGAGTGTCACTACCAGCTGTTGTATTAAGTTGTAATTGACGATCGTTTTTAATTTAGCAACAAGTTTTTATCGGGTTTTTGGTCCACAAGCCTTTCAACTGCTGATTTCAACCATTTTGAGCACTGTAAAAATTGTCCTACAAATTTGCAGAGGAGGCGCAATATAGATATTATTTTCTTTTACTTTTCAAAATTTTACTTTATTTTATGCTACCTCGTACAATGTTTATTTATTGCTGTTGTTAAGTACCGAATGTTTGGTCTTTGCTTTGATTGTGAGTCTGCAGTAACATCTGTATGTATCATACATCTGTATGTATTGTGAAATCTACACAATCCAACAGGAAATTTGGTCCTTAATCGAGTTCAAACCCGCGTTACATAAATACATCAAACAACATTCATACATTGTCATGGGATATGTGCGTCCAAACGGTTTTTTATTGTATTAATCAAACCAACCACCATAAATAAAATTATTATTTGAAAGTCGTAATGGGTCAACGAATTTCCAAACCCTTCGGACCAATTTTATTCTACACATCTTGTAAGATTAATTACACCGCACTTAAAACCCTTTTAGGTCCCTCTCCCATTTATTTGACTTCTTAATTAATTTACTTTTTGTATTTTGGAAACAAAATCCTGCTTATCACACGTGAGAATATTTTGTTTCCAAACAATTTTTTTTTACAAAGAAATGATAAAAATGAAAGATTTAATTTTTTTAGAAAAATATAATCAATCTGAATATTAGAAGAATAGAGAAATATGGTAAATTAATTGAGGTAATTTTAGATAAAGAAAACTTTATAATTGGGAGGTCTCATCTGTTGTCGTATAAATAATTGATTTTTTTTATTGTGTTCAATTTTTCTTGATATATTTGAAATATGATAAGAAAATAAATTGATTACATTAAAAAATGTGTGTTCTGTTGTGATCTTTCACATGGATATCGAATGGAATATATTGGAGGAATAATAGCATCGGATTTAGCTGCGGAGTATAAAGATAATTAATATCGCGTGGCACTAATTAAATGTGTATTTCGACAAGGTTGTTATAATTAATAAATATATAAATCGTGTTTAAAAGTTAAGTGCTTGCTATATGACATTACCAATACAATTTACAAATGATTTTAAATATTTATGTTAAAATTTAAATTTATTGAGTAAATTCAGCTTTCCACCCAATGTAACCAATTCAAAGATGGTGTGCTGATAAATATCCTTTAATTATTTTCCTACCACGAATATATGTTTTAACTCCAACTACTTCCACAAATCATGTTCTCTCTGCGTATAAAGCCGCACAACAGCCTACAAGGTACATGTTCGCTTGAAAACTAGAAAATCCATTAATATTAAACATTTTCTAAAATTGCGTGAATTAGATTAAATATTTAAATAAATAAATTAAAACATCTTCAATTTCCTTTTTAAAACTCTAACATATTTGTATTATTATTTCTTAATGAGATCAATTAACCGTATCAGCAAAAGACGGCGAAATAAATTTAATAAAAATAATTTTATCGCGCGAACTATATACACTCGGAGCACGTATAAAACAAACACCTTGATTTAAAGTTAGAACTTATCGATAGTAATTTTTTTTATTTAATAATTTTATAGCTTTTGAAAACCTATTACTGTAACACGGAAGTGAAATTTTTTCTTATAGCTCATTTCTTAAAGGTTTATCTGCGCCCACTCGAATTTGTATTTTTATTTGTTTTCTTCTTGTTGTTGCTGCACGAGTACAATTTAATTGTGTATATTCGTAATCGTACATGTACGGGTACTATAAAATTAAGGTAATAAAAATTTGGGTTTAAATTACGGAATTTCCGCGAGTACGTACTTAACCATCAAGGTGACTCACCGCAAGGTTGTATATACGTTGATAATAAGATTCATCTCAATTTTCATTTCACACATAACTAATCAGTTTAATAAATAAAATTTTAAAATTAAATTAATCAAACTTCTAAAAAGCATAAATCCAATATTAAAAGCAGAAAATGTATATATTCAAATGGCAACAAATCAAAATCCACATTGTATAATGCCTTGCACCTGCTTTGCAAATGCGAATACAAGAAATCTAAACACAAAAACAAACAGAACATAAAAAAAATTTTCTTCATTTTATCGTTTTCTTAATTCCTTCTTCACTTTTTCTCTTCTTCTTCAATAATGAATTTTGACTTAACACATAAGAGATGGGATAATAGTAGGACTTGAAGAAAAATTAATTGTAAATGATAAATCAATGTCAGACCGATTAACGGAAAATTTGTAATTTAAAATATAAAAAATGTAGGAGAAAAGAGAAAATCCACTTTGAATATATATTTTCGCGATCGCGATCTTCATTTTGCAATTTTTTTAATACATTTTTGTTAAAGATCTATTTAAGAGTTGTAATTTCTTTTGGATTCATATCTTATATTTTCGCGATCAATCAAAATGCACTGCAAACACAAATACATCTTAATGTCGTGGCGACCGATCGTTGCTTTCCGTTGGTTCTAAGTACGCACTGACCGTTGTTTACTCATTGTCATCAACATGTTATTTGTCATTTAGGCAAGCAATTAAATTTTGGGCTTTTCTACTGTGCGGTATATGTTGCCGTAGGTTAGTTTGTATGAATGGGATGCGAATATATGGTAACGATGTATTTTACATAAAATAAACAGTCGTGACTTATACATATAACCAAAATTATTGTCATATAGCAAACTGGAAAGTTTGAAAGGGCTGTGGATCCTTTTTAGACTCAGACATAATCTCAATATTGCCAAGGAGATTTATATTGTCAAATTATACGACAATTTTGTATATAGAGCCACGTCGATCTGGCAGCAAGCGTAAGGAGTTCAGCTTTTATAATCTATTTAAAATCCAAAGCAACAACGACGGTGGCTGGAAGCATTTTGTTGAGAAGCTCATTTTCGGTATTAATTGTTGGAATTGTCGTTCGACATTCAAATAGAGTCAATTATTGGAAACCAGTGAAGAGAAGTGGAAAACAGATGCAGCAAACTGCGTGATTAATGGCTAACAATGAAAGTAGTTTTTACACATTGGAAATAGCTGTACGTTTTACAGAACGTTAAAAAAGGTATTTTAGTTCTGGTAAATTAGTGCTTGGCGTGGTAGGAATTTGGCAGATATTGTATCCATACAGTCATACATAAACGCTATACATTAAATAACAAAATATAAAATCTAAAAGAAATGACTTTGACCAATTTTTGTTGGTATTATATATTACAATGAAAATCCGTAGTCTTAATAAATCACGCTGTACATGGTGATCGCTACATTAATCGGGATTGCCGATTGGTTTTAAAAATATTTCAAAAAATTTTAAACGACATATGAACGTCATATTTAAATTTTGTCATTTTATGACATGGTTTAATTGATCGCGAAAATTAAAAGATGCCGCTTTCCGGCAAAACGACATACCAAAAATTGCAGTTTTTTATCGTAAGTTTTAAATTTTTGCAAAGTTTCCAATTTTTGCAATGGATCTGAAATGAGAAGATAATTTACTAGGCAGTTTCGTTTTTCAATTTTTGCAAATATTTAGCTTAATTGATTAGAATAAAAATTCATAATTAAGCTTCTTTTACCCTAGAATTTTCAGAGGTTAGGTTTCAGAGTTTTTTTTTTGTGGAAACCGTCGTGACGAAATATGAAACTTTGCTGCATTGATCAATCATTGAAAATTAATCATTCGAAAATAAAATAATTTTAAACATGCGACATTTCTGAGAAAATCTAACCACTGTAAGAAAACATTCAAATATTTCTTTCTACTTGCACCCAAACATTCAAAAATAAAAAAAAAATAAAAATTTTTGTAAAAGATTACATTTTTATTATAAAATGATTATAAAATGACTTTCTCCAATGAGTTATATCAATTATGATAAGGGACAAATTACAGCTGAGTTCTCAAAAATACTTTCGTCAATTTATAATATGACAACATACATACCAGCTTGGCCAATTTTGAAAATATGTACGCTTGCCGTCATCTTGCTTGATAATTCCGAATTCAATTCTCTCGAATATTTCTGAGGTCTGTGCGGCTTCAAAGAAACTCCCTATAAGATAAACCCAACATAAATAATTCCCATTCTAATTTCATAAAGTTCATACATTTACATTAGAAATGTCGGTTCAATAATGCATTATATTACTACCCAAGTGAACTGGTAATTGAAATAAATAGTCTCTGAAATGTCTCCCTAGAAATATGCATCTTACTGATTTCACCACTATTATTGGTAAAATTGGCTATATGTTAATTTGCCTATTCGCCTGGAAACATGTCACAAATATTCGAAGATTTCCGAATATCAAATTTACTAACGGTCAAAGGTCTTGACCGTGATAAGCATTTTAACAAAATAAGATTATTCCGATTCAAACGACTTATTTAAAAAATGTAAACTACGGCTGAGTCATTTAATTGATAGATTCACAATCATTTATTACTGGTTTTAATTATTTACACCAAAGATATAAAATCCAAATTTAGATAAGGAGCATTCCACTACCTTTTTAGAAAATTCTCAAGAATTCAATAATTAATTCTAAAATTAATTATTTATTGTAGAATAATTTTTTAAATGGCCTGCTGATATAACCTGTCAAATTTTCCTAACCTATGAACACTTATTTTCATGTACAATACCAAACAGTGTACGCGATCATCAATAAAATTCCCGTTAGAATACATCGAACTTTCAAATAACAATAAAATAAAAGTAATATCGATCACATAATGGACATGAAAAAAAAAATTAAATATGGCGGATTTTAATCCAAAAAAGGTGGAAAAGAATATTCAATTGTTTTTTTTTTGTAAACTTATTGACGTTTCACAATTTTTCTGATCGATTTTTTTGATTGTCTTACAACGAAAAAAATAAAAATAAAAATTTTAACAATGGAGAAAAAACATTGGTGACATGAGATCAAAATATACATTAAACATATGTAATTGATCGATTCCACATTTCGTCAGCATTTACTTCGCGTAAATAGGTTATCGATATAATCCCATTTACAATAAAAATAATAGTGGAAATATCAAATGCGATCATAAATCATTAAATTTGGTTGTGTATATTTTAAATGCTATTGGGTCCTATAAGATTTACCTTTTGCGCATATTTTATAACATTTTAATGGAAGTACAAATTATATACCATTTTCCTCTTTATGGCATATGAAATATATGTATTTATACTCGTACGATATAATACAAGTACTACATATCAAAACATATAAAAAAAAACAACACAAATTTACCAAACATCAAAAAATTGATTGTAGATTTTAATCAAAAGTGGAAATTGATCGTGGATGCAAAAAATAATCATACATATTTTGCAGCCATTTTGAATTATTGTCGATCTCGTAAATTTTATCTGAAAATGTCACAAGTGTACATAAAAGAAAAGAGCAATGCAATGCAAAAGAACAACAGAAAACAATTGAATGTGTGTAGATCAAATCAAAGTATTGTTATTGTAACTCTTCTTTTGTTTTTTATACATAAGATTTTGACTTATACGCGGATACGAAAAACAATTGGATTGATATGAAACAATACTTAAAATTCGTAATTTTGTGACGCATTGAGATCAAACTGAACGGACTCGCGCTTGCACACTCACTGTATACATTTAGCATACAAATCCGGTGGTTGATAATGCTCTACTGTTAGCAAGCATAATTTCTATGCATATTTCACTTTTTTATTAAAATACGCATACGTTTAACATGCGTTGTGAAAATTTATGTACATTTCCAAATGGAAAATACAGTAATCTCATCAATAATAACGATCTTTCATATTTTCCATTCATTTTGTTGTTGTAGCTGTCATGCGCTATTTTCTCTCGATCTCAATATATTTCATTTTTATTCATTCCTTCTTTTTCATCTTGGTCATCATCTTCGTCGTTGTCTTTACCATCTTATTTATTTCTTAATAAATATTTCATAAGTTTATTATATTAAAATAAAAATATAAGATCAACAATAAAAATGTACACGAAATTTTCTTTTCTTATCTCTTTCTCACGGCTTAACTACACCAATTTTCATTGGGTTTGGCAGAGGCAGGACACGTTCGAATCAATTTTTTTGGCAAACAGTTTCGGTTGAAAATTAAAACAAATGTTTATAATGATCGAAATGTATGCGTTACTAACCCTAATGTGAGTGACGAGGTTCCCCGGTACCTATTGTTTCAGTCGTAATAAAAACTTGAAATTTTATGAGAACTTCTAGGTCAATTAATAGAATTTACGATTGCAATTAAAAATAGAAATTTTTCTACTTGGAGGAACGTGATCCGCATTAGAGTAACAGAGGTACCCGGGTACCTTTAAATATTTACACGATATTTGAAAGAAATATTTTGCCAATAATTTATAGTTTATATTTATTTCAAAAGAACTAACCAAATTTTTTTTATTACTATGAATAATCTGTTTGACTGTTGTGACACGTTGGTTCATTTACAGAAGGTTCTTCGCAAACTGGCATATTTCAGCTAATGCCAGATTATTTTTAATTTATATAATTTTAGCTAAATCCGTTATAAATACATTTCATAACTGTAAAAATAATCGAAAAAAATTAGTTTTCATTTAAAGTGCATGTATACGGAACCTTCACTCACATGAGGGCTAATATATAAATTTTAATGTAGTATCGTTAGGCATTCGCACCACACAATGTATTTTGATTAACATACTCGTAGTACAAATCATTATGATATTCCATAAAATATTTTTAATTTACTCGTATTGTTTAAATTACCATACAAAGTGTTTTAATAAGAATCACCTAACACACGCTCAAATCACATGGTTTGACATGTATTGTTTACGAAAGTGATGTTGGTTTATGACATTTCGAAATTTATTTATATAAATTTTCGAAAAACGTAAAACAAAGTGAATTGTGATTATATGTGCCCCTGCGGCCAATTCAACAATTAACGAAAAATTATGAACAATTTTCATTAATTTAGTGACTAATTGATGCTTCGATATTACTCTAATGTCGAAATTCCAACTTACACAAAAGACACATTAAATTTGGAATCATTAAATATGCTTTAGGGGAATTTGTTGAAACGACGGGGAATTATACCACGTATATTGGGGAATTTTATTATGTGAAAGGGTGAATCATATGCTATATAAAAATAAACGGATCATTTACAATTCATAAAATTATTCCAAAAAAAAATAAAAATTTCCATAAAACGTCAACAATTTAAATTTTCTCTAATTCTAAAAGATCACAAGATCTCACCCGAAATTTGATCTGAATTCGAAATAACACTCGGAGGTTTTTTCATCTTTTTTCATCGAACAATTATACCGTAATTAAAATGATATGTTTTGTATCCCGATCGGTGTTTTTCATTTAAAATGTAAATTAGATCACCTTTAACAAAAAATAAAAATCCGATCGATTAACTACTTTCACGATCGTTTAGGAATAAATAAAAAAAAAACTTCTATATTTTGATAAATTAGAATTAACGTCAATTTAATTTTTTTGTTGTGTTTCCACACAGCGATAAGAAAGATTTATTCATATTCGATTAGAAGATCTTGGAAATAACAAAATAGATATATACTATATATATTTTTTCTCAAAATGTTTAAGATCAAGTGATCGTAAATTTTATAATTTTTTTCTCCCCTCAATTTTGATCGTTAATAATTTTTTTCATGATTTTGTTTATATTATTTCGTTATAAAGGTTGACATAAAAATAAAAATTTGATGAAGTCGAGGTTTAATTTTGTTTTTTTAATTAAAATAATTTGGTGTTGACCGAATGATCATTGTATCTACGAGTATTTTGTTTTGAATGGGCAATCAATCAAGATTTGAGATAACGTATATAACTATTTTTATGAACGGAGTATTTTATGGATGGAGATGTTTTATCTCCGCGAAGGTTAATTTTTGAAAAGCTTAAGAGCGTTTAGGACCCTGGATGAAACACGACGGATCTTTAAAACAACGTTTCTATTCAACGCATTGCAAATTAATGAGCCTCCTCCATATAAAATACATCTATAATTGACACCAATCATATTCATACATGAATATTTACTTCATCGATCAATCAATTTTAACAACAACAAAAGAATTATTAATTTTCTTTATAAGTTCTGAGACAATTTTCTAAAAATAAACTTATGTACACTTACATAAATTCTAAACAGCTTAACCACACAATTGTCAATTATAAATTATGCATTTAAATAAAATTACATAGTTTATAATGTAAGTATATAGCTCGATAGTGCGCAGAGACAAATTCAGATAACATAAAAAAATTTAAATCTCGTGCATATAATTACACAGCATCATATTTATGTGAACTGACATCTATTGTACCACAGTAACATTATGCCAAACACTCTTCTGATAATTTTATGCTATGGCGCATATAAGACGCAACAAAATAATTATAAATTAATAATATTTAAAGTAACAAAAGAAAATTACCATAAAATTATCCCTTCAGCATCAAATGCGGACGGACAGTGAAAATGTTTTTTTTTTATAACGGAAAATTTTGTGAAAGAAGAAAAAATTATATGAACATTTCAGATTCAGTTTTGTTTTGTGCGCTGAAGATGGTGATGCGTATATATACATACGATGGTGAAGGTAGATATCAAATGAATATTTTAATCAAATAATTATGTTACAACAACAATAATACTTGTATAATAAATTTTCTTTTGAGGTTTTAATTGATTTTCATTATCCATATAGAGAGATAATAATTTTTGCGCATCGCACTATACACCGAAGAAGAAAAGAGTAAAAATTAGTCAACACCCACCGTATAAAAGAAAAATAATTAATTTTCTTGTAAATAAATTGTTTGCTTATTTATTGTTAGTTTTATGTCTTTTGTTGGAGAATACATTTTTTCACATAAGTCGCACGCGGTAAATTGTACATAAACATCAGCGCAAAATTGTTTGTGATTTGAATAATTCATTGAATAATTTAATCATTCAAAAATGGGAACTTTGTAAACTTAATTACAATAATTGCTTATTTTATCATATATACGTTTGGAGCCTGAGTGTAGTACAATGCATTAATATTGGTTTGGGCCATTAAATTAAAGGTCCTCAACTCAATATAAATGGTCACAAAAATATGTGTGATAAACTACAATTAATAGGGTAATCTAAACTATAGATCTTTACCCAAAGATTGTAAATACGCGATATGCGCAGACAAAGTAAAAAAGAGAAATTCTTATTTGTGTACCTTGCTTTTATCACTTACATATAAGACAATAATATTTCGATAAAGCAACAATAACCAGCACGATGGGAGATGATTGAATATACAGAAGCTGTATGGACGAATATAAAAGAAAAGAATTTTCTTGATTCATATCGATACAAATTTTTGTTCAGTTACTCGTTTTATGTACAAAAGAAGATACTGAGATTTTATCGAAAATTAAAACTCGTTGCGGAATTATTTGTGTAAGATACGCATGCTGCAGGTGATTGTACTTCTAATACAAAAAAGATTTCTCACCGGTTTAGTAAGGACCAATTAGGGTAAGACACGTGCGCATTGCACAAAGTTGACGATATATAGATTTGGGTAACACTTGGAGGTTCAGTTGACTCTCCAAAGTACAATAACAGAAACTTATGTACACTTGTGTTGTTCTTCAGATAATCGAAATGTGGTATCACCTAATATTCAACTGATAAACACAAATATGTTGGTCCAAATCCAAGCAATTTTTTCAGGAATAACCAGAAATTATTTGAGATCATTTCTGGTTCGATATTTTTGCTTTAATCTGTAGGAACTTATATTTTGCTTTATGTGATTTTTATCCCGACTGCCTTCAAACAAAATTTGTTTTTAAATCTGTAGAAGAAAATGTACTCGGATCCACGAGGTATAGATGGAATTGAAAAAGTTGGGATCATTACACGAACTATATATACTCGTTTTGAGAGTTTAGGGTGATCCGACAATATTAAATTCTGATTTTGATTTACATACTAAGGTTATAGCCTTAGGGAGCTTGATGAGGAAGACCAAATCTAAATTAGAAAACTATGGAAGCTCCCGTACAAGAAAAGGCATCTAGACTTTAAAGAAATTTATAGGGATAGGGTTGTAATATCAGGGTGAATTTATCAAAATTTCTCAAATGGGTGTCAGCGCTGCCTGTTAGAAGAAAATTCTATTATCTAACTCACTTCCTAATTACTCATAATTTTTTCTATTAGAATCTGGGTATACCTGGTTCGCCTCACCGTTTTGCTCTCTTTTAAGAAGAAACAATTTTCAGTTTTTGTAATTTACTATTATAAAATAGAAGTTTATAAAAATTTTGAATTTTAGCCTTAATGTTATTTAAAATTTGTGTGGGGCCTTAAAACTCAGTGTCACCAACCAAACCGATGATTTGAATAAAAACTTAGTCCGCCGAAGGCCAAATCAATCAATTCGATGTTCTTGTAAATTATTGTTAATAGGCAAAATATAGTGAATTTTTATTTTGCTTAATCCAAGAAATTCAAACCGTATGCTATTTCGCTATACCATATTCCAGAAATGCGCGAAAAATTCGCTTTAAAATTATAACCTAACTCTATAAGAACAGACAAAATTTGAAAAGTTTGTATTTTAAAAATGTGTGAAATAAAGAAAATTTCTATTGCTGAAAGAGTTCTTTGAATGGCTTGATAAGTCGAGATGTTATTGCAAGAAGTTTTTAGGGGGATTTCTAAATTAGGTACATAATTTCTAAGTTTAGTTTATTGTCTAAATCGTAGTAAAAACTCAACAAGAATAAGTCGCTTGTTGAAAAGTCAAGGAACATTTTTAGTATAGAATAATTTCAAGTGTGATTCTACTCAAATGGTCGATACCCCTATGGAAGCCATATCCTACTTAGTAGGTTAAGTCGGCTCTAGCTAATATTAGTATAATCGCCATCTAATAATATTTTCTAGCTAAGCATATCGAAAGAAGGCTGTCTATTATTGTAACATTGGGTTAATGAACCAGCATCGGAAATAAATTACCCAGCAGCAAGGAATCGACGGATATTCTTGCAGCAATATCTAAACATTATACGGTCTAGATTGATGAATTGACCAGTTTAGTTGGTTTAAGCCAAAATTACTCCATATAGTTAACGTTCGGCGTGATTTTGATTCGTGTGGCTAGATGACCTATTGGGATCGATTCCGGGGTTTAAAATTTAATATTTTTTTCTTCTCAATATTAATTTCGATATAGGAAGCACGTAATTAAACTAACATAACGGGAATGTTATGCCTCGAGAGTTGATCCCAATGTCTACGGTAAGTCTTAATTTTTTTCTACAGTGTTCGATATAAACGAATTAGAATATGTTTGAGTGATAATGAAATATGTGTTAAAAAGGTTAAGTGATTACATGCTGATTTATTATCTAAGAGGCAGATATCACTATAATGTATACTAAATATTGTCTTAGAAGTTTGATGGACATATTTTTGATGGCTTCAAAAGCCAATCAAAATATGTCCATCCAAAAGATCAGAACTATCTTCTAGTGAACGGCCAACTTCTTTCGATGACATCGATTGAAACTTTTATTTGATTTCATCACCTCGTCCTTTGGAGCGCTCATTGAATAAAAAATGTCGTTTATGCAAATGCAAGTTTGAGCTCGGAGGAGGAGTCTAAAAGGATGACCTGGTGAATCTGTCACAACTACCGAGGAATAGCTTTTACTAAAATTCAGGAGAGTCCCAAATGGTACAAATCTACTATATTATTAAACGAGGAACCTAGATCTAGCCTTAGAAATTCATTTCAAAAATAGGTAATATGAGAAAACTCGTTGGGACAGTTCAGAACAGAATTAAATATGTACCAAAAGTACGGAGATTTCCGAAAGTGGTTATGATACCCAAGCCAGGAAAACCACCCAAAGAAATAGTTTCTCATAGGCCAATATCACTATTACCTATTATGTCAAAATTATTTGAAAGACTTCTATTAAAACGGATAAAACAGCTAATCCAAAGTAAAGAACTCATCCCTCTATACATCAATATGGATTTCGAGATATGACATTTCACAATAGATCAAGTTCATAGGATAACAGACATCATAGAAAAGGCATTTGAAAAAAAGAGGATCTGCTCGGCAGTCTTCCTTCACGTGGCTCAGGCTTTTGACAAAGCCTGTCACGGCGGTCTATTGCTGGAATTTAGGAAAGCTTTACCACCACAATTCGGTGATCTTTTTGCAAAGCAGCACGGAAGCATGAAGAGAGACTCACAATCACCCAAACGACGAAGCCAGACAACTGCTTGACCGCCGAGAAAAAATATGAAGGCTCAAAAAGGTAAAAACCAACATTAGATGCATGTAACAAAGTAGCAAATTAGGTTAGAAATGAAACGTTGTTAGTCAATATATAGACTAGGTACATTGTAATAATTTATATGAATATATGAAAAAAAAATTATGTGAAACAAAACAATTAGATTAAAAAAAGACATAATTTAAACAAAAATCAAAACGACAAACAGTCGGTAGGAAACGTGACAACTGTTGAACTGCTTTAACCATAAAAATAACAGGTTAATAATCGTTTCATGCGTAAGTCGACAGTGAAACCGTATTTTATAATTGAATAAAGTTAGTAATCAGCAGAAGAAACTGCAAGGTTTTCTATATTTTGATGCGGTGGAAAATCGTGTTGCAGTGGCAATTTTTGGTGACACGGAATGGAACGAGATCTCAGCTGGAAATTTGTCAACATCCGTCCGAGCTAAATTATACGAAAACATAAGTTTCTATTTAAACGTTTAGCTATAAATAACATAACCAATGACTGTTGACGATCGAAGACTAGTATGAGACAAGTCATGTACAGTTCTGCTTTCATGAAAATGTCTTAAGCGATAAACAAGTATGTATTCATGTTAATTCATTTATGAAGGAAGGTGTTTGCTCCAGATTTTTTGAAAAATATTTTTTTTAGCAACTCTGGCAATCATTTCACTTTGTACTTGTAAAACGAATAGTCATTTCCCGTTTATCTGGTATTTTTTTATAAAGCACGAATGTTCACCTAGATATGGAGAGACGTTAGTAAATAAAAAGACCTTAGTACACCGAGGAAAATGTATAAATTTGCCGAGAAGAGAAATATTTGTTCAGTTTTAATGTTTAAATATTCGTATCACTGATCCTTCGGTGGAGGCCCTGGATCCTGTTTAAAAAATTTTATAGATCGAACGATTTTCATAAAAATTAATGAGAGTTTTTGAGTGTCAGAGGGATTCTTCGGTTAAGTATAACCAAGACTTCTTTTTAAAAATGTGGGATCGGGAGGGTAATTATAATTGTTAGAAAGCATTGTCGGCTATTTGCAATTTCGAGAAAATATGTTTAAGGGATGGGTCGGTAAGTACAAGGTTCCTTCTCTAATTTTTTCTCGGTTCAAATGCCAGTAAGAGATTGAGATGCCTGTGTGACGCATTAAAGATCTGCCATTTTGGTGTATGCAAGTAGATGTACAACTTAAATTTAATTCGAATGAAACACAAAATTTCAATGAAACAATTTTAATAAACTTGAGCTGCTACCATAAATCTTATCATGAACGTTAAACTTTAACGTTAAACAAATTTTATGTATTTTACATATTTAACGCGATTGGATAATGAATTTGTGTCTGGATGATGAAATTTGTACCTAGATGATGAAAGCCTAAATAACAAGGAAATAACGAAATTCTTTGGGTCTTTAACTATCATTTGGTGTCAATTAGTTTTCGACGTAGACTATAGTTTTTGTGTTACAATGTGAAAATATCTCTCCAGATTTTGTTATTATCGAGGTGTTAATGAGTAACTCAACCTGGTATAAGAGCCAGCTCAAGATATGTTCACGTCAAAATTAATTTAATTAGAAATTACATGTAAATAGTTTTCCCAATTCTCTATCCTCAGGGAATTGTCTGAATAGAGCCGTTGGAGGTAAAACAGCGTCAAAAGGGAAAATTAATTTCACTGGCATTCTAGTAGCTAGGATTAGTTGAATTAAAATAAAATACGTTTAAATTCCACCGTTTGAAGTTAAAAGAAGAAGAAACGGGCTTACTAGATTGCTCGCAATTTATATTCAACGATATTTGACATCTGCAAAAGAATGGGACATGAAAATAATACTTTTTTTCAACCACCAGGCGGCCAGCACGTCATTTTCAAGGATAGAATCAAATTTGACCATTGGATTTTGCACTAAATCACTATCACTAGAGTGATAAATAAACAAAAATTTATTATACTTGAAAATTTAATTTGTTCGAACTCTGCCAAAATTTGCATTTCTGCCAAGAAATCAAATCATCAATTTTGTCAAATCAAGCGGCAAAATAACACGCAATTTACTATCCTTATAGTATTTTTGAAAATGTCTGTCTAAAAACTAATTCCTAAACGCTCCTACGATAACGGCCAGCTGTTTATAAAACTGAACCAGTTGGTCGCTAAGAGCTTAAATTGTACTCTAACCAAAACCAATTGTGTTAATCTTTGACGCTAGCGAAACTTTATCATTATATTTTGTTCTTTTATGCCCGGTTACGTAATATACCTAAGTTAAGGTATCTAATTTATCATACGACAGGGTAAAACCGGTTATTTAAGATCCTAAATAGTCGAATCAAATATAACTTGGTGAACCGAAAAGTCTCAGTCTCTTTATCTAGTTTTGTTGTCCATACGATTATGTTTTGTGGATAAATTTGGATTTAATTAAATTTTCGGTTTGGGTTCTGCTTCAACGATAAGTTAAAAACGAGTGGAGCCAAACTTTTTTAATAGGGAATTTCAATTCCTGTTCGTGAGATCTTGAACTACATTATATAAATTAGATTTTCAACCTTATTTAAGTAGAGAACATGAGATCTTGGTTTTAGTATTAAATTAGGTTTAGATTGGCCTCAAGATTTAATGGAACCTAAACTTTTTGATGGGTCTTTAATTATTTGTATGCCAATAGAACTTGTTCTTCATGCTCTATTAGATTTTCAACCCGTTTGTCGATTTTGGTTTTCCTAGCTTTAAATATAAAAAACCTCAGTGTTTTATCTAAAGAATGGAGGCTAAACATTTTTAATAGACAATTTATTTAGCCTGAAGTTATTCTTTACATATACATATACATTAACTTTTTGAATTGGGTTCTACTAACTTTTTCTAAAGCTTCCAAACTCATTTAGTGTTACATATTATATTCAATTGAAAGGGTTCTGCTAACTTTATATTAAAGAATAAATAAGAGAATTTATTTAAAATAATTTTATAATTAACGCAGCAATCCGACTTTATTGGTTATTTCGGATACACTGAAGGCCTGGTCGTTTCAGTTTAAGTTCAATTTAATGATGCATGCTCTACAAATTACAGGAATGTGGTGTCTTAAGAAAGGTTTGCGTACTAATCCAAGAGCAGCTTACTAGTATTTACAAGACTAAACTAAGAAATATCGGTGAACTATCTATCCCTTCTGTTTTTGGAAAATTTCGCTTCACAGTTTGCCATTTATTTCGAGTTCTTAGTATTTCTCATTAATATCTGTTAAGCCGCATGTTCAAGTTTGGACGATTTTTCAAAGGTTAAAATCTTACCATTCGTTGTATACCTTGGAGGATAAGCCGCCGCCCCAAACTCCCGGTTGTCACAATAAAACGTGTTTTACACTAAAATTTCGCCCTACTCTGAAAACGACGAAAACATTCATGTAAAGGAAGACTAAATTACTACCAGTGACACAATTCTGGCAGGTACCATGGGAATTTTTTATTTACATGTTTAAATTATTTATCCCTGGTATACTATGGTAAAAATTATTCAGAACTACCAGAATAGTGTCACAGAAGAATTATTTTAGAGCGGCAGGCTAATGGTGAAATAAAGAAAATTAAATATACTGAGAAGCAGTCTGGATAAAAGTTATCACACTACATGGTTTTAAATAAAAGTAAGCTTGATTTAATCAAAGTGTATTTCTAATTATAATTATTAATTTGGAAATAATTCTAAAGTACAAACTGATGCTTTTTAACAAAAAAAAAACATAAATGAAATATATTTACAGTGCCAAAATTAGAGGCCCTAAATTAGGTTGTAACAGCCTATCATGAAGCCTAAATTAATATTCTAAAGCTCCTTTTAGACTAGTAAATTTCTAAAACTAATAGTTTTATCCACTACAATCAATTTTAGAATAATTAATAACATTTCTGATCTGCATTTGATATTTATTAGATTAAAATTTAAATTTTTGAATATGGGAATATTATGATGACCCTCTACTCCGATGGTTATAACTGCAAATTTTACTTCTGCTTTGACAAACAATAAATTATTTACCTAAGCCAACAACTATGAAATTCCCGTAGCAATCATGATCATGAGCAAATTTTCTTCTGTCAACCGTATCCACCAAGCACAATTAAATATACATATCAAGTAAATATAAATATTTTATTACAATTATTTATATTTAAGAATTTCAATTTTCTTATTACTGCATAGTTTTATTATTGAAGTAAACTGCGGTATAAGAATCAAAAACATCCTACACATATACTCGTATTGGTATGTATGTATGTATGTATGTACCAGAGATTTTTTGTCCCTAAGAAAATAAAATAATAAATTTATATTTATTTAAGAAATAAAAAACAATTTATTATAGAATTAAAGAAATAAAGAAAAAAAATACTTAGGTATAGAAATTAAAATTAATTTTATTATTTATTTTAAGACATTTTTTTAAGGTGACAAATTTTATTTGTTGTAGTTTAACCGTACATACAATTAGTAAGGATGATTGGTGTATGCAATCCATAATGCGTGAAGGTGTGGTACAAAAGATAATTAAATTGTTAAATTAATCACATTAAAAGTCAAAAAGGATTTTCAGGTGATTATGTACCATTTATTCACTTATGTTTTGAGATTAATTTTACATGTCAAAATTATAAAAATACTTGTATGAAGCACAATAATTATGAATATTTTCCATTCTCTTGATGATGGTCGATTTAATTTTATGTAAAGCATTATATATATTTGATAAACATAAATGCTGACAGTTCAATTAAAAATCGCTTAATTAATTGAGTTTGGTTTTATTTTAAGAAATAAAAACGCAAAAGCCGTCTACCGAGGAATATTTTTACGTTTAACGTTCACCTACAAAAAGTAAATCGTTTTATTAATGAATAATAAAATTTTAGTCCCTTCTCTTCTATACAGACTTGCAATCTTACGGAATTATTTCAAAATGCCTTAAATGTCTTAATTTTTTTTAGTATAGTCCAATTCGGGCACCCTAAATAAGAAGGCGTATAAAATATTTCCTTGACGATATGTAATTACATTCCAATCACATAAAAACCATTCACTTTACAGAAAATGCATTATTTTTACAAAACATAAAAATCACTTCTACATGCAATATGTACTTCAATTCCTTTTTACGAGTTTTACTTTTGGGTGAAAGAGTTCAAATTTAAATAATAAAAACCAATTAAAGTGTATTTTTATTGAAATTCATCGCGTCAATACAATACAAAACCATTAATGGTACACGAAGACAGGATCATAATCGATCCATTAAAATTCAATAAAATGCAACAAATTCGATCGTATCGATTTGAGGTGAAAGTGATTTTATTTATAACACTTACAAAAACTAGCTTAACAAAGCGCATTACTCCAATTAAATCAAATTGCAGGTGTACAAAGAAGATCACATCGGTCTGCCATCTGTTAAGTAATAGTGGAATTATTAATTTTATTCGTCGCTTCACAGAGTGAGGTCACAAGTTGCAACTTTAATTTAGTCTATGTAGGCAAGGCTAAATAAATATATTCTTAAAGAGTTTATTAATCTGAAGATCACGATCTTCAAATGTCATGGCACATGTTTTAATTGCATATATTATAGTTACATACATAAATCACACATATACATATATAAAAATAAATAAATCTAAAACCCAATAAAGAATCTAGATCGACCGATAGCGTATACGAGTATACAAAAAACACAAACCTTATAAATCTAGAAATTAATGATGTGCTGATTACACGATCGATCGTACCAAATAGCCAAGTCATTTTTCATTTATTTATTTTCCCTCAACATTGATTTTGTTTTATTTTAATATGTATTTAATCTCTTTGTCCTTGTCAAGTACACCTTTGGTTTTCTGTTGGTTGCTGTCTTAAAAAACGCAAAAATATCATAAATTATGATTCATCTCGATCATGATCACTAGTTTTAATAAATAATTCATTATTAAATAAATTTAATTTAGAAAGGACAAAATATTTTATTTATTTTACTTATATATCTTGACAGTTTTAATCACTGTAGAAATATTTTTTTACGGTCACACATGCCTTGATTGTAAAACTGATCGTTCATGATCATCACACTTTTTTTTTTGAAAGGAAACCCAAAATTTAAAATTGTATATTTTTTTTGTAATCTAGATCTTTATGAAATTGTTGCAAATGCACATGTGTAAAGCTAAAAAACGAATTGAAACACTTTCACAAAAAAAAAAAAAAAATTGCGATCGATAATATTGCTCTTGATGATCACTTCGCACATTAAATGTATACTCACATCCAGAATGTAATAAAACGAAACGGTAAAATATTGTGATCACTCCATATTTATATTATTTTTTATTGAGCGATCAAATTTTATAATTTTGATGATTTTGTATAAAATTTGCATTTGCAATAAAGTGATCAAGTTTTATTAATAATGCGGTTATGGTTCATTTTAATGTTAATTATACGATTCTCTCTTGTCAATATAATATACGAACTCTGAAAGGAGCCCGATTTTAAAGTAAATAAAAACTTTTTAATTTTTGGTCGGCTCGCAATATCAATAATAATATCAGATGTCTGTACATATAATTACATGATTTTACTGTCGCAAATTAAGAATTTGACTGAAATTTCCGTTGACGCTGTTACAGAATTAAAATTTCAAAACATGATTTAATTTTATAGTTACGACTGTATTATGATTTATTAAAACCTGCAATAATTCCATAAAAGATGTATGAGTTGATTACGATTAGTCCCAGTTATACCCTCATCATAAAATTTAGTGAAAGGTATATCAGGTATGCATAGTTCCTTTTCCTTGTTACTTAATTTATTGCCCATAAAATTTTCCAATCTTTTCATATTCATACATAATCTCTGTACAACAATAAATAAATTTGACCTCACATAATTACCGGCGATCGACTCTCTGTGTGTGATTAAAAATATGAAAATCACATATGCGGTGGTTGCACAACAATATTCGAATCGATCGTTCGATCGAATCATTGCATCTTCTTCTTAAAAGTAATAATTTATTTTGCTACGAAGAGATTATGGATTATAAGCAACACAGAAAATTATAAAGGTGTATCCACCTTTAATTAATTGTCTACACACATTACGACTATTTGTAACGGTTAAAACGTAACAATGTACTAAAAGATGTACGCGAATGGAACAATAAAAAAAATCGGAATGGAAACCTCTTAAGAAAAGAAAATAAACGCCAAGTGCAAAGTTTACAAGATAATTTAACCTTTTTTTTGGTTTTGAAATTTTTTACTATTCAGAATTTTTGAAATTTTACATTTTTGTGACGAGGTAAGTTGCTAATGCAACAAGTAATCACCAAAAGTGGGCTTGTTAAATCACTGGCAGCTAATCACGAATTACCACTCGAATCAATAAAACGTTTGTGATTTACTACTATATGGTACCTGTGCACACTAATTGAACCCATTGGCGGAAAATTATTATTTTTTCCATTCCATACCTACTGTTATAATCGCGAGTAATTTCATTCAAATTCTGTCTGTCTTCTTGTCCATTTTCTCAATCGCGTTTTTTGTTGTTCGTTGTTTTATTTCGCGAATTATTCAATTGCCTTGTATTTATTTATTTATTTGTTGTACTTGTTGTTGTTTATTTAAATGATATGCAATTTACTGTTATTTTAACCGATTCGCGAATGTAATTTTCTTATTTATATTTATTTATATTTTTTGTGAGATAAAAATAAGCGTCTATGTCTTGTATTATGTATATCAATCGTGTGCGCTCGATTGCAATGAATCGCGAGATTAAATTTTCGCGTAATTTTTTTTTTGTGTCAATCACGGTACAGGTGTCTTGTGTGTGTAGTATCTGCCTACCTTCATACATATATAAGATACTCGGGCCTGGTTGGGTTAAATTTTGAAATAATGATAAATTGATATTTTTGTTTATAATT
The DNA here is from genome assembly GCA_963691935.1 of Nephrotoma guestfalica. Taxonomy (NCBI): domain Eukaryota; kingdom Metazoa; phylum Arthropoda; class Insecta; order Diptera; family Tipulidae; genus Nephrotoma; species Nephrotoma guestfalica. The sequence goes on along the minus strand of OY829915.1, from coordinate 264,946,604 downwards.
TTCACCTTTTGATCGCTTGATGATTACTTACAAGAAAAAGTTGTATACATGATTCCACAGAAAGATTAGAAGGAAATCAAACGGATTTTGTTGTTTTGGAATTATACAAACAGAAATGGGAAATTAATGATAAACGGTTATGTGCACAAATCGTAATGTGATATTAAGCAAAGGTAAGCTTGAAATGTGTACCGCATTTTCAAATGAGAAGAGAGTAGCGTATCTCGAAGGCTATATATAGTCTATAAATAAATTTTCCAGTGCGGAATTAACTATCCGTTGCATATGTACTTAAATTATTGGCCATTTGTTTCTGTGCGTTCGGTAATTAAAATATTCTTTATTCTAAAAATTAAATGTGTAAGATAATATATTGTAAATCTTAATACCCTCATCCTGTTTATTAGCATATCATAAACTGTTATTAAGTAGAAAAAACAATCATCTTCATCATCATTGACATTATAGATTAAACTATAGCATGTTAAGTAATCATAAAACAACAAAAAATAAAAAAGATTACTTATTTACCTTAATTGCCATAAAATAATATATATGTACACCATAATGGAAGAAGAAAATCTTATGTTGTATGAGAACACAAAAACAACATCTTAACTACCACCATCGTCATAAAGGTAATTTTTGTTTTCGTTCTTATAATACCGTTTACGAATTCGGTAAGAAAATTTATTTCACAATGTCTGCTCCACTTTTGTACTTGCATTTGTAATGTACAGCCTTGCACTCAAATCCATCTTCCAATAAATCGTTCACATATGTATGTACACACATTGTAACTCATATAATGTCACTCGCCGCTTGATATATGTGTTCAGAGTATAAATAAATTTAAGATTTTTGTATATCCTTGAACTTAATCTCATTGATCTACACAACGCACAACACAAATAAAAAATTGTTTATATATTTATGAAAGGATATCCTTGAAAAAGTCAATAATTTTTGTATTCAAATTAATTGTCATCAAAATAAATAATAAAATCAAAATTAATTAATACTTAATTAGAAAAGCAAAAAAAAAAATCTAAGAAGAATTGGTTTATGTGTATATAAATAGGAAGATGGGATGATGAAGAAGCAACCCAAAATGCTTAAGAAATTAATTTTTGATTTCTTCTTAATTCTTGAATTAATTAATCGAATTGAATTTTTTAATTTGTTACATGGCCCTCTCGATTTAAATGATGTCATATTTCCGCTTGATTAGAATAATAGAAATATTTTCGATTATGTTTGTAAGCTTAGGTAGTTAAGCGTGCCTCCGATAGGCGCTCTGACATACCTTACATCAAAAATGTATGGTAGTAGCATATAATTTGAATCTGCATAAATCAAATTTTACACCGCAAAACGCTCCATGCGAAATGGAACTCTGTGATATACCAAACCATTAGTCTTTTATTGGTTTAAATGATAGGTAAAAAAGTTAAATTTGTTAAGTCTTCAATTACGAATTACCTCGGTTTGAATGATCACCAAATTTAATAACTTTCCATTAAATTTGATGTAGCAATGATTTTATGTTTAAGCGGTTACAAGATCACATGATGTCTACTCTTTTCATTATTTTAAAAGTAGTTCTTAGATTTAACGTTAAATTAAAATTTCTCAAAAAATTCAAAACTTCAAAACCATTACAAGACAAAGAGAATAACTAACCCTAAGCCATATATTTGATTAATTTTGTGCAGCGGTTTTAACAATCGGAATTTTTTGGTTAATATTTATCTCAGAAGAGGAGACTTACAGTTCCATTGCGATAGCAGGTTTACGGATTTTTCATTAAGATAAGCACTCAACCCTAAATTCGTACTTACAGTTGAATTGAGTGTCTAAAGCGATCCAATAATTACTTAGGACTTACATAAAGCCGCTCTTTCCAGTCCCAAGCATCAAGATTAGTAATAATTACTACTGCGATTATGGCAAGATCTTTAACGTGAAGCAACAAGAGTGTTTAATTACGAGCAATGCTGGTTTACAATAGCGAATTAAAAGATTGCAGTGGTATAGGCGAAGAGCAGAAATTTTCAGTTTTCAGTTAAATTCCTCAATTAAAATCGAGCGTCATCATTTTCGCAGTTTAAATGCTTTTCTTGAAAAATTTTCAATACCTCACCAGAGGTACTTAACAGTTAAAATCTAACTTTGCGAAACAAAAAATATTTTATCGGTAAATCCAACTTTTAAAATGAGGTTGCAGATTGTTCATGACTACATTGAAATAAATTCGTAAAATTCAAATTACCCAAAATCACGATAGATTTGCAAGTACTTTATGACGTGGACATCGTTGAGATTATTGATATTGATTTAATGTCTATTCTCTGCTGCGCAAGAATGCATTAAGCTATTTTGATGTGGATCCCATCAACGTATGGCCCGATTCTGAAAATGTAAAAATTCTATAGCTGCAACTTTATAGAAATTGCTTTCAGAGAAAAAGATACAGTGGTCTCAAATATTCACAATTCGCCGCTGTAACCAATTACGTTTTATTTTAAAATGTTTTATGAAATTCGATGGCGGCACTTTGTTTCTATATCATAAAAATATTGAATTTTTCGCAAATTAATTAAGAACTAAATTAAAATACGAATGTATTGTACAGTTGTCAAACAACATATTGGTATAGTTGGTGCCATTCGTTTAAGAACAATATTTTTTCTGTGTATATCGCAGACAAACTATTTGTTTCGACTGTACTTGCATGTATTGCATTATCAACATTTAGGTGTATTAGGCCAATTTGTGAATTAGGCCATAAATTCAACCTGTCTAGAAATATGCTTGTAAAATTGCTGAAATATTATTGGAGTCGGTAAAAGTTATAAGTCGGTATTGTTGGAGTCGTCCCTACTTTTCACCTTACCTTATCATGAAAAACAATTTTATTCTTCTTAGATTTTTAAAACCATCCGAAAATTATAAATTTTGTAAACAAATCAATCAGTAGAAAGAGATATCCACATCGAGGGATTTCTAGACCAAAAGTAAAAATATCAGGTTGTGATATAAAATTTCTCTTTAAACGCAATTACGGAATTTTTTAAAGTAATTTTAAATGTGATTCCCCGAATATTGACTATGAAACAAATAAAATCGAGTACAACACTTAAAAAGTTGGGACAGCGCAGCAAAATCCATCGTCGAAAAACTTTAAGGTTCAACTCGCAGAAGTAAGATTATGGCTACGATTTTTTCGACGTTGATGGAATTCCATGATTGACTGCTTACCTAATAAGACCGCTTACCTAATAGGTCATACTCGTTCATCAAGCAAAAAATATTGATTTTCCAGGAAAACGCACCATCACATAATGCGAATGTTACACAATAACCAGTACGAGATTGCAGATTCGATGCGTTATTTGCATCCACCTTACAGCTCAGGTCAGGCTCCAAGTGATTATTTTCTTTGTATAAATTTAGAGGGCTAAGATTTCCTAAGAAAAACCTAAGACAATTTCTAACTGAATTATCGAATAGGTTAGTTTAACATCCATCATTGCACACCAGACATAAAATAACTGTCAAAATAGTGAGCTTCACCTGGCGACTCTGGCTATGACCACTGTTCTTCGCTATTCGCAGGAATCATCTCTACCGACTATTTTTAGAATGAAACAACAAACACAGTACAGTATTATACTGAAAAACTAGGCTCAGTCTAGAAATTAGTTAATTTCAACCTCGAAAATATTTCAAAGCTTTTCATAAATCTAAGTCGCGTTTGCAGTGTAGAGCTAAATATCATAGGCTTACTTGTCGTTCACAAATATTAATGACTACTATAAATAAGTGGTATGAGCTAACCGTCAATTTACGTCGTTACGTCATATATCGGGAATACTCGAAAATAAAAATATTTCAAAAATACACTGACGGTATACTTACTCGTCACTAACGCGAGTACTTATTACGATGCGTAAGAATATGTAAGAAATAGAAAAAATATAATAAGAAAACATCACTAAAATTTGTCAATCTAAACCATAAACGGAATGACATTTTCCTTTGAATTGTGCGGGTTACATGTTCAAAATTGTAGATTTCTGGTAAGGAGCTTTGTCATTCGACTTTGTATTAATACGAGCAACAATTACAAGGAAATTGCTGAAATGTGGTTTTCGAATACCAAAAATCGATTATGTGTGTCTTGATATAGGAAAATTCGTTTAGTGGGGGGCTTCAAATGTACCGGGATTTATTTTTTTATTGTTCGCTCATTTCAAACGACTTTGATGAAAAATGCTGAACGGAGGTTTTAAAGAACCAGGAATCGATTGGAAATTCGTTAGTAATCGTCACGAACGATTTTGATAAAAATTGTTAGAGGGGTTATCGTTTCAACATGGGATGTAATGATATACAATAATATAGCGGAACATAGTAGATCACACTAGTCAACACAAAAGGCAGCACTGTCGTAATAGAGAATTTCGACAGATATTTTATAGCCACCGCAAACTTTTAACTTATTTTTAGTGTTTTTATATCTTCTTTTACACAATAGAAAACTTTTCAAAGGATAAAACACCCCAAGTTTTTGATAAATTGTTAAAATGGTTAACTCTTTAAAGATAAAGTTACTTACGATTCAAAGTTTATATTGTTATTTTAACATGTATTTTGAGCGAAGTCCCTGAATCTGTTCATACTGAGCCAACCTGGTCAAACATTATCCAATGATGATGAAGTTTGGTTCACAGGATAAGATTGGGATTCTAACGTAGTGGTCAACCAATTGGATAATTTAAGAAAAAATACTTTGGATTTTATTTTTCAACGCCATCAAATAACAATTAGCCACGCCACCATAAAATATTTCCTACGATAATTCCGCGTATTGCGGTTGTTGTGTAAACTACTAATTTTTCGCTAACTTATATAAAGTGAAGAAAAGTTTACCTTTAAATTTAAATTATTTTCAAATAAATTTAATTTTGTAGTTTTATTTTATGTACGTGCGACAAGAAAAAATTAACTTTATTTGAATAAAAATTAATCTTTATTGAGAAACCTGAGATAGAGTTAACGAAATTCTACCTAAAAAATAGTCAGGTTCGAAATTACGAAATTAAACGTAATTGATGAGTTTTAGATAAATTCCCATTTCAGCTTTTTAAATAAAATAAAGATCCAAAAAACTTCTTCTGAAAACACCTGAATAGTTAAATAAAAAATAGAAAAACAAATAAAAAACTGAAATAGAGAGTGGGAGATACAACTCTTGTTGTTTCACTCTCGGGGCTTAAGAAAAAGGACAGCTCTTTGTTATGAAAAATCAAACCGGCAGGTAATCTCTGTGTAACTCTGTATAATTCGAAAAAATAGGAATAGGAAATTAACGTCGAGTGTTTGCGCCTCTCAGATGCTTCGTGCTTTATTACGAAAATAATCCTTGGAAATACACTCCTTTTCAAAACTATAAACGCACTCTAGTGATAGTCGATTCTCACAGAATTTGAGAGCAAATGAAAAAACCATGACTGACACTCTTGTGGATTGTTTTAATTTCTGAAATAAATTTTGTTTCGATAACGGTAGTTTTGTTGTTGTTGTTAAGTTTTTTAATTATTGCACTAATTGTGGAAATTCGAAAAGATGACACGCGGTAAGATCACGACAGAAAAGGAAAAAGGACCAATAGAAGCATTATGGGTCAGGGTTTGTCCAAACGCGAAATAGGGACAAAAATTGGGGAATCCGATCATGTTGTCCGTAATTATCTGACAGATTGCAAAAATTATGGGCCAAAAAACAGCATGGACGCAAAACGGTTCTAAATAACCAAGAAATAAGGAAAATTATTCGACTAGCGTCGAATTCGACGATTTCTGTAAGGAGAATCCAGCGAGATGCCAATATTTTAGCACTCGTAGAGCAAATGAAAAAACCATGACTGACACTCTTGTGTAATAATATTCGATTGAATATACGAGTACCATCAACGGCTTGCATATTGTTTATATTTGTCTTGTTTTTTATTTACTGCGTCAATATTTTTAGGGCATTTCAATGGTAGCCAATGCTATTACGTAAATAGGCTATTGCAATGTATTAAATTACAATCAGATATATTTTGGGGAAATTATTTGAAAACATGATAATAAATTGAAAAATTTCAGAAAACAAAAAAATATCAGATTTTAGTTAAGTTTGTCTCTTTGGTGCAAGGAAAATGTTATCTTTGTCTCTTAAATGGGACATGACATATTTTCGATTTGTTTCACGGTATCTCCAAATTAAATTCTACCAGGGTAAGAGTTGGTTAAGTTGTTGTTTTCTGCGAATGTGAAAGTTGGATGCCATCGATTACTATTAACATTATGGAGAGTAGAATTATGGGGGCTATCTTATTAAACCATTCTTAACGTATTTAAATTTCAGTGAAATTAGTACCAACAAATTATTTCTTCAAGTTTTAATCACCATCTTAGAAGCGGAATGGTATGCCAAGGTTTAAAAATAATAATAACTCCTCTATCTAAACTCTCTCGCAGTAATATATTTAGAGCGACTACATGATTTATTAGATGCGGCCCTTTAACTGAAATATTTTCGTACAAACACACAAAAAAATTTCACATTCTTACCCCAATCGTCATTTTGGAAACAAAATGAAATTTAAAACCTTTTTGGTACATATTTTTTAATGTTTTGTTCTTATTACCTTTCCGTGTCTTTATAGATGGCCAACAACAGAATAAATTGTTCATCTGAGACAAAATATGTTGTATGATACATATATACAAAAATAATAATTGCATTAAAATTACAACTTTACATCCGTCACAATCATATAATTATATTTAAGTTTACATAAACAAATTCTACTTGCAACATAATAAAAAACATAATTTAAGGCAGCAGGATAAAAACTACCTCAAATGATAAAGCGCAAGTGTTGTTCTTTATCACGACTTAATAAATTTCTTAGAATTTTTTTGGATATCATCAATATAAATCATGCTTTTATACGATGTTATGTTTTGAATTAAAATCATAATTTATATTGTGACTGGTTTATGATTAATTATGTTTTTGTCACCAACATTTAAAATACATATTTTTAATTACGCGTGCTATAGTGAACAATTCTGAGAACTATCCATTACGCTTATAGGAAAATGAAAGTCACAAAAAATTTGTATTCAAACGAAGAACTAAAATATTACCTATTATTCGTCGTGTTTTACCTATTTGTCAGAAATGCGTGAACTGATTATATAATTTTGCGGATAGGGGATTCCAATATTTGTGCATAAGGCACGTCATAATAAATCTATAAAATTAAATGTTTTTAACTTACCGCGATATATGTCCAGCTGACATAATTTCATCGTCGCCGCTCCGTGCGTGATGTGGTTCAACTAGTTCTTGTACAACAACAACTGTGGCGCCATCCGGTCCCGTTTGTGTTGTGTACGTTGCAGTTGGTATACCAACGACTTGTCCATTTAAAGGGTCAACCAATTCTCCACTATCTCTAACACTACCAGATGCGGCTGTTGCAGTAGTATATATTACAGTTTGTTTCCCATCTTCGTAGATTAAATCGATTTGGGGCTTTTCGTACAATTTATCGTCATCGAAAATCTCTTGCTTCGGCTCACCGTAAATCAAATTAGATTTTTCAATTAAATTTATTGGCACCGAAGAATCTTCTGGATCATTTGAATCGGATATTGTAGTAACCGTACCGTCATTAGGCGAACCTGACGTAGTATACATTATATTTTTAGATTGCATCATTTTATTTGTTTCGATTACCGATTGGCCCGAACTTAATGGCGAATTATTATTGTTGTTTGAATCATCGTGATAAATATCGGCTTCAGACTTGACACTACTGTTTGTATGAATTGGCGGTATTTGGCCACGATTATCTGAGTATTGTAATACTGAGGGTTGGTTTGTCGGAGGAGGTGGGGCAAATTTAAATGGATCTACAATTCGCGTAATTATGTGTTCACCTTTATCGTTTCGCGTTAATATATGATGTTCTCCATTTATAATTTCTCGGCTAATGATTTCTCCACTCCCATTAGCTGCCAATAGTTTTGCCAACAATTGATGGTGATGCGGATTTGTACTATCCAAAATTCGATATAATTGTTCATTTGTTAGCTCAATTTTTGTAATACTTCCACTATTTCCACTATTACTATTGGTGTCATCATCGTTTATTAGTAAACGTCCATCTAAAATGTGATCGTGTTCACCACCGGTATGATGATGATTTGCCGTCGAACTACTTTTGTGTAAATCCAATACATTCATATTTCCCATGTTACCGATGAGATCATCGTTCGGCGATGGATGATGTACCATACCATCACCACCCCCACCACCGTGTTGAATAATTTCAAGATTTTGCGGAGAATTTTGATGTGAGTTACTTATCGGTGACGACATTTTATTGTAAATAGCTTACGTTGCTTTATAATATAAAAATTAAAATTTGTACAATTTTATTGCATTAAAAACATAAAAAATTCTTATTAATTGAATTAATAATCTAACTAATTATAATTAAAGTAAAGCTCAGGTTAATTTCGTTTTTTTTTTCTACGTTAATTGATTGCACGTGTTTATGTTACCACAAAATTATCTAGGTGTTCTGTTAATTTGACATTTTGCAGTGTTCAATGGGAGATTCGTTATCCGTGTGTTCTATATGTCTAGTATGGCACAATTTTGATGAGTATTTTCGTTGCTTTGCAGTGATGTAATTAATGTCAATTCATATCTGAAAAGGAAAGTAAGATTAGAATTAATAAAATTTAGTAACACAAGTAGTTTAAACTATTGAATGGATAAAAAAATTTGAAATGCAAATATTTACAATACATTTTTGTTGGCTTCGAGAAAAGCAATAATTATAGATTTGAAATAATAAGCAGTAAAGAACGACAGCAACAAGAAAGAAGTTGCATATCAACCCCGTCGGAAATAGTCAGTCCCCGCCAAACAAGCTTTTTCTCATACGAATTTTTATTTGATTTTGTCGTAATTGATCTGCGTATGCCTTATCATATGAATTGTATTTTGTTGTATCTGTTAATAATTTTTTCAGGAAAGACTGTGTAATTCGGGTGAGTACGGTATTTTCATGTATAACCAAAAATTATTACAGAAAAATAATTACTCAGGCTTCGAACATAGTTTAAATGTCTACTTGAAATTAGAAGCCTCTACGCGCTTTTTATTGCAAAGATTAAAAATCCTAAAGCTTTAAATTTTAATTTAGGTTTAAGATCTTCTTTTGTTGAATCTCTCTCATAAGCTTAAGTGTTTCTTGAAACGAAATTATATAATAATCTTAATTTTAAAGCAATTAGTCTAAGCCAGATTCAATATACGAATTCGTCTGGTGCCTAACCAAGAAACAATTTTAACATCTTTCGCAGTTAGTCAACATGGACCAGTTTTGCTACTTTATAATTCGAAGCAAGCGTTATTCTGGCGTAAACTTTATAGAATTGTCTTAAGAGTCTGGAAAGCATGTTTGATAAGCTTAATTTTATTCAATCAGCGTTTAATTGGTCTTTCAAAATATCACAGATAAAGCATTATCCCCGTGTTGTGATAAAAGATTTTTGTAAAAGCAGAATTCAGAGGGCACAATGTTTTAAAGGCATTGAAGGCTCTAAATCGATCGCGCGATGTATAACTCCTAACCTTCCCTCCTAAATTTGATAAGCTAGCGTCCAATACACGCAAACATAGGTTACAAATAGTCTGATGCGCCTTTAGTGGCTAATTTTCGTCCTTTTTTACAGAGTGTTTGGACTTTTAATTTAATATCGCCTTCCTTCTGGCGTATAGAAAGATCTTGGAAAGCAAGAGACAACCCCTGGGATTAAGCTATCTATATACAGAGTTAAGTTATTTGTTTATACAATCAGCGAATTCATTTAAAGTAGATTATCGCAGCCGAAACACTGGGAGGTAAGTTTTAAATGAAAACATTTGTTGATTTATAAACACAGATGCGGTTTCTAAGATAATAACACTTTTTATATACCATACCGTGTGACATATTCTATTCTTTAGTCGAAGTTTCCTCGCTTATCCACAAACGATTATTATTTTATTTAGCAAAAGAGTGTTGTGTTATTTGTTAAATTAACTCTGAAGTAGGGTTAATATCGGCTATCAAAATTCATCACTTTTTTTTGTTAAACATGCACCTTGCATTTCAAATCGAAACTAAAAATTTTAAATAAACGTAAATTTGGTTCATTTGCAAGGATTTATTTATACCGAGTGACTTAGTATGGTTGGATTCCTTGATCAAGACGATCATGAATTTATATGTTTCACTTTGCACGGGAAGGCCGGGCTCTCAAGAAACTACAACATTTCGGGAAGTAGCTATTTTATTTTTCCAATGTTAAATTTAATTGAAAGGTTGATAAATATTTCTAAACATTTTTTTTGCACTTATTTTAATTTTAACTATTTTATTTATTTGCCTTTTAGACAGCTATCTCCCAATTTCAAAAGAAAATAATCGCTTTTGCTCAAGAAGAGTGTACAGCGGAGATTTAAAAGAAGTATTCAATCTACCAAAAGATAGTCTATATAGGAAACAAAATCCTATCTCGCGAGGTGAATACGTCCCTTCTTACGAGGTGTATTCAAACAGTACACCAAAGAAAACCTTGCAGAGTCATCGTTTTACAAGATTAGATGAGATTAAAATCGTATCACTGAGAGGGTCAAAGCTATCTCTAAGATCAAGTTTCAGAAGGGTTTCTGGGATTGAAAAAGCGGTGGCATAAGTGTATAATGTCTAATGGGAACTATTTTAAAGCGGATGTTGATTGGTAGATTGATTTAGACGAGTAAATAAAATTCTTCCCAAAATTCGAAAATTCCTGTTACTTTAGAATTTAAAAACAGCATCCGAACCAAACTGAATGAATGAGGAATACCAGAAAGCTGATCTCACAAAACCAGGCCGCCATTATTGATTACGTCAAGCTTCATTAGGACAGGTAATAAAGTGACAAGCAATTCGGATAAGAAATATGTACGAAAAATTATTGAAGCTGGGAGGAGGCCCACGCATGTAAAATCTCACAACTCAACTCTCGCAAAAAAGAAGAAGGAAATCTGAAGTACTTTACAGAATATTATTTCGAGAATATTAATGGATAATATCAAGCTGTCATCCTTCAAATGAAACATCTTTAGAAGAACACAAGACAGTAAGCCATTAATAACCACAACGTTTTGAGTAACAAACTTATGAGTGGAGATAATTATGAGGCTGATTGGGAAATTCACAAACAACGATATAACAACAGGAGAGTGACCATACTAATTTCAACACACCTAAGCACGATGTTTGCTAATAAACTTAAATGTCGACTTATATTCTTGAATGTTTATGCAGAATCCAGGAGTTACCGATTATCTTTAAATTAAGTCGAAAACTGGAAAATGATACAGGGAATTCCATTCAATTATGGGGTTCCAAAATTTGTTGGAGGGTATAGGTTCAAATCATTGGTGGCCGTCAAAAATAAAATAATAATGAACAACTACATTCTGGATCATCAACCGAGTTATCTTTTCAACAATAACCGTGTGTGTCTACTGGAGGGACGGACCAAAATAAATTATTTTACTAAGTTCAGTCAGCTAAACTATAAAGCGAAGAGGCATAGATACTGCATAAAGAAATTGATATGAAAAACCAGTGAAAATTCTGTAATGGAAGACTTTTCGTTGGGCTTCACAGCAACAACGACACAAATCGATAAGAAGTAGCCAAATTTTATGTTACAATCTAAGCTCGCTCTTCAGAACATTAATTAACAGCAAAATAACTCAATGCGATGCTAAAAATGACCAACTTCATTTATAAATATTAGTAAACACGACAGAACTAACCAAGTCATAAGATTCCTAGCTAAATCAATTATTCTTCAACTTCCTCAAATGGTGCAACTTCCAAGAGAGAGAACTAATCGAAGAAGAGGTAAAAGTAGAAAAGATGTTCAATAAAAGAATAACTCAGCTACCAGATGGAAAGTACACGATTCAAAACTTCACTTCTATGTTGAGGAATACAGCACCGACAGGAAGTGCCGACACTTCCTTAAGCCATTCGCTAAACAATATCAAGCCATTATGGCGGATTATGAAAAATACGGCCATATGTAATTAGTCAGATTAATTCTGAACAAGATCAAAAATAATCCATATAGTACACCATGGAGTAATTACGAATAGTCTTCAACGCTTTCAATAAAACATTATCGCGGCGCTTAATGACATTTTCATAAACTGACCAAAAATTCAAATTTAAGGTAAAGAAAACACAGATTTGTATTAACCGCCTATGTTGAAAAAGTGTTCTGGAAAGTTTTGTTGCGTCAATATCACCAAAACGTACAACGTGTACTGTGGAGTAACGACCCATCGAAACATATCGAAAAATGTAAATTGAAAACTGCTGCATAAATGGAACAACGGCTGCGACCTATCTAGCGATTCATACAATTGGAGGCTTCACAGTAAAAAAATGCATTGAATTTTATGTGAATTTTCATGTGGGCAAAGTTGCCGAACCTTTTCACGTAAAATTTTAATTGAAAATTAAATGGTTTATACAGTAAATTTACTAGTAAAGTTATGTAATAAATTGTAGGTAAATTTTATAATTTTACGTGTTTCAATGTTTGATTAAAATTATAAAAAATATATCGTGAGAATTGATAAAAATATCCAAAGGCTCGAAAGTATCAATTCGGTACAAAATATCAATTCGATGCAAGTAACATTTGATTAAAAACGTAACATTATCATTTGAGTATCTGCGCATTAAATATTATTTCTCTCAAATTGAAAGAGGAAACGAAAATTGGTTGAATTAGTTTGTAATTATAAGATACATTTCATGTAATTTTAAATTCCAGTTGAAAAATACAGAAATCTTCAAAAAAGAAAGGAAAAACACGTAATAATCATAGTATTGGGCGATATTACAGATAAAACTTAAATTTGTGAGACAAAGTAGGTAAAAGGTACGTTGAAAATTCAATTTTTTTTTTACTGTGGAAAAGGGAAAATATCCACTAGCACCCGAGATTATGAGGGCATGCTACCATTGTAGGAGTTGCAATCTTTTATCCCGAAATGGTAAACTTTTCATATAGCAGTCGACTTCCATGGCAACTAGAGTTTTAAGAAACATTCTGGATCATCTGCCCTCAAATGTGGGATGATTAATGTAACACTTATAAATTCTTGCCCGATTCCGAGTAGATCAAATTTAGGAAAATTTAGCTCAATTGTGTGTTTTACGAGTTTAAATGGATTAGCTGAATGAACCCAACCAGTTACTTCTGTTTTCCAGAGCCATGCTTGTAATAACACGGTAAGCATTGGTCAATACCATCTGTGAATCCAAGTGCTGAAACCATATTATTCAATAAACCGCAATAAAACTAGAGTCACGAAATTTTTTGAACGATTACCATATAGAAAACCAGGCGACGAACGCAAAAATTGAAAGCTTCATTGAGATCTTTGATATTTACCAATCTTAAAAGTCATTGCATAAGGTAAATAGATGGTGTAACGTCTATTGGGTGTTTGAATGTAATTGCACAACGTGTTTGTTTAATTCCTTGTAAGAAAGTACGGCTCAGTGAGTGGGTCTGTGCAGTTATAGATACAGCTCACTATCAAAGACTGGAGAAGAAACATTGTAATTTCAGTTCTAACAATTATGCAAGTGAATTCTTGATTTATGGATGAGTTAATTTTGTTAAACTATGTTCGCTTTTATCGATGTTGCAAATGCTGATATTTTGCCGATAAATAGAATATTTTATAAAATACGCATAATACTATATAAAGCAATCGAGACAAACCTCTTTTCTATTATTTCGGGACCAAAAGAATGCCAGCAAATTTCAAATCGAAAACCTGGTTAAACTAATTTAGAACGGAAACCAAAATGTCCCATGAATAGTTAAAGACTAAATCCTAAATTGTACAGTGATACAAGTAACTTGAATTGATTTACTTATATGTACGTAACTGTTAACATTCAAATTATGCGGTACTTAACCTGCTCACCTACCTATAAAAAATTATTTTAATTAATTTAATGATGAGCCGGATTTTATATGTACTTAAATAATATTTTGACAGAATTAAGTGATTGGCTCAATTAATTTCAACTTCATTTAATTATAGAAGTTATTTAAACGAGGGTAGTTACTCATTTCAGTTTCGAGAACTGTTTTGAATTGTAAAATTATGCACATTTAAATCAATATTATGAAATATAAAATTATTTTACGACATTCTTTAGCTCCTCAAGGTAAATACAATACCGCGGCTTGTCGCCATGGATATCCAACAAATCCCCATACCTTGCAAATGTATATCTATAAATTCCATTCAAGCAGTTTATCTTAATTGCACGATCGCCACAAAGCGCGAAAAACCAATGAAATGGAAAATTGTATTATCTCAATGTTTTTATCAAAACCAACGAAAAATGCTATTTTAATCATTTAAAGTAAACGTTTATTAAAACATTAACTAATTAAATGTTTTTTTTAACAAAATACAATTATTTTATATATAGAAATATACAATCTTATGGAAATCATTAATGTTTCTTTTTTATTATAATTCTGTTTTGTCTTTATAAGAAATATACTACGGGTATAAAGATTAAAATCAATAAATTATAAAATAAAAATTATAATTTTAAATTTATTATTTTAATTAGAAAATTATTTAAATTTTGAAAAATATAAAGAAAAAATCAATTACATTCTAATTTCAAATGAGTTAAGTCAACTGAAAATATTCAAACACTGTCAGTCCAATAAATGGTATATTGATAGTTGTACCTACATGCGTTGAATACGGGAAAGCGTTAAAATTACGCGAAGTAAAGTCCACACCACCACAACTCGTGTCATTTATATTATAATGGTGTAGAATTAATGAGTTGATAGTAATGCTGTTTTCTAAGACAACAAAAAACTTAATAATAAGCATTTAAAAGAAATAAATTATTGTATATAGTGATCGAAGTATTTAGGTACCACTGTATCTAATCACACAGTGACGTGCGGACTATTTAACCGCGTAGGAAACTTTTTCATTACGATTTCGCGAACTATAATTCTAATCAATTTTATTAATCGATGAATTATAAAATAATTTTCATTTTTTTTTTTCGTATTCACAATTGCGCCGATTTCACTTAGTTTTTTTTCTGTGTGCGCGCGCTTTCCAATTTATTTATTCGCCGTGTACTCGATGTTAGTTTTTTTCAGTAATCAATAAAATATATATGACCGCTTCAGCCTGCTTTATACATATGTATGTATGTATATACCTCCTCTGCTCCTCTAAATTATGTTAAATGAAATTGCGAACGAGGCATTTGGAATCGATATGTAATTTATTTCATTAATAAGTTAGAAATATTAAATTTATTTATTAGAATAGTCTGGGTCAAGAAATCGTTGGGGGTATGTCATGCTCATATTCATATAATACAGGAAACTGCATATTAAGATTTACATTTGAAATGCCGTAAATCATTATCGTATATAATGGATCGAAGTGTAGCATTCTTTGGTCAATCCAAATAGCGGGTGGCAAAACTACAAATTAAACCAAATTTCCCCATATTGTCAAGTATTCAAGTTTCGGTACAAAAATATGACGTGAGCAAAATGCAAAATTCCAAAACCAAATACAATTCCAACGAAAGCTTAAAACATCATAACGCCTTTAGCCAATATCATTTGTAACAAAACACTTTGTTATTTTAAGAAAACATTTCGATCAATTTTTTAGTTGTTTTATTTTCTTGTTACGGAAAATTGTTGCATGATACAATTTCAAAGTAAAAAAAAATACTTAAAACATGTATTATATTGTTGTTGCTATTTTAGTTGCTGTTGTGTTGTATGCAAGAAAAACATATTTCCAATATGTCAAAAAATATATAAACCAAATAGTACAACAACAGCAACAACAACACAACGATACATACGTATACCTGAACATCTTAAGAAATAATGATATATGTACTCGTTTTTTTAGTGTACATACTAAATATCTGTGCCTCTTTCGTATGTGCGTTCAAAGTCAACGTTGGTTTCTTGGTTACATGAAAAATTATTTTCCAATTTTTATTTTATATTTCTTTCCATTTTATTGCATTAGGTTGAAAATTTTAACACCTTTCGAGTGCGTTTTAGTTCCAGGTCGTATAGACAAAACTTCACAACGGGTTAAATATACGAGATAAATATGAAAGAATTTTCTCTGTCCAAACGAATTCAAAACTGTTGCAAGAAATGTAAAATCCCAATGTAATATTCGCCCGAAGATATATTAAAGTAAAAATTCTGCGAACAAAACAAAAAAAAATGTATTTGAATCAAAATGTGATCTGGAAAGTATTTTTATTGTGTTGTAACGGTATTTCAATTGAATTGGAAATTGGAAAAATACGAAAAATATCTTGAGTAAATACTTGGTTGGGGTGGTACGGTACTTGGTTGAACTGTTTATTCGAACAATCAGAATCCTATCGGTTTGTTCTTTGTTTGGCATTTATGTAGGTTAGTTCCACAAATTTGAATTTTAAGAAATTTTTTTAATATATTTATGTATTACAACTGATTTACAAATCATCTAGTAATTTTATCTTTCATAATTTATATTCTTGTTTGGAGGGTTGTAGCCCTTTGGCTAGTCCCCTTTACAATTTCATTATATTTTTAGTCGATCCTGATTGGATCTTGTAGATCATGCGGTTTCTTCCTTCGCAGCCGTCTTATTGGGTTTGAATCATCCAACATACGACGTATCTCAGCATTTTGGTGTAGAGTAATACGTTGCATGTGTTTTCTCGCGTGTTTGCTTATTTCTTCACTGACGAAATCCATCTTCAGATCTCTATGGAGGTTGTCATTTCTTATGTACCACGGTGCATTAACTATTCCACGAAGGACTTTGCTTTGGAATGACTGGATGATATTGACATTGGTTTTCTTTGTACAGCCCCAGACCTTGTATACCGTAAGTCCACACAAGTTTTAGGATTTGCCGGTATAGTATAGCAATTTATTATGTAGAGTTAGCTCAGAATTTCTTCCTAAGAGCCAATCCATCTTTTTGTATTTGATGTTTAACTCCTCTTTTTTATTTTTCACATGCTCTTTCTATTTTAGTTTCGCGTCTAGAGTCATGCCTAGATATTTTGCCGTGTTTGCATAGGGAATTTGCTGAGAGTTCAGTTCTACTGGTATCCAGTTGATTTTATTGTTGGTAAAGTTTACGTGAACAGATTTTGTTACATTAGTTTTTGCAATTTGCTTGTAGATTCTGAGATGGCCGTATCATCCGCAAACGTCGCTATGTTAGTCTTCTCTATCGTTGGCAGGTCCGAGGTGAATAGAACATATAAAGTTGGTCCCAGAACGCTACCTTGTGGTATTCCCGCTGATATTTTCTTTAGTTCTGAGTATTCGCCATCTAATTTAACTCGAAGTGTCGGTTAGATATGTAAGATTTTAGAATTTCATAAAAGTGCTTTGGTAAGTCTCTTTGTAATTTATATTCTAAACCTTTATGCCATACTGTGTCAAAGACCTGTGCTACATCCAAGAAGACGCTTGAACATACTTTCTTTTTTTCAAGTACGCCTTCAATTATGTTTGTAATTCGGTGTACTTGTTCTATTGTTGAATGGTTTGCACTGAAGCCAAATTTATGTGGAGAAACAAGATTTCTTTCTGCTATTATTGGTTTTAGTCTCTTTAGGAGTAGTTTCTCGAATATTTTTGAAATTATTGGGAGTAAGGAAATCGGCCTATACGAATTTTTGTCATTAAGTGGTTTGTTTGGTTTAGGTATATCATAATTACTTCTGCTACTTTCCATTGACTTGGAACGTGTTTAAGTCTGAACACTGCATTAATTATTTGGAGTAGTTTACGTAGTCCTTTTTCAGGAAGAGCTTTTACTATTTGTCCTGTAATTAAGTCATATCCTGATGATTTCTTTGAATTTAGGTTAAGATTGATTTCCTCTTTTAATTCTTGTAATGTTACGTACTGGTGGCATGCTTTCCTCTGCAGTTTGTCTAGGTAGAGGTTGGAACGTGTTCTCGAGGTGGGTTGCAACCAACGAAGCTATTTGCTTTGCACTTATAGCCCATGTGCCATCTTCATTTTTTACTGGTGGAAGTTGTAGTTTAGGTCGTTTTAAACTTTTTGTCGCTTTCCAAAGGAAGTACTCGGTATCTTTTTCCCCAGTAAGGCCACTTAATTATTTATTAATGGATTCGTTTTTGATTTCTTTAATTAGCAATTTTAGTTTATTGGATACAAAATTTAGAGTTGTTTTATATTCTGGCGCTCGACTTCTTTGCCAGGCCTTTCTTGCTTTTCGTTTTGCTGTAACCAGTTTCTTAACTTCCAGAGGATAAATAGCATTTTGGCGCATTTCCTTTGAACTTGAGGGGGTACTACTCCACGCCGCTTCTTGTATACTGTTGTTGAGTTGTTTAAGTTCTTCTTCTAGCTGTATCGGGTTTTTAATTGGCGCCTGAAGATCAATATTATCCTCAACAAGTTTCTGGAAAATCTCCCAGCAGGTTTTTTGTTCGTTAGCGAAGGTGGACTTTTCGTCTATACCTTTGGAGATAAAGAAGTCAATGATATCGGGTATTTTGTTTCTATCCGTAGGCCAATAAGTTGGTTGATCTCCAGAATGAAAATCACAATTGCATAGTCTTCCTGCTGCAAACAGCTCTCTTCCTTTTTTTAGAGGTTACTCTTGATCCCCAGTAGGTGTTTTTTTGCATTAAAATCACCTCCAATTATGAAACTTGATTCAAGTGATAAAATAACGTGAAATAGTCTTCTTTAATTAAATTATATCTTGGGGGGCAATATATTGACGATACACTATATACACTAATGTTTTATTAAGAACAGTAACCTGGAATGCAAATGGGCTAATGCAACATATTCCAGAATTAGAAATTTTCCTAAATACTGAAAAATAGATGTATGCGCCTTTAATTTTAAGAAATGAGTTATGTCACAGTTTTGAACAGATTTTCCCATCCACTAAAAAGATGCGCTCACCTGTTTGTAACTATTAATTGTCAATTTAAGTAAATCAGTTATGTTTTAGCATTTCCTAAATGCGCTCAAAAATTTTTCCTATGAACGAACGGCATATTAAAATTTCCATTTAAATTGTTGAGTTAAATTATACGAATATTCTTAAAGCATTAATAATGCAATGTTCCTTCGAATTAAGTACTCTTTGTTTCAGCGGGCCAAAATTGTTGTGTCGTTTGTTACACCATACTCCAAAAAAAGGTAATATATTAAGATTCATCCAACTGGCAATTTGTATTAGCTGATCTTGTAGGATTCATTCTTGTAAGACTGTCTCTTAACTATAGTGCGCGACATATCTTATAAATGTACGACTCTCATAACTCCATAGACAACCAAAAATTTTTTCATATTTCAAGGGAATTTACGATATTTCACGACATTACCTTCCTTGAGCCGAATAATTCCTCACGAAAATTATCTTTCTAAAGCTTTTTATTAAAACAGTGATCATCACGATTTTGAAAGAAAATAATACTCGTTGGCAAATCAGTGAACAGCTGTTGAGCCATATTGTTTAGCCATGGCCGCCCATTCCACTAAAGATCAGAGTTAGTTAGTTGGTTCATCGTAGATCCTCTTCATCAATATCGACAGGGTTAGAACTTCGAATTTAATATGATTCCATAATGCTCTAGTGAACATTTTAAGAATTGCAGCAACACGATTTTGCTATAATCAAGAGGAGACTAAAGTCTTTCAAATAAATAAGCTTCCATAAAATAATTGGTGAATAAGGCCACGGTATTATGCGGGAGAACTTGAAAGTTTACAACGGTATTATGCGGGAGAACTTGAAAGTTTACAAACAAATAATAAAGCACTCCTATACTGAAACCGTTTATGCCTAAATTGCCCTTTCCAGACTTTTCTTATAGTTGAAATTCTAACTGTAGTGGGTAGCGTGCACTTGCTGAAAGTATATTCAAATAAAGAAGCAGTGAAAATTTTAGACTACTGATGATCTATGAGAATATCTTAAAATATGAAAAATTTTGTCAGCCTTCATTATAGTATTTACTCCACGGTGTACTGAAAGAAGGACAAATTATTCGCGTATATAATAATCAATTATTTAATACATATTACAATTTTACTTCGATCGAGCTTTCTCCTAATTTGCGAAAAACAACTGAAAAGTTCCTGAAATTATTTAAGCAGTATAATCTAGAAAGCAACAATAAACAAATACCTGGAGGGGGATTTTATGATTTCTATTATAATTTTTGCGGATTTCCATCTGCCATTACGAAAACGAGCACAAAATCGAGTTCTTTGTAGAAATAAACTCCAAAAGCAATTCAACTCTGCGCCTTGGTCTAAAATCAGATTACTTAAAGCTATTCCTTCCATGGAGCTTTATTTATTGAAATCGGTAGACCGGGAACTTTTAGTTTTTTGCAAATATTTTGAAAAGTTATGTCATTTACGAGAAAACGATTATGAACTAAAGGATTGAAAATTAATTTTAAAGGAATACCAGTCTAAATCAGTTTTAAAAATTTAAGCGGATATGACAATTTTTGACAAATAACTATTTTTCCGCAAAAATGCAGTTCTTGGAAAGGCCCTTGCAGTTTGATTGATCGGTATGCAACTTCATACTTAAGCTTTTTCAATAAACTGGGAGATCCTAGTGATTTTTGGCCATCATCGATCCGCCGAAACTGGCAACTTTCATAGGAGCTTTTTGCAAATATTTTGAAAAGTATAAAGCATTTACGAAAAAACTACGAAATTTCAAGCAAAATTAGTTCTGATCATGTTTTGAATTTTAGTGGAACTGACGAAAAGCGGATTGACTAGGCGGATTGACTAGGCGGATTGACTATTTGAAACAGAACTTCATACTAAAATAGTTTTCATTAATTGGGAGATCCTTGGTGGAAATCTGTATACCGAAAGTGGTAGCTTCTATCATAGCTTTTTAAATTTTTGCAATGATGTTGAAAAGTTTTGCATTTACAAAAAGCGACCAAGAATTAAAATATTTAAATTAATTTAAAAATTAAATTTTCAACCAACAATGATTGATCTTGTTGGTTTTCTGAAATTTAGACAGTTTTACTAAAAGTCTGGTAAGTTATATTTTTCGCTTATAAGAAATCAAGTGTGATGTATTCGAGATTTATTTTCATGGTAAAAGAAAGTCAACCTTGGCCACAACGTATACACTTCTGTGAAATCTGCTGTGACTTTTTTCACATCAATATCAAAACTACTAACACTTAGTAGTTGAATGGAGTGCACCACCAAGTGTTATCAGCTCAACGGTCGTAGGTTCAAGTGACGTAGAAGTCGATCATTTTATTTTGGCATTATCATTCTTAAGGTGTGTCGATGTTACCGGGAAAAAATATTTCCCCAATACTACTGTACACTTGATTCAAAGTGGGGGATTAAAGTGAAATACTGAAATTGTGCAAAAGTGTAATACAATAACTTGGACATTTTTTGAAGAGGCTAATGGTATTGATAACTAATGTTTGCAGCTGAGTATTTTCTTTGTAAAATCTATTACCAATTCCTATCGAATGTTCAAAATTCGTAACAATACCTATTAGCACAAATAAAATAACAACAACAATTAACCAATTAACAAACATTTAAAAATTATACAATGTATGATTTTTAGGCAAAATATATTTTGTTGAACTAACTGTTTCTTCAAAATTTAGCTATTTGGACGCTATCGAGCGTCAACTCCAAAAGATTGATTATTGAATTAATGATTAAATTAGGCCTATAAAATATTTTTTATAACTATTTCTCCGAACTGAGATATTCAGTTAGGTAAAGCAAGGTTGATCTTTCTGATCTCGTGTAACGAGAGCTCTAAAGTTATAGTTTTTAGACAAGTGATAGTTTTCTCAAATCACGGAACTTATAATAATGCTGATTGATAAAGAACTTCATGATGGACTTGATGTTCTTCTTAAAAATGTACGAAATTTTCTTCATAAATTATCGGGTGTTAATACAAAACAAGCTAAATATATTTTTTTGTACATAGAAAAGATCGCGTATAAATTATGTTAATATCAATAGTTGAATAAGAATTATAAATTCAGATTTCTGTCATTGTTTTGAATATTTCGTATGCTCGAATGTTTATTAAACTAAAATTGAAAGAAATGCGCGATTGAATGAAATCTCTAAATCCTACCGCACCCTCATTTATACACCTCATTACCATACGTCTAACAATGTTATGTAGTAGGCGCACATAAATTCTAATTATGCGACTCTTGTAGCAATTAATTAAATTAAATTAGAGTATTTTCATTATGCTTTTTAAATATTTATTTAAGTCAAATATTTGTTTTGCTATATGAGCTAAGCCCTAATTACTCACTTATGTATGGTATAAACCTCTGAATAGGAGTGGGCTAAGTTTTGGTCTCGATGCGAATCCCTCTTATATTTAATATAGCAGTTAATGTTTAATTTTCGAATTCATGCGACAATTAATATTTCTAAATAAAAGCTAAATAAATTTACTAATTAGGAAACAACAAAACGCAGAGACAATCAATCAAATCTGTCAATACAAATTTTAATGATCTGTATAGAACAACAATATATGTATGTATATAGTATTTCCATATTATTTTTTCCATTCATCAAAACCAATCAGCAAATATAAAATAAATTTTTTTTTTAACAAAAACGTCTTACTACCATCCTACATACACCATAAACTGAAATTAAAGACGAATCACGCAAAGATTAGAAATTACGGAGCATATAAACGGATCTCGAAATTATACAGAACCAAATAATTCATCTTACAGTACAGCGAGAGACTAAATAATTTTTCCCAAGAAATTATTAGCGAGAATTTCGCGCGAAATAAATTTTATTTTCCTTTTTCGTATGCAAATTAAGATTTATTAGCTTGGAGGTTGACTTATGGATAAATTAAAAATTACGTATAGATTGTTACATTTTCTTTTCTTTACTTACTTTGTAAGTGAAATCAATTTGCTAGGTGTAGATATTGAAATATTAGCAGTTACTTTAAAAAAACTGTACATCTGTTGAAACAACATATAGTGCAAATTAATTTAAATTGCAACGCGTCGTATAATTTATGCTTTTGGGATACGGTTATACTATTCGTTATTGTAGTTCACAAGCATTCTTAATTTTGTGTTTCCGTGGTTAGCAAGTTATAAACTATTTCTCAAAGTCATGGTTCTGCTGTTCTTAAAATTTTCATTGCTCATTTGCATAGACAATTGCATGAAACGGTTTAGTTCCATTCAAATAGGCTATATTTCAGGTGTATCATCGATGGAAAAACGAGATACTTTCATTCAAATAACCCATTTCAAGAACCACATTCAAAACTGATACTGGAATTCCATTTTCATGGAAATATTTTAACTAAGCCAGTTTCCAGTACAATAACAAATATATTGGAGTGATAATTGTACCAGTTCCATTCCAATTTATTGAGAAATAGTAAAGTTTTATTAAAAGTTTATATTTTCCAGAATCACAATGAACACGTACACTACGGACTAATATTTTAATTATACAGAACAGAAATAAATGAAACCCAAAGCAACAACAACAACGGTCTGTAACTCCAGAAATTCCTTCAAAAATCATTTTAGAATTCCATGCCAGCTCACCCTTCATAACTTCATTAAAATCAAAGTTTAAAATATTTTTGAATTAACAGATAAATTAAAAAGTAAAATTAACAAAAAATTTTTTTAAAACGAATCCGTTGTTTAAACATTTTCCAGAACCAGCAGTCATCACAATCGATTTCTGGCAGTCGAAATAATCCCTCACTAGTTTTTATAAAAAACGTTCGAACCGAAATCAATTTAAAGTGAGACTTACATAGGCTCCAACGGAGGACCGCCTAAACGAATTAACGAATTTACTCGAATCTAGGAGTATTGATACCTCCGATCGAGGTATCATTATTATCAAGAAAATGTCACTCAATTCGTTCGAGTCATTGCAGAATCGTGAACCTTTCATTGCGATATGGCAGAAATCGTGAACCTCTCATTGCGAGCATCACTTAATTTGCTTGGCGTGGCCTAAGTGAACACGGAGATTTTGTTTATTTTTTTTGCACCATCAACAAGCAGGCTATGCGCATGAAATTAGTCTGCAAATGTGTGCGTCCACTATACATCAAGCCAATTCCAGGATTAATATTGTCACTGGATCGATCCTCGGAGAAAGAAGTATGATGTAGCATCAAGCATTTGTCCGGAAATCAAATTTTAAATAAGATTGTACATCACATCACATCCCAGTTTCGATGGAAATGTGATGAAACACATTTACCAGCCGAACTATGTTACACTATACCACAATCTGGATGCTTAAGGACAACGTTTGAAAAGAAATTGCTGAAATATTACCATAAGTCTGCTGGAATGTTACGAATAATATGTTTAAAAGAGTTCGATCGCGAGGATTACGGGAGTATAAATCGGTGAATGGAACAAGGAATTATAATTCATATGTACTCGTAAATTATAAAAAATGGCATTATTTGTTTCCCTAAAACTACTCAAATTTTTATTTATTTTTCGTATATCAAATGATCGATTAATCGCCACAGGTTCTTATGAGTACAATCCTTGTGAACGGTAGCGAGTAGATGTTGTTGAATTCGTAATGACAGTTTCTGTTACTTTGACAATATTTTCCATAGATCGTCCTGGTCGACAACGAACCAACATTTTGTTTTATTATACATGTTGACTCGTTCCTTTCTTGAAATTTGCTGATAAGTCGCGGTGAACGATTTAGTGCGTTATTATGAGGGAAAATTAATGGAAATTTGTGAATTGTTTCTAAAACTTTCTTCACAAAGTAAGTGTGAACCACCATTTCTAATAATCTGGAAATGGCCATTAAACATTTACGGTGGTTTGTTTCGGGGTTTTGTATTAAAATTTTTTATTTTTTTTGGTATTTCAATAAAATGAAACGACATAATCCCTAAGCAACCAAATACCGAAACACTGAAATCCCATTTTTCAATATTCATTTTCGTGATTTAGTGTTTTCTTGTTTTGGTTTAGAATTTCGGGATTTCGATGGAATCCCAAATCTGCCACCGTACCAACCGTCATCATATTGTGTTAAACAGTCGAATTTTGTTATAAATTAACAACTTTTCGTATTTGTTTTGCATTAAGTACCTAGCATTTATTATGACAATAACTAAAGCTATAAAGTTATGTTAAAACTCTAACGTGAATGACCAGGTACTCGGGCCTTTTGCATTTTTAAACGTCTCGTTTTGTTTCAAGTTTCATTCGTAATAGAAACTTAAAATTTTATGACAACTTCTAGGTCTTGACCTAAGATAGATTACGATTACATGTAAAAATGGGAAATTTTACAAATTGGAAGAACGTGAGAGCAAAAAGTTGCTTAAATCTGAATTAGAGTAACAAAGGTACCTGGATGCGCTTATATATTTTACGCAATATTTGAAAGAAAAAAATACCAATAATTTATAGTTTTGTATTATATTTCATTGTTTGAATTTCTGTTTGTTTATTTCATTTAATTTATGTTTATATTTATAATTATTTCAAATTAACTAATCTACATTTATTTATTACTTTGAATAATCTTTTTGCACTGTTGTGTTACGTTGGTTTATTTAAAAAATGTTCTCAAACTGGCATGTTTTAGCTAATTCATGGTTTTTATTTTAAACAATTTTAACAAAATCCGTAAATCACTCATATTAAGATATTTTTTCTTCACTCACATGAGGGTTAACTGATCATAATATTTGGGTATTCGGCTGCACGTGAGTATTTAGTTTAGTGATTCACTCTACTTCAAAACTTAAAAAAATGTCTAAATAATTTTTGATTTTTCGGGTTCGTCGCTTACTCTGATGTTTTTCTATATGACCAAGGTTGATGTCTTTTGTCTGATGTTTTAAATTACTGACACAGAAAAAACAATATTTCTTTCTATTTATAACTAACAATTTCGATTTATTGTTAATTTCAGGTCATTTCCAGATTGATCCGTAAACACTGGATGAATCATAGAGAATTTAATTGAAAAATTTTCTTCAGCGATCTATGCCACCTGTTAGAAACTAAGTATATCACCACTGGGTTAAAGCATATAGTTCCGGACGCATTTCAAATTATTCTTGATGTCACCTGCACCGGTTATTATATGTTTACTACCCAGAAAATCGGGCAAATCCTTTTTATTGGAATAAAATCAAAGTGATTTTTGGGAACAAGCACAAAACAGTTTGAACGAAAGGTTCTTTTACTGTCAACAGTAGCATATCGAATAAATTAATTAAAATAAGTAACCGAGTCCTGTTAATCAATTGCAGAAGTCTAAAACAATATTATTAATTCTTTCGATTCTCGTAATGGGGGATTAGAAAGAAATTTTAGTCTCTCACGTAAGTTAGTATTGGGTTTTTTGAATTGTAAATAATATTTTTCCTCATGGTCAACTTTACTTAATTTTATGTTTTTATGCAAAGTGTTTATTGCCCCGTAAGGCATTATTTAAGTGCGAAATAAGTAAATGTGCGTATACAAACTGTTTAAAACTTATTTACTGAACCGAAATCGATAAAATGGCGCTTCTAGGAATTTTTAAAATATTGTTTTGGCGCATTTACCGATTTCGCACTTTAACTGAAACTAACACATATATAAGTAAAAAAACTACGTCAATTACTAATGCGCAAAATAACAGTTACTACTACATTCGCTACTTTTTTAAACTGCATGCTTTTTAATTTGCCATTGTGCTTGTGATCAGCTCAATCGGTACCATCAAAACTTTATTTTGAATATTCTGAACGGAAGAGTCACAGTTTACGAGAGTTGGTTTAAGGAATTATCATAACTTTCATTTTTGGGTAGAAACAAATAAACTCTGCAAAACATAGATCATTACAATGGTTCAGTGCGAATTTGTAGTACTTTCCAAATAGAACTCCTCAAAAAGAACGCAATGGATGGTGGAACAAGCAATTTTTTAACTGATCGTGATGGTTTTTCTGAAATATATGGCCACCCAAGACGAAGCTATAGACTATTTCTTTACCGCTTATGATAGAATATTTTCGTATGGCGATTTGTTGAAGTTGCAGCGATTAGATCATTGACGAGATGTGGCAGACGTAATTCTTGTTCATGATATCTTAAGCAAGCATATTAACTGCACCTATTTGCTGGCAAGTTTCAACGTCTTATGCGTCGGTTGGCGTATTGGTTTTGTCGAGTTTGTTTATCTCAGTATTTTAAATTTTCGACTTTAGCTTGTCGAGAGGTTAGTTTAGGTCTTCCTTACATATATTTTTAGTACTAGTAGTTTTTAATTAATTTGTATAATTTTTTTATTATTGTCGTTCTTTTCAAGCTACTGTTGTATTATACTATAGGTAATAAATGTTAAATAAATAAATAATCGGATGATTATCGCTTAGCTACTGACTAGTCCTGCTCAACTTATAACGCCTGGAAGCACAACTATTGACGCACACAACTATTTAAACCTGATATATAGCTGTTTGTACAGTCAACAATAATATGTTTCATATTTATCATACCACTAGTTTCTAATTACCATAATTAAGAGTCCATTGACATCATCAGCTGTGTTAATCAATTACGACTATCACATGCATTTGCACAAAATTTAAAGAAATATTACACAAGAAACCCATTGTGTATTTTTTGGCGATTCTCGTTGATACCGATTCCCTTTCACAACTGTGTGTTGCTCTACGTTTGGGATGAATCGAGTTTGACTCGTTAATATTTTAGTTTGGTTGATTAATCAAAATACTTGATTCAATTTAATTTTAATTTCAACGTAGTATTGGCTAACTTTTAGTTTTATTAAATGACTTCCAAACCTTTCATTTTTCACGACGTGGAAAAGTATAAAATTATTTTGTCTACTCGTGCGACCAAAAGCAGCGCTAATTTGTTAAAAAACCGAAAGTAAAATTCATCATTATATCATAGAACAAACAAGTAAATAATGTTGTATTTTACTTCCTAAGGACTCAGATACATGTGATAAATCCGGCCACTCAAACTAGTGACCAACAACTATTGTGTCAGGCTATCACACAGTAGTTAGGAATTTGAATTTTTTTCATATTCATTATAACCATATAAGTTGTTACTTCGATAATTTCGATTTAAGTACATTAATCTAGTGGGTTGATAAAAATAAGTTCGAAATGAATAGACTTGAGGAGAACACTTTGAAGTTTGCTCATTAATAATTATAAAAATTCGCCAAGGAAATTGCGGTTTTGTTTCGGGTTCATCGCTTATTCTAAAATTTTTCTAAGTCATGATTGGAGTCTTTTGTCTGTTTCTAAATATATGTATGTGGTAGAAATAGAAACTAAACAAATTTTGGAAATATTTGGATTACTAAAACTTCTGCTTAAACGTCGTCTCCCATCGGTTTAGTATGGCAACAAAACAACTATACACAACATTTCACAATAAGTATTCAACAATGTAAGAATGTCTTAATGTCTTTTGTAGCTTTAAGTGTGATTATTAATTTATTTTTAATTTTGAAAATTAAAATTAATTTCATAAAAAATATGAAACATAAAAATAAATAAATAAATTATTATATTCATGTCACTGTTGCTGTTAACTGCATACATAAAATTATTACAAAATTGATCTTTTATGTACATACATTGCATACTCGCATAATTTTCTTATTCATTTTCTTATTATTTTATTAAATCGAAAACCGTCTTAACGCTATTCTTCAATTTACTACTTGTCTTATTTATTTTTTACATATAATTTCATTGGACGCTATAAAATTGCGCCATTTTATTGATAGATCAAAACAATCAGATAGTGAAAATTATGACATACGAACTAATATTTCCACTTTTAGATGTCAAATTTTAAACTTAGTTTTACACTATTTTATGCATACATTGTTGAATACATCTTTCCATGTTGATGCAGAAATAAGCGAAATATTTTCATAAGAATTATATTTGTGGCAACGTATACACGTAAAGAGTTTCTATTTATAAAATTTTCGCCAACAGAAAAATATTTTTTGTAAGCTGGGTGCCACAAATATAATTTATGGTATGATATGTTAAATCAAACATGATCGTTTAAGAACATGGTGCGATTAAGCTTTGATAACGTTTGATTAAACTGATCGTTATAGGTTCAAATTAAAAATTAAACTCGCCCCAAGAAAAGGAGTGGCAAGGTTGGATTTAATTGGAGCGCGCACACCTAACAAATAAAAGTGTTATGTGTGGTATACAGGCAAGGCAAACAACTATTAGGTATATCCATACACTTTGTGAAGATTGTTATCCTAGTTCTAACATACAACCAAATCGATATTTTGTAATTGCCACTGGTATTACGATTATTTATTCAATTATCACACATTACTTGTTTCAAGGATTATAAAGGTCATTTGAATCGAAAAATGTGTTATCGGTTTAACAATCTTATCGTACAGCCTGTATCTTAGAGTGTGCAAATAAAAATATTCTAAATTTTAAATACAATACGAATTTAATTTATACTTATCCATATTTTGCCAAACCCTCTCACATTATTTTTCTATTCAATATAATTTGTGTATATCGCAGCACAAGCTTCTAACAGCAAACATAAAGAAAAAAATCTTAAGCGAGTGAGTGTCATGTGTGTATGTCTATGCATAAACTTGTAGTTTTGATTTAAATAATACTGTACGATTTGCCAATACGTGTAAATAAAATATAAATTAATTATTTATAGCAAAAAAATGAAATATTTTAATTTAGGAAATTTTCGCAATATATGCAACAAAAAACGTTATTTATACATAATAATACTAAAACAAAATGGCCTTATGAAGGTCGGTCATTGATTTTCCAAGCAAAACATTACTGTATTTATACTATACACACATATTTACTTATATGAGTGTAAAAGAATTAATTCAATTTGTGATCGAGTTTTTTTAGCTGTTCACGACAATGTGACAACAGCATTTCATTCAATAGCAATAGTAATATTAGTAATAAAACCAGGCTACATAAACTGTGTAGTAATAAATAAATAAATAAATAAAAACTCCAATTAAAATTACTTTGAACGGAAATTAATAAAAACGTGCGAGTTGTGAATATATGAATTAGAAAATCTTGGTATTTTAACATTTTATTTCAACTAATTAATTAAGAAAAACAAACGGTTGTTAAAAATGAAATTCGAAATTGATTTAATTATGAATAAGTGTACGAGTGTAATATAAATTGGGTCTTTAATTATTTCTCATTTATTCTGTAGTTCTTTAATGATTTCTTTAGCATTTCATGATCTTGGAATTGGGACATTTTTCTTCATTTCATCCAAAGGCAATTGAATTCTAGACGAATACAGGCCCGGAACAGCATATGATTTATCTGCATCATAGAATAATTACAAGTACAGTATCGATATTGTGACAAATCATGTTGAACCCGGTACCTCCCGATCCAAACGCCAAAGCTTTAACCTCTGTGCCGTTTGGTTGGTGAATGATTTTGTTGAAATTCAAACTCTTTGCTATAATCAATTTTATTGCTGATGCAGAAGATACTACGTAAGTTACACACTGTCGGGTGAAACTTGGTTGGCCACTCGAAAACAGAAAATGTAAGCCACTCTCGAAAATTGCCCTTCCTCTTCTTCATTATCATTATTATTTCGGTTTTCAGACGCGTACAAAACCTTTTTCACTCTTAAATAATAGATACCCTGCAACGAGGATTTTTCGTTTTGCTTTACGTGAGTTACCCTAGGTGGATGTCTTCAAGTTACCCCGTATCTGGAGTGAGTAATATTAATCGATTTACAAGACTCAGTGATCACCGTGAGTTGTTGTTGACCTTGTATTTCTTCATCAATTGTTATTTGGCTGTATCGGTTCCTCTGTTTTGCTTGGAAAGTTAAACTTAAACATTAATTTTCGTGCGGTAAGAACAGTACCTGTAGAATCACACATCATACAACGGAATATGGGAAAAATTAACTTACTAGCTTGCTCCACGAAACTAATTTAACTTTAATACTAGTAAATTGTCTTTGAACAGAGGCTTAGACATATTTAATTTATTTAAACCGTATTTGAGGATTATCTTGCAAATTTCCGGGAATCAGTTATTTGACAATAATTACTAAAAACCAATGAGATAAAATTCCGATTATTTTGGATTCACTAATTAGAATTTATTATAGGAGGCCACTCCCTTTAACGGAACTATGATGAATTGGTTTGTATATTCGTTTGCACGGCATGCATATACTCTAACTATTACACGATGTAAGAAAAACTGCTCAAAAGTGGCCTATCATATAAATAATCATCCGAATAATCGACGACCAACGATGACCAAGTGTTTCTATTTTTCAAAAATTAAATAAGTTTTAAAAAACGCATTTTATTATTATTAGTAGTTCTCGAAATATTGCTATCAAATCACAATTTTACATTTAATATTCAAGCCATACGTAGATGAAAGAGAAATCTAACGAATCTAATTAAGCGATGGCCATTTTTGTGGAACTCACAATTAATACCTACCTCCACTTATCAACTTCGGTTTCGATTCAATGAAACAAACGAGGAAACCTGTTGGATTCACAAGAAGAAGTCACACCAATCCAAGAATAAAGATAACAAATGGGAGCGCATTTTTCCTGTGTCTCTTCAAAGAACAAATTAATTTCTCTAGCGTTTATTGAGCGACAGTTGATGGAGTAAGTATTAAAAAAGTAGTGTTCATTGTGCGGTGGGTTCTGACACGTAGATCACACTTGTTCCACCACTTCAAGGAAAAAATTTAAAGTTGGGCAGGAAAAATAATTCAAGCAACGGGAAAATCGAAAATTTCCACTTCAAATTTTGTCGTAAGACGATTTTGAAAATATGATGATTTAACAAATGAATTTAGTAAAATTATCATTTTTATCATCCGCAATTTTCCGAATTTTCATTAGGTTTTCCAGTATTTGAGTAGAAGAGAATTATTCTTATGTCAGGTTTCACATAAATTGGTTTCACCAATTTTGATTAGTTAAAAATATACCTAACAGTGAAGTTTCTGGCAAAGAAAACGGTAAATACAATTGAGCACACATTATGTGTTTTTTAGAAAACCAGTGGCTAGCTGTTAGACTCTAGACTATTAAAGTTAGCCGTTTTCCGCCAAAAGTAAAAAAAAATCGATAATGCAGACAGTGTCTTTGGTTTTTCAGCCGGAAATATAACATGTTATGTCAAATATTAATTGCCTCAGCCGAAAGTTACCAGCTGATATCTTCCAGCCGACATATCCCGGCCGACATTTCTCAGCCGATATCTTTTAGCCGAAAGTAATGTTTCATAACCAAAAATATTAGATTTTTAGTTTTATCAAGTACAAATATTCAACCTAAACCATTAAATAAA
This sequence comes from Nephrotoma guestfalica, assembly GCA_963691935.1. Lineage (NCBI taxonomy): Eukaryota > Metazoa > Arthropoda > Insecta > Diptera > Tipulidae > Nephrotoma > Nephrotoma guestfalica. The sequence goes on along the minus strand of OY829915.1, from coordinate 264,913,902 downwards.
AAAAAACACATTTTTAAAGCGCATTAAAAAACTCGTTAGAATATATCGTACATGAAAAATTTGAAAATTTATAAAAATTGTGTCATATGAGTGTGATACTCGATGCAGAGGCGGTAGAAAGATCTTGCGGGATTCTTTCATTTGGTCAATGATGACTTCTTCTTTCATTTGGTCAATGAGGAATGTGGCATCCGATCAATATTCTAACATATGAACCAACCAAGTAATTTACCAAACTTCTAAAAGTTCGTTCAATGTCATTTATATAGTGTGATTACAAACGGTTCATTGATCTTACCTCGATCATTATGAGGGTCACTGGATATCGATTTTTTAAAATTTGGTGGTTTTCCTAAAACTCTACAATCCAAGCTATGAAAAAAATTACCATGATGATAATTAGCAAGGTTTTATTAAACGTGATATTTTTAAGTGACCATTGGTAGAAACCGAAAATTCATATACCAAGCATTAATAAAGTTAAGGAATACAGGCACAGTAAAAATAAAACCAAATCCAGGCTGTTCAAGAAGTGTGTGCATAAAAAAATTTGTGAAAACTGCACGAAAATTCGAAGATATCCTGTAGTTCATATGACAAAGCTAGCTGCCAGCCTGAACGTGGGACTTTTAATGTATAACATATTCACCAAGGATCTGCACGAAAAGATCAAAAAATTTGTAGATTAACTGAGACTCTTGACACGATGCCGAGGAAATTTTATTTTCAGATTGAAAATATGTTTCAGCTGTGACGATTTGTGAAGTAATTTCATAAAAAGTGATGTCACCGCTACTTTTTATCGAAAGTGGTGTTAAAACCAACACTGAGTTCTACATTGAAAATATTCTTAAAAATCATTTGATTCCCCATGCCCAGGCGATATATGGAAATGAATATTACTGCTTCCAGCAAGATAGTGTTTCTTCACATAAAGCAAGATAACTTAAGAGTGGTGCCATGGCAATTTAGCCGATTTTATACCATCTAAACTCTTTAAATTTTTGTATATGGGTATGTATAAAAATTTACAGATTAAGACATTTAAGGAAAATAATTAACAAGTGCAGTGGAGAACGAATTGAATTTAAGAATTTGAGCTATTTTGAATAATATGTCGTAGCCAAATATGCCTCTATACCAAAACAAGATGTCCTTCTGAATCTGAAACTGGTTTATATTCGGCTAAGCCTTAGCTTTAAGCATTTCTCTTGAAAAGGTTTGACAGAAAACTAAGATTTAAATATTGATTCATTTTATTATAAATTTAGTTTATAAATACATGAGACAGTTTTTAAATTCGAGTTTGAAACAAATTTGAAATTATTTTAAACAATTTATGATTCAAACCATTATCAACTCGAATCATTTTTAGTAGTAGGAGCAACCAGATTTGGTGATTTGTATTACTAATATTCTCAGAAATTTTAGGAATTAAATGTCAGGTAACATCCAGAAGCAAATAAATCACAAATTTTCATTACTAATTTTAAGAATAAATTTTTTAATTGGATTTTTTCAATTGGATTTTTTCTTGTCAAGAATACGTTTCACATTTTTATTTCATAGATGAATTTAAACTGTTAATTAATAATCATTCAAACATTTGATTGCTAATTATTATTATTTAATTAACTTAGAATTTTGGATTCTTCTTTTCTGAATGTACGATAGAAACAATTAACAAATTGGCAGTCGTTAGTGCAAAAAAATTATAACTATCAGCCAATGCGGCTCAAAACAATACGCCACCGTCTTCTGAACCAAATAATGAGTGCAAACGTGTAATATATTCCTATATAAACGGTGCATCGTTACCGTACCATAAGCATACCAATGAAATGGAAATATGAAGGCGGAGTAAATAAATAAATAAGAGTGTAAGTAATTTCCAACATCTTTTCTTGAAAGTATGGGAAGAGTTTCAACGGCTGAAGCGTTATTTCCTTCTAAAAAATTATTATCTCTTCTTAGATCATGAAAGATCAGGCTACTAACGGGAATTGCCAATAGAAAAGCAAAACCCTGATCTAGTGTACGTTGCAAAAATGTACAGTTTGCTCTAGTATAGTTTTCTATTTTTAGTACTTTCAAACGCTTTTCTAGAAGAATTAGAGAACTTGGCATAGAATCAGGACACCTAGTCAGTTCGGCCACTGAATCATGTCTTATGTTGATATATTTTTACGATAACTCACTGGCAATCAGAGTCATTAACAGTCGTATGCACATCGTATGCATAACAACTGAAATTCACGTCCTCATGTTAGTCTGATAAGCTTAATTGTGATTTTTGTGCCCATGGTGAGACCAACCTCTTAATTATTTTACGATTTCTTGTATAATTTAGAAATTTTAGTGAGACATGGGTTTTAGAATTTTCGATTATTTTGTAAATTTTATATACAGTCAATGCGGATATAGATATAGCGATATGGAGGTCCGTATTGCAGTCTTGAGTTTGTGCGTACCTTTTGATTCACCCGGTGGATTCTATCATTATTATCATTAACCAGAAATATATGTATGCTTAACGTTTTGTGAGATAACAGTTTCTGAGGATTGCTGTTTATTTGTATAAAATTCCACAGTATCGCACAGAGTGTATTAAAACAACAACAAAGTTAAAAATAGTTCAACTCGAGTGCGGAACTAGTAGTCGGGGCAAAAAGCATTTCATGAAATTTATTAGTTTTGAGTGCGCGAGCGAGTGTCATGCTTTTTATTTCCGATGTCATGTACGCAGCATGAGGTGCTTTGGTAAGAAAATTCGTTAGCCATCCTACAAACTTAAGCCTTAAGATTAAAAATAATTGTATTCTTCTTTGCAAGTTGGTTATCTGGCTATAAAGATTGAAAATGCTCTTGCGCCATTCCATTTTTCAAAATAGGCTACAAATTTATTAATTATATTTATTTTTAGTGTACGATTCGTGTCTATAAGCACAAATTGCTGAAAAATGTAATCATCCCCGAGTAACACGCTTTTGACCCAGGTCGGTTAACAATAAATGCATTTGAAGTTGGACAGCAAGTTGGCGGTGTGTTCGCCGATTTTATGAAAACATTTAATAGAATTCTTATGAATTCTTGCATCTTAACTGCGTGTAATTGGTGTTAACTCAAGTTTGCTATTATGGATTAGCTCGTAACTCTCCGAATGGCGAAAAGCCATAAAAGTTGAGAGAAGTTTTATTAAAAGTTGCTTTTACTATTCGAAATGCTTATTGTATGCTGGCGATATGAAAATTGTTCGCATTATAAGCCGCGATTAAAATCTTTTACAGAAAGATTGGTTCTGCTCCTATCACTCGCATAAGCTTAATCATTTGTAGCTTAATATTAATAAATGTCGGCTCGTGAATCTTTGATGGAAGAGAGTTATATTTAATTTGGATTATAGTGTCTATTGTGTACTAGTGATCGCCAAAGAATTTAAGAACTTGGTGTAACCTTAAGTTAAAGGTGTCTTTTCATTTACATTTAGATAATATGATTAATAAGAGAAATGCACTATAATTCGGGTTCATATGTAGAGCTTGTAAGTCGTTTCGTAGTGTCGAGACTTATCAAGCTTTTTATAATTGTTTAACAAATTCTAGACTAGAATATATATTTTTGGTAGCCATTCAGTCAGTTGCTGCGTTTTTTTGAAAAAGCTGCTCTAGTGCGATAAATTATATTTTGATTTTTTAAACAATTCACATATTATTAAAATATTTGAACTGACGAAACAGGGAAATTTTTTTTGTAAACAATTTTGTGATTGTTCCTTACTTCATTTACAACTGGAAATTTGAAAGAATGAAAATGAAATAACTGGATTGTATTTTTAATAAGAAAAAATGGATATCTTAATGTTTGCTGGTGAAATAAATTAATTTATTTTAATATTGGATAGTATTCTGTTTAATTATAAACCAAAAATTAAATGTCAAAATGATTGACTTGAAGTTAGTTAAATTTGTTGTTCTAAATTTGTTTGTTTAAATGTCCCTGTATTTTCCGTATATTTTATCGCGGTCTCGAACACCTTACTTCAAAAAAACGTAGCTACTATGTGTTAGGCGATCTGTATTTTCTGCGTGTTTTTCTTTTCACCTATAGCGTCTGATCATATTGATCCCGCAAACCTTCTGGTATAACTGTTTATTGATAATTCGAACCCTCGAAACCATAGTTTTAATAACTATTTCATAGAATGACTTCTATAATTCTAGTTAATGTAAAGGTCAAAACTGTCTAGCACAGACTCGAAGTAAATTCAATTTGAAATGGCTTCTAGTCGCTTCAATTTAAGAATTGTCACTATAATAACAATTCTTGTAAAATAATTCGTCGAGAAATAATTCTACGAAAAATTGATATTTAGAAAAATGATTCTTCGTGTAAAACAAGTGGATTAGTTAGTTAGCATAGCACTACTTCTTTTTTTGCAGGATTGTTCTAGAACCAATTATTTTTTCCGAAGAATTATAATAAAACTAAATTCAATATTGGCTATTCCACTTGTTTCTCTTTTTGATAGAATTATTGTAAATTGTAAATACTAAATAATATAAAATAGAAGAGCCAAGAGAGATCTAATGGCTCAATACATCGTTGAAAGACAAAAATTTTCGAGAAATTATTTTCAAGGTCGTTGTAAACTTACGAAGAGCCTCACACGCAAAGAGGTTTTATTTTACCGTATATAGGGCATGCGAGTGCTTAAATATTTTTCTCGAAACCTTTCAGCACCAACATTCAACGTTTTTGGATCCTTAATTAAATGAATTTCATTAAACTTTCTTACCAGACAAATTCTTTATTAATTACCGTACGTCGATCACAAAATTCACCACTGGTGGCCATATTCGCAATAAAATCGCAATTTCTTTAAGATAATTTATAATTCTCTGTTAGATGCAAAAAGAAATCATTTGTTTTTCAAACATTTTCAATTATGTACTTGATTTCAACTCTTTTATTATTATGTTACATTTTTGAATGCATTTATCTTATTTTCCGCATCTTCTTTTCTTGAGAAATTGTCATAATTTGTTGTTTTTTTAACGTTTTTATGTAAATTATTCATCTTACAAAATATAGACTCAACTCGCGAGGTAATAATGGACATTGTGTTTAATCATTCTTATGGTTGTGTATATATATGTAAGATTCACCTAAAAGGAACTCACAAAAGAAAGATGAAGAGGTAATTATTTATTTTCTTTTAAATTTCTTAACTAAGTTGATTTTAAATGGGATGGATGGAAAATAGAGTGATAGTTCATTTATTACTGGAGATTATACTCGTATAGGATGATGGGTTTACCTTTCTCCTTGTTTTGTGTTTGTCATACGACTTCTGATTTATGAGGCATAATTAATAGCATAGGCATTACCTTAGAAGGGCAAATAACTATGCGGTGATATAAGTCTTGCGGAGATATAAATTATATAATTTGGTTGAATCTTGCATAGAATCTACAAAGATCTCTTATATATAAAAATCCTACGCGCAGGCGAATAATCTATCTATCAAATCGTCTTCTATCATTACATTTAAGTATTTTTTCCGATGCTAATCAGCAAATATGTATAAGAATAAATCAAGATCAAAAATGCCTTTAATTAAGCTAACACTCTCATAAATCAAAAGCGTTAACAAAAAAAAACGCTTAATTATTTCTTTTTTCCATAGCTTTAACATATTTTTAAAGCACAACAACCCAAATCCCACTCAATCTTAATCTTTTCATAAAATATTTTGATTTATTTAATTTAAGTATATTTTTTACTTTTATATTTTTATGTGCTCATATCTTATCTATCTGTACCACAAATTGAATGTGAAATACACGCATAAATTTTATCGATAAAAATTACAAAATTTTTCATCGGCCTTATGTAAGCAGACATAAAGCGCTTTAAAAAAAACTCAATATTATTTTACTTATTACACAAGCTCAACAAAAAGTAAAATATGAATTGAGTTTATTCTACAAAAAAATAAAATTTACATAAATTAAATTTCTCTTGTCTATTTGGGAGTCGAAAATGTAACAACCTGGTGCTTTCAGTGTATTAAATAAATGTCTGATGCGTGTGTTTCATGCAACATGGTTCAACTGGTAGTGTTCGCAGGATAAATATGTTACCACATTACCAATACACAAAATTAAAAAATGATTGTACACCATAAATTTCCACTTGAATTCTTATTACAATATAATTAATTTTACGGCTTCGGTTTTAAGATCAAGATGAACTGCTTGCGCGATATCCAAACAAAAGAATTATCAATTGAATAATTGATCACCGCAACCATACGAAACCTCATGAAAACTACAGCAAAACGTATCTATAGAGAAGAAGCACAAAAACAACCAAAAAATATGAATAATATTAAGTTGAAACCACAAAAACCTCAACTTAGCCACCATTATTACTTTGCTTGTATACAACACATATCCAAACCGAACCAAATCAGATCAATTACCTCTTAGTTTGTAGATTATTCATATTCATACCGTAAATTCTGTTTATATTTTTACAAAACTCATCTAATCACTTTCAGTTTCCGTGTGTCTGTCGTATACACCAATATAAATTCCAAGACGATCACACAAGACAAACGAAACAAGAAAGACTTGAATGTATTTTACAATAAGTCATCTGGTTTTGTTATTATTTTTCTTCACAACAAATCAATCAACGCTTCTTCATCATCATGATGATCATCGTCAAATGATCGAAAGCGAAACATAAAAAATAAAACTGTGATTTCTGTCTTGTATTTACCTCTCTGTAAACAAATTCGCGTGGTTTTAAAAAATAAAAAACAAGATTATTGTTGAAATAAGATAATGAATCCATGAAGAGCTGAGACGACACAGATATAATGCGATGAAGAAGATCAGGTTTATAATAATAATACCAAACCACCGAAAAATACAATTTACTTGACTTATGTTGTTTGTAAATAAAAATAAATCATAACCTATCTCAAAAAAAAAATTAACAGAATCTTGTGGATTTTGTGGAAGAAACCAGTTTTTTGAAGTTTTTCGGTAAGACATCTTAAATTCAACTTTTTGTTGTAATTTTTTTTTACTTTTTATTCTCACACTTTTACTCTTAATGCATTATGATTATTTTGTTGGTCTAATTGTAGAAAAATTTGAGTTAAATTGAAAAGAGCCGCAGCAGCATTTGATAACTAAATAATGTGTGATGCGGTAAGTTACGATTACGATAAATTAATTGGTTCCGTCTTGTAGTAACGGACGGAAATCAATTGTAAATATTAATTTTGTTGTCTGACGCCTTTATTTTGGCTAGAGAAGTATTACAATGTAAAACGTAATAGCATGTATTAGATTGGAGTGACTTGTAATTTTGATAAAAATTATGATAAGTCATGATATTTAAGAAAAATACTCTTCCGGGTAAGAAGAATCTATAGGAGTTTATAGTAAAATTATTATTAACAATCAATATTATGGGCTACATTTACAGAAACTTCGAACCCAATAGAAGTAATATAACGAATTTAACAATGTTTTCGTAGTATCATAATCCATAATTTCTCCATTTAGTGTGTTTCAATTCTGGCAATTTGTACAAGAAATTATTTATTACAAACTCTGTACAAACAATAGACATATTTACCCAAAATTATAAGGATCTCAAATCCGTTCTATAATAACCCCGTTTGCCCACTGATATATTTATTTTATGATCTGTTCGAATCAGCATCTAGAGACGTTACTCTTCACATATAAGCATATTTCAATCAAAGCAATTTGCCGTCTTAGAAAATGAGCATGACTTTCTCGTTACACTTATCAAATTACAAGAAAAGCGTAATCAGGTTTACAAAGTGGTATTGACAACTGTAACCACCAATCTGTAGTATTCTGACGTTTACGTAATTCTGCTACGTTCCGGTAACAATGCAACCTTCATTAGAATAAAAATATACAAGGTGCTTTATAAAGAATTCCTATTCTTTTATCTTTATTGGACGTGTTCGATTTCTGTGCCAAATAATCTTTCCCGTACATCAAATTATTACAGCAGCGGTGTGCTAAATTTTTCACATAACTGAAATACTTTTTGTATGTTTTCATGTTATGGGAATGACACAACTTGTGCTACATTTTTAATTGCGAAGTTATTTTCGATATAGTTTTGTACTTAATAAATTTTTAATTTTTCAGCTATGTCAACATTATTTTATTAATCGGAGGGCAAAGAGACATTTTAGTATTAAGCAAGAGAACATTATTCTGCTAGTGTCAAAATATCACAGCAAAACTATTTTCACCAAAAGATTGTAACGAACAAAAATAATATTGTTTGAAGCTGTATTTTTTTTGTAGTTGGAAGGCACTCCTTTCATACCCGCACACGACTCCTTTCATCTAATCACACAATTACAGTATACTAGCGCCGCTTTGGATATCTCCCTATCAATCCGGAAAGTGACGATAGGCGCCGAGATCCGTAAACCAACAGGGGGAAATCTCTGATTTTACATTCTATCCAACCATAAATTGGACTGACTGCCCGACCAAATTGGATCGTTTGTATTGCTCCTAAATTTGTCAATAAATTAGTACCCTTAATAAGCCAAAACGTGCGAGGTAAGATCCTATAATCCAAAGTACGGTCGAGGCAACACGGCCCACAAATTATCAATACGATTAGGTGTGCAAGTAGAAACTCGGCTCAGAAGTTGGTTGCATTAAAATATATTTTAACGCATTGCTGTTTTTATGACATAAGTTTCAGTCATTTATAAGCTGTCGTTCTATGTGCATTAACTTTAAGAGATGGATGGATCGATAAGAAACATTTACGTCATTGCATTCTATTCTGTTTTCAGCGCTTGTAGTCTTGAGGACGATCCACGTCCAAAGTTTATTTTTATTTAAAGTTTTACTGGATGAAAATTCGTGTCAAACTTAAAAAGAGCTTGAAGAATAGTTAGGAGTTACTCACCAAGCAATATCACTTCGATTGCATGCAATGGGAAAAATAAGGAAGGAAGGAAAATGGGTTCCTCATAAACTGACCGAAGAAAAGAAAAACCGATGAGTTGACGACATCTGCATGAATTTGCTTTTTAATAAATGCAGAAACATCAACATCAGTTGCAAAAATAAATATTCATGCCAAGAAAGTGTTACTGAATGTCTGGTGAGATTGGAAAGGAGTCATTTACTACGAACTTATGGAATTTGGTCAAACTGTTACAGCTGAATGGCTGGTAAACGCCCAATCCATAAAATTAAGTGATGTTCTAGAGGAAAAAAAACCCTTTACCAGCCAAGGATGGAGGAAGGTGATATTGCTGCATGACAATGCTTGTTCACATAAAGCAAAATCAACCCATCTTCTCCTTAGGCTGGGAAGTTTTACAGCATGTGGCGTATTCTTCAGACTTGGCTCCCGCTGATTACCATTTATTCAGTTCGATGTCATCGTATTTGAAAGACCAATGGTTCACGAAAGTTGAAGATGTGTCTATCGCGATGGCATTCATCATCTAGAGCATAGATGGCAAAATGCCAGAGATAGTAATGGCAAATATTTCGATAATTAATCTTTGGAACAATTATATTTTCAATAATGTTGAATTTCACATAAAAAAAGCCGAGTTTCTACTTGCACGCCTAATACATACCTAATGTCATTTGAAAAAACATAATATTAATCATGAAACACGCTATCAGGCTTAGACGCTATAAAATCATATCTATACGTGAGCACAATTCTTGCTTCTAAGCAATTTGGTAATATTACTGGCGCTAATGCCTGGAATGCCCAAAAAATACTTAAACTTTGGAATGTATCTTTATACATTTTTTGAAACACCTTGCTATTAGAAAACCATTATACTTCCTATACAGGCACTTCTTAAGAACAAAGCAGTCCTGCAAAATCATAGAATGCTAAATGGCTGGAAAATACTTAGAATGAGTCGTATTCACACGACGGTTAAAAATCCGGGATTTTGCGACCAAATATAAATATAAAATCGAATAAGTTACTAACTTCACGCTTGAGATGGGGAAAATCCCGGATTTTTATCCATCGTATGAATACGACTTGACTGACGAAAGTAGCTCTGACTGGTTTAATATACATATTGAATTTTTTATCTAAAAGAGGGTGAACATCTTTTACTAATGAGAATTTTATTAAATTATCCACAATGTGTCACTTTATAAATCAAAAAATTGTTTTCAAATGTGTCTCAAATGTTTGATACAGGATTAGTGATTTTATTTTTGGTTCAGCGCCAGCCACTTTCGTTCATAATTAAATATTTTTTTGTATATTATATTGATTTCAGATCAGTATATCGATTTTGTCCCGTGAGTTACTCATTTAAAATGAGTGAAGCAAAAAATATCGAATACGTATACACTGTATAATACACAATTATGTCTTTGTATTTGTATTTTTCTTTTGTTCGTATTTGTGTCATTTTTATGATGGACAGTACCAAAATAACGCGATCCGGGTGAATCGGTTTAATTGTTATGGTGCTTATTTCCTTTTCTCAACACATTACGTCTGCTCGCGAGCTGTGGAGTGTCATTATTTAACATGCTAATGTATTTTATATTTAATAGTTTTTTATAATAAATTAATTTTATATGTTTATATGTTATATGTTAAAATTTTATAAACAAATTTAATTTAAATTTAATAAATTTTAAAAATAAAATATTAATTATTAAAAAAAAAATCGAAAATACATAAATATTTAAAAAGTAACACTATCTTGTATAGGCGGATTCAGTGTTGCGTTAATTTGTCTTTTCATTCGTTTAAAGAATTTTTGCGACCAATCATATTGTTCCAAAATGATGAATTTTTCTTAATTTTTTCAAACAACACAATAATATGGCGTTTACAATGGTTAACCCTTTGAGTGCCAAAGAGCGCAATCGCGCTCCTCAATATAGGAATCCAAAATCTCATCAAGGGTTAATAGAATAAACAAATAAACAATGCCACGTGATTTGCATGTGTATAGTAAAGCAAACCAATTATACGCGCGTCACTAACCAACATAAACATAAATACTACTACTATATCTTTCCGGTTACACTCATTTCGTTTCACACATTTTGGGACAAAATCGATACACAGATGTGGTAGTCTCCTAAATGATGATTTTAGTTTTATTTTCATTACCAGTTACAGTTTACGCAATGAAGCGGTACGTACCATCGTCAATCGAATCTTACCGACGTTACATAAAATTGCAAAGTCAACCATTAGCGAATATTTTAGAATTTTGGTAATTTTTAAATTCAAAAGTAAGGTAAACCACAACTTTGAAACGCCAAACAAAATCTACCAAACTAAAAAATCATATCCAAACGCAAAAAAGTCACTCTTTGACATTTCTCGCCAAAAACCTAATCGATTAATCTATACGACTGTCATTTAAGATCCGGAAATATGAATGCATTATATTTCAAACCATAAAATCAGGTTCCTCGGTCGCTCTTCCGTACCAAAACAAAAAAATTTACATATTTCCAGTTTTTATATTTACTTCTCGTTTAAATATCACATGATCATCAATAAGTAGCAACAAAACTGCAAAATAAAATAAATCAACTATATAAATTCTTAGTAACCTTTCCAAAATCTAAAGAATTAAAATAAAATATTTATGATCTTTATGCACACAGCGAAATGAAAAACAAAACAACATTAACGACCATCAGCCACGATCAGAACCAGAACCGGAATACAAGCGCACAGATGATTTTGAAAAAAATAAAAATCAAAAACAAATCGTGCAACCGAGTGAATATTGCGCGCACAACCCAAAAATAACGTAACACACCAAAAACTAGAAAATCATGTTCCCACTTTTAATCCGGTTTCAGAGATTTTTTTTTATTAATTCTTTCGTTTTTATTTTCATTTTCCAGTCAATTTTTGTATTTCTCCATTCTGGTGGTGTGGCAACAGGTATAAGTTCAGTGATCAAGAAACCAACAAATATGTGTCTGTGTATATTACGAAATAAAAGTGAGATTGATCATGAGAAAAAAATAAAATATAAAATCGGAAGTTCAAAACATAAAAAAATGTAAGCCAAGTCGGAAGTTTATTAAAAAAAAAATAAATAAATCCAGTTTAAATATAAGAAGATCAAAACAAACAAAACTTAGTATGAAGAAAGTGTGGGAGAGAAGAACAGAAACAAAAACAAATACACAAAAGGTAGAAGAAGAAAAGTAAAAACCAGAAAAATAACAATAATTACGATCACACATGATCGTGAAGAATCTTTTTCATTCATAGTTTTGGTTGAGTAATTTTTTTTACACAAAACCTAGGGAATCAAGAAAAAAATAAAAAGCGCGGGAAAATAATAAACAAGTGTGTGCAAAAGTTGATCATCTGTTCATAGACCTGATCGCAAATTACATAAATAAACTAGACAAAAATCCATATTGTATTCCAAGGTAAGGCGCATTTTTATTTATTTTAATTAGATTTTATTAAGATTGGTCAGTTACTTATACTACACAGCAATCTTTCTATATTGGATGAACTTGAAACGAAAAAAAAACTAAATGTACGAGTATTATAAACCGTTTTGTTGTGTTTTATTTTAGAATTTTTAATGATTTGTTGTTTGAATATTTGAAACTGGTTTGATGGAATTTCGTGTTTTTATCGCGCCGCTAAAGAGTGAATATTTTTGTAATCATGATTATTAACTACTTCTTATTTGTGCGGTTAGTTAAAAAAAATATAAGTTGATTGATCTTAATGTGTAATAATAATATAGTAATAAGTGTGACATGCTGGTGTAATTATTTGCTATATACTACTTCTAATATAATACAAAATATGATAGACAGTTGTTAGACATGTTTTGTATATATGAAAAAGGTTGTTGTGTTTTGTACAATTGTAAGGTATTAAAAAACATCAAGTCGCAAGAATGTCTACCATATACAATGTACCATTTATGTTTTGATTAATATGATTAAAATAAACAATTTAGACGGGGGGTAGCCATTCTAAATAATGGCCTTTGTGTAACGGAAAAAATTTTGTGGTTGACAAGACAATCAGTGTTAGAACCGGTTAATAGTAGAATTTAATACATATACATATATAAAAGGACATTGCACACTTTGCTGAAGAATGCGGTTTACCTAAAATTCCCACGGCTATATACACTAAAAAGAAATCTTCCTTGACACACAATTATTCAAGAAAAGAAACCAAACATGAAATCAATTTCAAGTTCAATGATTTTAATCTCTTTGGCATCATCACCATCATCATCAAAACAATAACCAGACAGACTGCCAGACAACCAGATTTCATTGTTTTCATATTTTATCACAAAAATATCTTTCCAAAAAAGCAACAACCCCTACAAATATAAGCAACAGTCGTCACAAAAATTTCCTGTTCTATTAAAATTACATCAATTATCTCCCACTAACTTATTACCTTAAACAACCAAATCAACTTACAACCGAATTCGACATAGAGAGAAATAAAAAAATTGACAATGGTCAGTTAACATGATGGACCTGTTTTACACATAGCATTGCCTTATACAAAATAAAAATATAAATTATAAAGACAAAACATGAATACACACCATCATTAAACCACTTTCAAAATCCAGATTAACCAAATATAAAAATGGAAAAAAGACTCGTCATCATCTTTTAAATCGAGTTTAAAGATTAAAATTATTTGTTGGCTTAGGCATCTATGCGAATATATATGATCAGGTGATTTAAAGACACCCACATGTATTTACGTATATAGAAAGTATATTCATCAATATTTCTGCATAATAAATTACTCATAAAACCAAAAGCACTTTAACGCAATTTCACTTGTAACCTTTTGGCATGCAAGCAATTCATTTACAAAATACAAAGTATCTCGTTATAATCAACGTTGGTTTAAATGTTTCAATTTTTTCTTATTTTATTTACCTGCGGAAATTTTGAGTTTTAAAATCATGAAGATTAGAATTTATAGGAACCAAGTTCAAGTTCAAAAGACTTTAGAAGAATCATTCGCCAACAGAATTGGCTCCATTTTAACGCCACCACTGTTTAGTAAAATCATTATAATTTGTTGCTGTCTTGCACACTTTTTATTTCTTTTTGCCAGTCAATTATAAAATTTGAAGACAGATAAAATAACCATAAAAAATTTGCGAATTAAAATTCATTAAGAAAAATTTAAATTTTATTTTTTGTCAATAAATTAAACAGCTACAAAAAATATTAAGCGTTTAACTTAACCTTGACACTTTCGATTGATGTTTTTGTTGGGTGCACAAGCACAAGCTGCCAAGCCGTAAAAGTTTGGCAAAAATATATACCAACAACATTTGAGATTTTTGTTTTCGTAATTAGCAAGTTACGTAAGAAAACAAATTATATTAAGTTGGTACACGAATTAATTGTTTTTGGGTAACAAAGTTTTGTTGAATTGAAATCTGTTCCCTTCGAGCGTTGGCACATGACAATTTGTCATATAAGGTAGTTCACACTCTGTTTGTACACTTGAAATAAATTTAAAGTTTATGGATTTACAAAACTATACGACATCATGTTTACTTTAGAGTGCACGGCGAAAACTTTCTTCTTGGGTTTTCAACATTTTTGAAAATCTTCTTTGTTGGTTCACAAAATTAGCCAAAGTTCCAAAGCGAGAAAGCCTGGTCCAAATAAACCACGCACTGAATGACAAATGCAAGATTCCTTACCATAGTAGCTTCGAAAATTGACTGAAGTAGATTTATAAAATAATAAAATGGTTTTCCTTTCGTATTTGAAATGTCCTTACTGAATATTAAAACAGGCAAGCCTAAACCAGCACAGAAACGGAACTCAAATATAACAAAATATATCGACAAGACGAGCAAAATAATATGGTGGTGAGTGCAAAATTTAAAAGAACTGTGAGAAGTTTCAATCTGTGGCATTATTCTGACTTTTCCTGGGAATCAGGATAAAGATTTGTATAGCATTTTTGTTTAAATTGTGTCTTTCTGGTCTATTGTTGGAAGAAATTTCGTGTACATATTTTCGGAAAAAAAGAATTGGATGGAAAACTTTTGCTCTCTAGAATTTTTATAGGGCAAAATAATTCCCAATTTAGCTTTAATTAAAAAATATTACACCAAACTGATTCTACAGAAAATACAATTGAGACAAAAATGTTATGAAAATATATTTCTCAATTCCCAGGTAAAGCAAAGAATAGTACCACAGGTATGGCTGCTAAACGGAATTTAAAGTCTATTTGGGCATCCCTTGATCTGAAGAGTACAGAGTTTGTTTATAAACTGGAATTTGAGAGTTCATAGTTTTGCTGCCGTTTCGCAATTTGCATAGATAAATAAAATTAATTTTATTGTTGTTTGATTATTGTTTGACGTAAATAGCACGTTTACGAAACAACAGGAACTCTCTTTCTCCCGATTTTCGGTAGCATGGGTCGATTTTGAATAAATAATCTTTGCCACCGAACAGACCATCGTTGAGTTTACTTTTGCCCAGCTGCAAAATTTAAATATCGTCGTATATCAAAATTTAAAATAGTAATGACAAGCTCGATTTCTAATCGAACATTTTAAGAAAGATCTGGAGCGAAAGCAGCAGAAATCTCAAAAAGTTAATCTCTCGAAAATCATTATTACGATATCGTGCAAATCGTGCATGTTTGTTTTAAAAATTTTCTTCTAAAATTAAAACTATAAGTATATACATTACTTTCGGCTGAAATTATCGGGATATAACAAAAATCTTCTTATACCGGGCTCCTATTATGAAACCAACCGCATTTCGAATTTTTTGCGATTTTGCGAACGCGATTCGCTTCGAATAATTGTATTATGTAATACGACAACCGAATATCGCATTTGCCATAGGGACATTTTTTCGGAAAATTTTTTTAATGTTAAAATACAAAAGTTGAAAATGTTTTTAACCTTGAAAAACTATTTAACTTGTTTTTTAAATAAAGACGGTGGAATTTACTATAAAAATATATGTTTAAGTTATTAGTATTTGTTCATGGTTTGAATTAAATTTTAGACTGCTAATGAGCAATCGCATTTGAATATATTAATTTCGCATTTTTACGAAAATACTGTTTTATAGTAGTGATAATACGTTGTACAGGCAAGCCTAAACCAAAAGTCCCGTGCTTAGAAAATGGAAAATCGCTATTTAACGAAACTCGATATTACGCATAGCGGTAACTTAAAAATCCGAAAAGCTTAGTTCATTCTAAATTTCACTTTTCCAGTTTTTAATATTCACGAGATCTTCTACATATCTATATTGTTTATTTTCCTGATGCCACACTCAAAGAGGGGCTTGGCCGCCCCATTATTGAGGTTACACAATCAAGTTATATTCGAATTAATTATTGACTAGTTCGTTGCATCAGCCAGATTCTACGGCAGGTAACGGTCACACATATTTGTATTATAAGACAAGCAATGAACCCTTGACGTTGATGGTAAAGTTATTGTCGCATTCGTTCTTAATAAAATTTTAAATACATTTTTTAATTTATAAAGACTACAAAATGTTCTTTAAATTTGTTTTTAATACTTAAATATAACGATCTGCTAGTTTGATGATCCCAATATAGTGAACGTACCCTGTATATGACGAACAAAATTGTTAGTATGCCTTGCGATTTCGTTATAAACAAGTTTTTTCAACTTTCGACTGAAACAGGCAACTCTCGTATAATTTCTGTTTAAATTATTCTTTTCTGGCATACTAAGGCAAAAAGTTATTGATCATTTTTTTGAAAACAAAATAAAATTGGGAACAAACTTTTTTACCAGCTCCTTTTACCTCTTTTTACCACAAACCCCTACTACCGGTTTTGCGCGCTTGTTTGCAAAAAGTCATATACAACTGTTTTACGGCAAGGCTAAATAAGTTGGCATCCATATTTGTTCTAACAAATAGCAACGAATAACGGATATGCAATTAAGACTATATTAAAGTTATTAGATAAAAGGTTAAAGCATAAAACTCTAACGAATATTTATCCACCAGATAGACCAACGCCGAAAAATAGACGTCATTTAGGGTATATAGGAAAAACTAGCCACCGGATTAGCAACATCGTGTCCAATTATACCAATATTATTAGTTTTGCTTTAATTGCAATGATTGTAGTTTCTCCTATATTGGACAAACAGGGGGCAATTTTTGAGTTAGAGCTAAAGAATATTTTTCTGGTTGCAATCAATCAACTTTAGAAAATCATACAGCTAACTTAAACAATTTAGACATATTACATATACAACCCAGAAGCAGACGTTTAGATATTTGAGAATCTTACGAAATTCGTAAATCCATATTTCTTAATCAAAATATTCTTACCAAACAGAGAGAAATCCCCTTCTCACCAATTACGGATCCTGCCCTGTTTGTTCTATTCTCACGCTTTTAATAATATGACTCGGGTAATTAAATGTACTTCAATATATCTGGAATTTTGTTACTCAGCCGATGACTAATAGCTTAACTCCATTCCTAACAGTTGGTTGGGACGATCAATAGATTAATTTTTATTGCCTATTTTTGGTCTCTCCTTTTATTGATTTTTCCTACTATACCTGGTGATTTATCATCTGAAACTTTCAAATATCTCGTAAAATAAGCACTCCATTTTCAAAATTTAATCTTTCCGGAGGTAGGGGGGATGCTAAAATTAGTACCTCTCCTCCCCTTCTTGTGGATGGGGCGGGGGTAGCTTTGCAATTAAAATAGAAAGCATTGGTTTTGCCGCTGTTAACGTTTGAATTGAAATTAACGTCTTAACCAAAGTTTTAACCAAATTGTATTTCTTAAATTTTTAATTACTGAAAAATGACTTGTCGAGACACTACTATTAAACGTCAAACAATTTACCATTACAAATATTAGGATTTTCCAATTATTCATACAAATTATTTACACCTATTTAAAAAATTTACGGCATTTAGTCTTCCGTATTACTGTTTTCTTGCGAATTTTAGGTTTACAAAACAAAACAAAAAATTCCCAATTATTTTGAGAAACCTGTAATAATCCTGAAGTAAACAAGCAACTGTTAATGTTTTGAAAACCAAAATAATTTTGTTATTTCAAAATTTGATGATGATGATGATGTAAGAGCTTAAGTGCTACCGAATTTTGAACCTTTGCATTGTAGTTAGTAACCACCGAGAATTTAAAATTTGTTTATTGCGTGCTGAGAAGAAAATTAAAATCGTTTGTCAGTAAGAAATCAACGGAAATGGTCCCGTCTAAATATAGTTTACCTAAGAGTGCTTAAGCTCTTGATATTTTGGGCCTTTATTGTTTGACTCCGTAGCTACATGAAAGTGATTAAAATGTTGAATTCTCATTGATGTTCTTTAGTCCAAAATTATTTTAATTTTATTTTAATGATTGATTTAATGATATCTGTTGTTAGCTTTGATAATATTTTCATTAATTTAAGGTATAGGGCAACATGTATCAATAGTCCGAAACGTAGAAGTCTCGGACAGAGATATCTAGCAACAAAAAGAAATAAAGTGCGTTTCGTATACTCAAACAAGCACACAACAAACACTACTAAACGATTAGCACGAATTTACAACTCTTTCTAATGCAAAATTCTACAATTTACCCGTTTGAATTAGTTATTTGACAAACGAAGAACATTGTTACAAAAGCCATTGTATATACAAGTGCTACGTTAACAAGCATATTGTTTCATTGTGCCTAACGTCAGATAAATTTTAAACGTGTGCCAATCATTAGCTGAATTATTATTATTATTTAATTTATTAATTATTAATTATTAAAAATATTTGAACGACCGTTGCAAATGAGTACATTTTCAAACTAAGTCTCTTGCAGAGGTAACGGCAGTTTTAGCAGAGCTGAGAATAACGTGGTCGCTGTTATTGTTAACAAGACTGTTTTCGTTTATTCATTCTGTATATTCCGAACGTTTCAAAACTGACATAAAACGTACTTTTAATCATTCTATGTATTCTGTTTTTTCGTTTGTTCCTTTATTTATTTGGAATTTTTGGAACGCATTCTTTTTATACTACATCGCAACGCAGAATGAAAATAATATTCTGTTTTAAAATGTCAAGCTGCGATAGTGCGCGTGCAAATAATTTAATTTTTTTTTATAAAACAACATAATATATATGTATATATATATATATATATATATATATATATATATATATATATATATATATATATATATATATATATATATATATATATATTCATATATTATCTATGGCTCAACAAAAGTAAATGCTGCCAAAATAAAAACAAATCGATGCTGTAAAAAAGTATTATGTTTATTCCATTTATGTTCTTAGGTCACGTGATCAATATTATTTTCCTTTTATTCTTTCTGAACAAAGAATTAACGAAAACAATGTAAAAGTGTAACAATGTATAATAAATGAATCCACTCCTGGCCATCCGTGAACATTTATCAGGTTTAGCATATGGAACTAACTTCAGTTTTACTTTAACAGATCTACTTACACATTTCTCAATCCAAGCTTAATACTAATAACAGAAAAAAGTAGGTTTGAGTATCAATTCAATAATTGTGAAGACTTTATGTGATGACAGTTCTAAATGTCAAATTATACGTCGAAGTAGAAAAGTCGTTATAATTTTACCAAAGCGTACACATCTCAAAGAACATAATTTTTACGACTTTATCTCAACCTACCCAAGTTAAATTTATTCCATCGGCGATATTTTTCTAATCGGACCAATTCAACAAAACAACAAACGAATATTCGAGCAAAAATAGAATATAAAAAGTTTGGTACGACCGCAAACGAGAAACATCGAAAAATAGAAAAAATTTATTTTTTTTTAGGTTGAGATGAAGTCGTAAAAACTGTTAATTTTAGGGATGCGGGCGCCTTAAAGATTTAATTGTTGGAATATGATGTGCTCTTGGTCAATAGTACTACTTTTTATATGATTACAAACATCTTCTCGTCTTCTCGGCCAAATACCTTTAAGAGGAAAAAAGTGGTTTCCAAAGCCCTTAAACAGCCGAGATAATCTCGTGACACCAATTAAGGAAATTAACATGGTTTTCAACATTTTCTGATTAAAAATAGGTGAAATTTTATAGTTAGGATTAAATATTTGTTATCATTGAAACTTTATTTCAATTACATCTGGGGGCCGATCATTTAAGCATTAGAAGTTTCAAGTTGTTCATGCTTGCAGCACAGAAATACAACTCGTAATGGATATAATTTAATTTCATAGAAAACATGTGTAAACTACTATGTCTCAAAAGTCGTAAGTCGAACTCCTACTGCTTACATAATCGACCCCTGTATTGATCGCAAATTTTATATCATTAGAACATTTGACTCGCTGGATACAAGACATATTATAAAGTTGTTAGAAGAAAGAAAAGAAATTTCAACATTTTTATACATTTGTAGAGGTTTTTGAGTAAAATGTAAAGCAAACTTGAACGTTTGGGTCACAAATTTTGTATAATTGGTAATCGAAATATTCGATAAACAGGAAGTCTAAACAACTCTATCCGAACCTTTTGACAAATGATAGTGTCGAATTTTGGCAAAAAATTGCAAAATGAATATTAACCTGGAATTTAAGAGGACCTAATTTTAAGATTAAGATTATGTGTAAATAGTTTTCACCAGACTGAGCTATTTGAAAACATAGTCAAATCTGGTAACTCCATCGTATTTGAATTGAAGGAAAATTATAGGAATGATTTAGTTGGAATGGAATAAGGTCTGCTTTTTTTTCATTGTTTCGTTACAGTGGCACTTTGGTGGAACGGTTTGTTGAATTACTTACTATTCATTATTATTTTTCATAAAAATTAATTACTGTGAAATTTGTACCACTAACATCCCAGTCACACCCTAACATAAAAATAGTATAATACGCAACATTGGTGTAAATGGACATGCATGTAAATCATTTTATATTTTACGTCCGGATACTCTGAAATGATTTTTTATATTGGGCTTCTCTCATCTCTTCATTTAAATGTATTGTTTTGGTGTTTCGAAACGGTTATGTAGTTTGGTCATAAAATAAATTTTAAAATTCCCATTATAATTCTATTTCTAATTTATAATTGTAAGCGAACATAACTAAATTACAATTACGATTAAGAAACCCCAAATAAATGTCACAGTATTATTTCAAAAGATTATAATTTAAAGATCTTTAAGAAACGCTAGAATTGGATAAGTAAATACGAGCGAGTATGCGGCAAATATCTAATTCAATTCGAACAACAATATGTTTATTTTCGCACAAAGTCCATAAATACTACTAATTAAAATTACATCATCTAATCGTAGTGTAGAATACTTTCTAAACGACAGATGCCAAAAAGCTCAACTCATCAATTTGTAGCATCTGTTATATTGCGCGTCAAAAAGTTAAATACCATTACATATTGCAATATTTATAAACGTTTTTTATAATTTTATAGTTCAATTAACAATTATATAATTATCAACATTTTAACCGCCGCTCATCCCATCTCTAAGACGCCATGATATACAAACTATAAAGTATTTTGGAATATTCCATCCTGACATTAACTCATTTCTAATCTCTGACACCACTCGTTAATTTTATTCATACATACGCGACCAAATAATAAATTTCATCTTCTTCGTTTTATTCCTCTTCAGTTTTTTTTATTAACTTTAACCATCTTATGTACGTTCTTATAACCAAATCACAAAATACATAAATTTATTTATACATATAAAGAAAAAATTAATCGAAAATAAAAGTTTTTTAAGATGAAAATTTACGACATTTTATCTTAGAATTTCTTAATGATAATCAATAAATTAAGAATCAAGTTTGAAATTTGAATCTTTTTAGTGTTGTATAAATTTTCGGATTCACTATTCACAACAACAACAGCACAAATTAAAAGAATAGAAATTATATACATTTACGTATGTATATATAAAAAAGAACCTTGAAATTTAAGATCACAGATTTTAAGAAGACAGGTTGAATTTTGAATGGAAATACCATCATCATATTATATCGATTTGAATTACGAGTATATAAAGAAAAAGGTGAGGCACACAAGTTGATAAGCTAAAAATGTCTTAAATTTTTACATATCAGGGTCTTCTAACTAAAATCTTTAGCAGACCATACGTTTGTGTTCTAAGCGGTTCGGGACAATTTTCTTCAAACCAACATGCGAAATGAGAAGTGCCTAATGAGAAGTATCTAACTATCTACGATACATGTTATATGTGCACACAATTTTTCTACAAAGTTTCTAAAATCTCAGAAGATGAGAATACATAGTTATTTTACGGCGTGATTATTATTGATTACTTTCATCGAATGGTTGCTAGTGCTCAAGGTACAGATGTGGTATCGAAGCAATTGCCAAACCTCTAATTAAAACATCAATGGCATCCAAGGGTATAAATCTAAAAACAGTTAAGTCATTTTAATTTTAAGAAAATGTTCTCCCTTAAGGTATACAAAGTACAAAGCATTATTACAATACTCATTCCTATTCTTTCTTACGTCGATTCGTTAAGATTTTATGGCTAAGCGGAACAAAAAAAATATTTAAATTAAATTATAATAATCGTAAACATAATTTGCTTAGCGAATTCTTCTATGTATTTTAAAAGTAGTGCTTCACACCTTCCTTCAAATGTCCGTACAGTACAGAGAAGAAAATTAAACAACTTAATTAGAAAATTGAATTAGACTTAATTATAATTTGTACCGCTGTATGTTGTAATGTCTAACGTGTTCTTTCGTAATTTTGTGATTCTTTTAATTAATTTTATCTGTTTTTAAATTTAATTTGATTTTTAAAGAGTTATGGGAAATTCATAATCAATCATGATTGGTTACGTGCGAAATATTGAAACATTTATTTACCAACTTGCTCGTTACCCAAACTTTAGACCACGCATACTTAACTTGAGAAACACGTGAACCATAATAATTAATAATTTCATAAAACTACTAAAATTTTTAGGAGTTATCAAGAAGCCTGAAAATGACGAACAAAATAGGAACCGTAGGATATGTGCATATCATCAAGGAAGATATCACCAGAAGGCCTCATCGCTCAGTAGACTACCTATGGCAACCCTAACTGAACAATAAAAATAAAGTTGTGTACGTAGTAAGAGAGGCCCGTATATGCAATTATTTGGGCCTCCTCCCGTTGGAATCTACATCAAAACAGGTTTCAAGCGTCAGTGTGGCGACACAATCCTCAACGAATATATAATTTTAACTAATCTTGATTAAATTTAGAAGATATCTCCTATACTCTACTTGTTGGTATACCAAAGACAATCAAAGGAATTCTAATAAGCCCCAAATTTACAATAAGCAATGAACGTCTCGTTAATTCACACAAATGAGCTTACCAAACCACAAATGAGCTTAGCAAGCCTTAAAGCCTTTATTTTCCGGACAATATTGGTAAATATGACTTTCCATCGTGTGATTACGATCGGTGTGCAGGGTTATATGGAGCTTGCAACTTGCTGATGGTGTAATGTAATTGTGATCTTGAAATACGAGTATAATATAAAAATCACCAATGTAATCCAAAAAATGTGTTCCGTATCCGTACTATAAAAGAATAAATTTGCTAAGCCAAGGTGAACACTGATGAAAATAACCAGATCTCTACCCGTTACAATTGATTTCAAGCTCAAAATTTGCACCAACCAGAAAAATTCACGAAAAATACGGGAAAACCCTTGTTACGTATATGCTCGAAAATTTTCACCAAAGAAATCATTTCAAAACAACTCTGAACGATGTGCTAATCATCTTTGATTGAATTTGTAAAATTTGTTTTTTAACTTTCGGATAAACGGATAAATTCTTAAAATATTTTGTTTTTCATCTATATAGACAAAGTATCGGAAAATCAAACCAGTTTTAATTTGTTAACCACGTTTCCTAAAAACGTTGCTTTCTGATTTAAATCCATTTTACGTTTGATTGAAGTTCGATAAATTTGTGCAATTTGTGTTATCATTGATATGTGGCACGTATATATTTAAACGGTGGATTTGTTAACTAAATTACTGTTTCCAAATTTGTTGTTCTTCTAAACTTTTTAAACGATTTGCAATATGATTGGAAATGGGGGAAATCTATAACTGCTTCCAGTGCCACAACGGTAGTTATGAGGACTAAGGTGCATCAGCCAGCTTTGTGACTTTATGCTTCTATAGGAAAATAAGAATTTGCCAATAGCACTCAAACAGTGGATTTTTGAATTAAAGTGGTGTTGTCATTGTATGAGTTTCTATGGCAGGTGCACGACTCTCTTAACGTACAGATCCAAAAAGCAATTATCCGAATTAAAAGTAGAAGAATGGAGAAGATTGGAGGGAACAATTCAAATCGCACAAACCATTATTGGGATTTTATTGGTACAGTCATTCAGAAGGACGGACAATTATTTTTATTTGCATATTTAGATTCAGAAAATTTGCACTCAAAGATTTGAACCTAGGTAATTTTTACCTTTTTGATCAGTATTTCAATAACTTGGTGTTACAAACGGAAATTAATATTCAACTTAAAACATTTGGTAATTTGATCTTGTTACATATAGTTCTGGTTTGTCCTTCTATTTGAGTTAAAGTTTCCAGAAAGTAGCTACAGGGAAGTAAGTTATCATTCTTTTGCGGTTAATGTTTATATTACATCGCCTGAAACGTTCCCGGTCTGACACATAGATGGTGCCACAAATTTAAAGCCCATATGAACTGATATGAACGATTTTTCCTTCAAATTCCGACCATTAGTTTACAAGTTACAGTTGTTTTGTGACGCTACCAGAAAAATCAACCTTCATTGACTGGTATACTGGATTTAAACGTGGTTGTACAACCACTGATGATGCACCACACTCTGGCCCCCAAATGAGTCTGTGACTCCAGAAAACATACTTAAAACATAAAAAAAATTGTTAAAGTGAAGTTGCCTGAGACAGCTGACATTGTAAAGACATCAATGGAACGTGTTGGTTGTTGCTCTTTCACCAAGATAATGCACCATGTCACAAGCCGATCGCAACGGCCGATCGCCGGAAGAGAGATATTTCATTGTGTTGATAAATAAAATGTATTTTTCCCAAAAAAATGTCTTTTCTTTGTTAGACCGCGAACATTGCAGGCGATGTGTTGTTAAAATGCAGTAATTTTGAACTTGGTTGTTACAGTTTTGAGTGTTACTTAAAATTTATATTTGACTTAATGCAATGCACTATACAAATTGTGGAAATTTGATGCCGTCAGAAAAGGTTGTACGTCAAGCTAACACCCAATCTTAAATCGCTAAAGCTCTTGGTGTTACGTTGAGCCGACTTCCAATCTCCATATTATAATTATGAGTTATATAGAACTTAAATACTTAGACCTGATTGTGATCGTTACTACTAAATTATATTGTGCTATACGGTCTTTAAAACCAGAGATCAATTGTTTGTAGTAAAATCCATTGTTTCGCAGTGATAAAACTTTTTATTTTAAAATATAGCCGAAGTTGAAAATTGTATTGGCAGAACTGCTAACATAAAATGTAATGAGGTGTCCCACTTTCTGATTTCATCATTGATATATAGCTTTTTGACTATAAACCGATTTGCATGCGTTATGTCATCTTACAAAAGCGTATCTGTGCAAAGATTGTCCAGTGAATCGGTGCTTTGGACTGTGGAGATCATATGAAGGAAATGTTTGAACGGACACGTCGATCTATGCGAGAGAGGTCGTTAAGTGACCAGATAAAAGCTCGATATAGCACGCGAGGAAACAGACAACATACAGAGTAGCAAGATTGAGTGGCACCAAGAGAAGAGCAGAGAGGAGAAATGGTATTAGTTAACGTAATAAAATGTACCGAGACGGTACAAAATTATGAATTTAGTGTTGAATTCTTTCAGGATTGTTAATCTATTTACTGGAGTCCAATTTTTGGTAATGAGATTTTGATTAAGTGGTTAATAAAGTGTTAACCATCAAATTCATAGTTGTATTCACAATCTCGTGGATTGGCGCTATATAGAGTTCGGGTTACTGGTTACGAAAAACCTAAATGGCAATTTTACACGGTCTATAAGCAGAAACCCCGGTAACAAATTTTGTTGTGATTAGGACCGTGCTTAAAAGGGACATTAATGTACTTGCCCGTTGGTGAATGTAAGAATAAAGATTAAGAATAATCACTCGCAAACGTTCAGTTTATGCTTTGAAGACATAGATCTTCCACAAATCATTGTATTCCTTTAAAAAAGGAAAATTAGGTTTGTTGATATGAACAATTATAAATTTACGGTACAAAACACAAATCGCACCTATAAAAGACACACGCGCAGTTAAATTTAAAATATACACGAGAAAAATATATGACTAAACGCCAAACTCAATAATTCCCCTCGCCTATATATCATGAGCAACCCATTTACTTAATCAAACATCAGATACTATGATGATTCTGTTTTTCAAAAGAATTTTAGCTTTGCAATGCCAACAATCAATTAGCACTCCGTGTGCGCGCACACACAAAACTAAAAATCACAAAACATCTGTCTAAATTACTTAATTAAACACAAATCTAAAATTGCTACCAAGAAATACCGCGTCGCGTAAAATACGGTTCCGCGACAATATCAACTCATGAATGGACATGTACTATAATTCTGTGTTCAAATGCACACTGTAGCAAATTATCCCGTACACTCACACAATAGTTACCGTCAAATAAAATCGAAGGTAAAATTCGTTATTGGCCGGTAATTAAATTGTCAGTCGGTTGTGTATATACTGTAACGAATTTACCACACTAATTTATCATGTCAAATTACATAAAAAAAATTATTTACGATAGAAGTTTTTACGATATGCAATTGATCTTATTTTGAGTGCAGTGGCGGATCTCAAGGTGCGTACCTATTACATGCGGTGGTAGCCTTAAGGAAATGAACTGTTTTTCTTACTAAACGTGTGAAGGTAATTTTTATTTATGTTCGAATGAAGTGCCTTGAGGCAATAGTTTCAATTATAACTTAATCATAATTTATTGGAATCGGAAATGGATGGCATTTTAAGTGTTTTTGGAAACCTTGAAAACGAATTTAATTGGATTATATATTTTGTTATCAGTAAGATGTGTTATATATAAACATCTTACGCCATCTCTTTGCCCACCTTAAGGAATTCCAAATTGATTGCAAATTTGCTTTATTTAACCGTAAAAAATGTTTTCTACTTTACCACAATACATTAAAACGCTACAGACCGATACAGAGCTTTGGTAAACAACTTTCAAATTGTACTCGCTTCATTTCACATACGTACATATACTATATACCATAGTTTTGTTATACATATTATTACACATACGGTATGTCGTATGTAGCTATATATGCCGGTGAAAAAATACACCAAACAAAATTATCATTCTGATTTGTGTGTGTGTGTGTGTGTGTGTGTGTGAATTTTTATTGTCACCCGTTTTATTTCATAAGTGAACATAATGTCCAACGCCATACAATAAATAAATTATAAACCGACTGTATGCTTACATGGTACAGTATTTATATACGAGTGTGATACATAATGAGATGGTCTGCCCGTTTTATAGGGTAACTTGAACTCAAAGCTATAAAATTACCGAGCACAACCCTAATTCATTCCAATTGGTCCGATGTACATGCTCCTTTAATTTCCAAAAATTTACCAATACGCTCAAATTTGAGTAAATACTATTAAATTGTGTAACTTTGTGTAACGAAATCATTTCAAATTGACGGTTGATCATGGTTTTTAATGATTATGATGATGACGCTTGATTTATTTAAGTGATCTCAACACACATGGTCATGATTTTTTTTTGTGTTTGTTATTATTTGATTTTAAAAAGCAAACAAAACGAAACTCAAATGTAAATAGATGACCAAGCGACAAAACAATAGATGTTGTTAGTATAAAATGTGAATAGAGATCAAATATTGACGTCATATGATGTTCTGAAGAAATGTAGTAATTTCGGCCATGTTTTTTTTTTAAGTTTTACGACTGTGATAAACACCTTGAAGACGCTCGTGTACTGTGTGACGAATACATTTAAGTTTGACCTTTGAGGTTACATCACAAATTCGGGTTCGTCGTTTAAAATCTTTTGATTTATTCATTCTGTATGAATGTATACAAAATACGCAAAATCATTCAAAAATACCCCAAATACAATAAATGATATCCATTACAATTAAAAGGCGCCAATAAAATTCGTTACGTTAACCATAAAATACTATTTTGAAGTATAGAATAACATCTACAACTTTATAAACAAAAAATACCAGTCACTTATTTATTATTCAGTCACATAGTCTTATACAATTTCCCGCTAATCTTACATCTCGCTCTGCATCTAAGTAATTCATAATTATTTATTTATTTATATTTAATTTTATTTCCTAAACACAATTTAAATAGTACAAAAGCAACAAAAAATTTAAAAACTATTTATAAATAAATAAAACACAACAATAAAATCCACGTGGTGGTTTTGGAACAACTATTTCTTATTTATAATTTTTCTATGTCTTGTCTTACATTATTGATGTAATTTGATTTTTGTTTTGCTCCGCAATGTTGCCATGTGTTTCATTTATGTACGAGTGCATGCAATGAATTTCAAATGTATGGTTGTATGGTTAAGTATAGTTTAACAAGTTTTTTCTGTGGTTAGATCAGATTAGGCCCAAATCCGTTTCGCGAATTATGCAATCCGTGTGGGTGGAAATAAGTTTGGTTAAAATTCAACGAGAACTCTAAATATAAATTGGGATGGATTCACATAATCACAACGAATATATTTAATCATAATTTACGATATACGTGTTGGTATAACAAATTACATTACATTAAATTATGGGATGTCGGATTTCACATTTAGCACTAGTAAGAATCTATCTACAAATTGCTCACGCTATATTTTTTGTAGGGTTGTAATCGAATTATTTTTTAGGTGGATTCTTTCTTAAGATAATTTTCAAAATTTCTCTACACATAACTTAAAATATGTCGTGTTAGGTGGCAACAAACCAACGCATGATAAAGAAAATTTTATAATTACGTAGTCAGACGGCTTGATTTTTATTCCGAAAATCAGCGCTGGTTAGCATAAAGTAGACTCTGAATAATTTTGCATAGGTGACAGCACTTCCAATTTGCAAGGTAGCAAACAATTGTGCTTGGTTGTTACCAGGCAGACACGGTCTTCCTTTATAGATCCAGAGGATCAGGTCCATGATAGAATATCTTTTGAACAACTTCTTTTGTGTTAAACACGCTGCTTGATGCCTCATTTCTTCGAATTCGAGCTCCTTCTCTTTCAACTTTGAAGCAGCTCACAAATTTAGTGTTAATTAACGAAGTTGAACCTCTCTGTCATTGGCTGTGATGCGAATGGCCTCTATTGCAGGTAGTTCTAATATGTATAACAGGGATTCCCCTCTGTTTAATTAACTAAGCTTGCTAAAGCTTCAAATTCTCAATGTTTGATTTCAGTCCAACATTTGTTAACTTTTGGTGCATAATCTCATTAACATCAACTTATGCTCTATGTCTATGATTGAGTAAATCAGAAATTGGAGAGTGACTAATGAGAACTTTTACATCCGACCACTGATGCATTTCTCTTAATATCTTTTTTAAGTAACCACCAAAAATTCTGACCCCTTTTGACCTATTACAATGGGAAATCTTTTTGGAATTCTGATCTAAAAATAACTAAGGAAAATTGCTAGACGACTCAGAACTAAGAAGTGTGTGAAGTTATCCCAGGTTATCATCCAATACAAAATTAAATAAACTAAGTAAATTGGAAAATTTGTGTAATAAGATAAAACATGATAATAAATTCTCTAGTGTCTTTATTTCTAACAACTATGATAAAAAGCAGTAGCCAAGATATTACTTGAGATGAGCACAATATATGTA
Source organism: Nephrotoma guestfalica (assembly GCA_963691935.1). NCBI lineage: Eukaryota > Metazoa > Arthropoda > Insecta > Diptera > Tipulidae > Nephrotoma > Nephrotoma guestfalica. Next base: position 264,883,802 of record OY829915.1, on the reverse strand, counting down.
TAGTCACTCTTTTCATTCAATGTCGGCAATAAGTTAGAATTTAAATTAATTGAACCCCGAAACCTAAATCGGAGTGAACGATCTCGATTGATATCGATAAGTCACGATGTCTATTACCTACCAAGCAAAACCCAACCTTAAAGGATTCTCGCTAGTAAACAGCCATTGTTATGAATACAATTTGAATTTAAATTAATGGTTTCTATGAACATAAAATATCGTTACCGAGCTACGAAAAAATCTCAAAGCCAAAAGTATGTTGAGATTGATGGAACAGGCTCATATATATAAGGCCCATTCAATCTATAGTTCCCAGAATCCACTATACGATTGACACTACCAAGACTATGCCTAAGTTGAGATTGGCTTTAAAATATCATCTCATGATTTAAACTGTACATTTCAGATTAAAATGAATGTTTTTTGTAGTAAAATTGTATATTAATTTATTTTTAAAATCAACGACTGACTAGCCATCACGACTTTAAAAATAACATGGAAAGCGTCACTCTCAACGAGACCGGCCAAGACTCAATGGCCATATTCATAAGAGCTTATTGCGCAAATCCCAACATACGGTTGGGCTTGAAATTTTTTTCGAAAATATACGAAGGTTTGGTAACGACGGTGTATTCATATAAACGGAAACGGGGTATTCATATAAAAGCAATTTGTCGATTTACAAACAATGAACCTATAGCGCCAATCCTAACATACGTTGGTCTTCGATTATTTTTCATATAGGCGGTGGACTTCATATCTTAACGATATCAAGCGAAATCGTTAATAACGCGATCCATTAATTTAAATAAAACGTATTGCGTTTGTTTACCGGTTTTTTATCAAAGATATTTGAAATATCGACAGAAATTGTTAATTATTTTATTTTATTATACACAGTTTCTGGGATGTTTTCAAAAATCCCGGTATGGGTCACCTAGCAACAGTTTTATTTTTTCCGAGAGGAAAATCTGGGATAACTTCACGAATCTAGAATAAGGCCCAAACTCTAGACTTCAATCTAGTTAAAAAAAATTTCTACCAGCTTTAAATTATTGTAAGAAAAGTTTAAGAACTTCATAGATAAGCTTCTGTGACGGAATCAGTAGACTATCTTGCTTAGAGACTTACAGATACTGATCCTAATTCAATCCGGCCTATTTGTCTATCATCTACTTGACTTAAAGTTCTGGAAACCTCGTTGATAGATTTATCAGAAACAAAGTTGTATTTTCCCACGCAAAAACATGCAACATGCCAGAGCTGCAAATATCTGTCAAGCGCCACTCGAGATCTTGTCTGGAGAATTCAGAGATCATTAAACAATAAAGAGGTTATTGTTTGCGCGTTTCTGGACACTTTTGAGACCGGGTACATAGTACAGTTAAGAATATATGCACATATGTCTGGCTGGGGGTGATAACATGGTTTTATAGCTACGCGACTAAAAATCACGATTAGACGATTACACGATTAAAAATCAAAGAAATAATTTTGGAAGTAACCCAACCCAAAATACTGGCAGATAAACTGAAGCCAAACGAAAGTATGCTCCTTTCGTCAACTCGTCAAGAGAAAATTGACTTGAAACTTCGAGAGTTATAAATAATTCTTCCTTAACACCTACTTTTAAATAGGAGGGGTGAAGGGCGGGAGGGTTTAATATTTAACCTTTTTTTTCACTATTTTTGGTAAAAGGAACCTCTGTGCAAAAGCTCATATTTAGTATAATTTTTTCCAGCAAGCGCCTTATTTTGGATCATTTATCTGCAGTATAGAGAGAATTTTCGCTGATTATAAAATAACGACAGAAATTCTATTTTGTGTTGCATTGTGTGGTTAGTAGCGTGACCTCTTATATTCTACTGGTAAATCTGTGCTCGCTTATTCAGCATTCGTTATGTCCTGTCTCTTAACTCCATAGTGCAAAAAATTGTTCAATCAGGCATTAGCATGCATCGATGATGTTTGCAATCTATTCTAGATCGCAACATCGACGAAAAAGATCCTTTACACCCAACACAAATTCAATGCTGTGCTAGCCCTAGTCTCACAAGGCTTCAAGTATCAAACAATTTTATCCGTTTATGGAAACCATTTTAACAAGATCAAATAAACCAAGAAGTTCGATAAGGAGTTACAGATAAGTTTTGCAACTGAAATATGATAGGGCTGATGGCCGGCCTCAGACATTTTTTTTCAAAATTATTGATTATTTCATTTGTCTAGATTTACTGGTTTAATCGATTGGAATGTAGTATAAAAAAGGGTCAATTGTAAACATTAACACGAAAAATTCAGAGCATCATGAAGGATTTTTAAAATCAATTGGCAGCATGTCTAATGGCATAGAGACTTAACTATCAACTAATATAGAGACCAAGCGCAAATTTTAGTCAATAAATAAATAATCCATTCTAGCAGGCATTTGTTTCACTGGTTTGGTTGGTTCAACAAAACAATGTTCACAAAACGAGGTTTCTTAATTTGAGTTTTTTCTTCTACACAATTTTTTCTAGCAGGCCAATTTTCATTAAAAAATATTTTTTTTTTAATAAAATTTTTTTCGCTATAGCTTGCGCTTATGTGCTATGCAGGTTTAATTAAAATCGATTGTTTTGTATTTTATTTCTTAGACATCATAGATATCCAGTTTTGCTATTGCAACGTCCAACGCAATCGTAAAGATTTTATTGGTTGCGTTTTAACTAAAAGTTACATTTTTCGACAATTTGTTGTTCACTGGTTGTCGTCGTCACAAAGTAACATTTTTAACCACAGTCGCGAGTGAGATCTATTGATTTTGGGTCATGCTCGCCATATTAAATGACAGTAAATGTTTTTGAGTCAGATGATGAAAATCGAATAATGCGAAATTGCTAGAGCTTGTCAAAATTATTAGTGTTTACTATTATTATTTATTATTATAAATTTAACTATTATATTATATAATAAAGATATAATAGGCAAATTATAGAATATGGTACGAAAGTTTATAATTGACACAAAATGGCATAGCCGTTCACTGAGTTTTAAAGTTACTTCGAATGACACCGATGAATATTTAAAGTTACTATAACACTACACCACACCGAAAGCATTTTTTTGCAATGAAGGAAACCATTGACTATAATAGTGCGGAATATCATAAAAACAGAAAATTATTCTGTTATGTGAAATGTCTTATGTTTGACTTGCTGGTCGCAGTTACAAGAATTAAAAACAAATTTGTTAAGTTCTGAAAATGATATTTTGGGGATTAAGTTAGCTATAGTACCGGTATGAAGTTTCTGCTAAAACTGAAAAAGAGTTACTTTGTCTACAAAAAATGAATTTTTTTCTAGTTTAAATTGAATTTATAAGAAAAAATATGTCCAGGATAGGAACCAAGCACACATTTTATCGATAAAAAATATCAACATAAAAAATATTTTGTTTAGGAGAAATTGGAGAAAGCAAAGACTGCTTGATTTATTTTGGTTTCAATGTCAATCATATCTGTCAAGAAAAATTATTCATTTAGCTTTGTTTCTTGATCACCCAGTAAAATCAAAAACCTTTGGACTTTTATCGATATTTTATTAATTTTTTTAATCGATAAAATTTGCGCTTGGTACCCATCCAGAATTGAAATAAAGTTGATTGAAAAATCCAAATCCAACAAGATTGAATACAATTTGTTTAATAATAAACTATGAAAAAATTTAACACTAGTTTTTTAAAAACTCACTACTCGACTTATTACGAGTCGATATTTTACAAATTCACAAAAGTCTCATAGTTTTCTACACATAAACTCCTATATAAATTGGTACGTCCTGTTAGAATAAAAAAGGGCTGGGTACTGCTGGTAATGTTCTAAGTTACTCATTTAATTTGTCACCGTTTTACTCATATCACATAAAACTTAGAGTTTCGAACTCTGAGATTTTTGTGTCATGAACGAAAAAAAGACAATGAGGATGCAAGAGTAAGTTTTGCACTTTCTGAAATTTTTGTGAATTTGGAAAATACCGAATAAATCGAGTTGTCGTGAATTTCTTAATAACATCTGAATTGTGCCAGAGCAGCCCAACCCTTTTACGATAATGACTTCTAGCATAAACCTAGATCTCCGTTGTTCACATATTTTAGCGTCTTTGTGGAGAAAACTCTGAAATTTTTTGTGACAATAGCAAACGTGTGTAAAAAAAATTTCATAGAATTTTTTATTAAATGAATTGTATCCGGTCGTGTTTATATTGTTTTTAGTAGGTTTTCTTATAAATTCAATTTTAACTATCAATAAAAATTTGAGTATGCTACTCTTTTTTGGTTATTGTCAGAAACTTCACTCCGGTAAATATATTTATTGGTAATATTTAAGAGTCAACCAGCCCTGTATGACAAGTAATAATGTTGAAATTTACAATAATCAAAAAACACAAGTTAATCTATTTTAATTCCAAAGAAAGTCAATATTTGACTTATTTAGAACAAAGAATACAATTTTAACATTCTGATAATTTCTCAAGAGAAAAAATACGAAGAGAAAATGGCCAAACACATTAATTAGTCTAGGTAGCTGGCATAAAGAAATCTATCATTTATAACTATGTCAATAATAAAAGAAAAAATTATTTACAAATTCGACAAAAAATCTCAAGCGTCTAGACGTAGTCATAAACCTATAACACCTAAACGAATTCGAACCACAACACCTTACACTTATATAAAATCATTATATTGTTGCTTTCCTATATGTCTTGTGCTGTAATGAACAATGATCAATCCGAATGAAAGATAAGGAAAAAGGGTTGAATTGGAATAACAAATAAGAAAATCATTCGCGTTTTTATCGACTTTGACTTGTGTTTTATACTCGTACATTTTCTTTTACATTTTTATTGTCTTTTCGTTATTTTTGCAAGCCAAAAGAATTTATTTCCCGTTATAAAGCATTTATGTATTAACAATTTGAAAATCCAATTAACGGTAAAAGCTAAATTTATTTTTTGATCTTAAAACACATATACACATTTTATACACTCGTTGTGCGCGATATACATTCTCCCTGATCCGCCGCCGCCGCCGCCGCCGCCGCCGCCACCACCACCACCACCACCACCACCACCACCACCACCACGATCTTATAAATTTCTTTCTTACGTCCAGTTTTTGTTTTCAATTTTTATTTTATATTAAAAGAAAGATTAATGTAAGATGATATGTAAAGTAGATGCTGTTTAGTGTTTTTTTATGTTATATGGTACATACATAGTAGTATTTGGCTTTGGTGTTACTTTTATATAAAATGTAGTCATATATGTATGTGTGTCTAGATGTATATAAATTTCATCTCAATGAATTAAAAATCGTACCAAAACACATACACCATTATACTAGTTTGAGCTAAATCAGGGTCGTGAATTTCTAATATTTTTAAAATTCTAATTCTAAGCTCTCATATGTACATATGTATTAACTATAAACACAAACTAGAACACCATCATGATCAAGACGGCGACGAAACGCGATGATGATGGTCATGAATTTCTGTGTATTGCCTAAGGGTAAATTCTTATATATTACAGTTTTTTTTTATCTTCTATAGAAGCTATAAGACACCTCTGTCTTGTATTGTACTTTGTTTCTTATTTTCGTTTATTTAATTCCATCGTCGTGTATTGCCTTTTCTATTGTTATAGATCGTATGCTTTTATGGTTTGTGTAGTCTTATATTAAAAATCTAATTTGAATTGTTATTAATCAATCATAATTTAATATTTTAAAAAACTTTCGAAAATAGTTTTAATAATAAAATTAGAAAAAAACGTTATTACTTAATGTTGTATGTTTTTAAGAAATTTGAAAACAATTGCTTTCATTTATTTATGATTTTACTCGTACACGAATACTCATTCACTCCCCCTTATATGATGAATAATTTTTTTTATTTTTTAGAATACGGATTTTGATTGACTTATGACTAAGTTAACGTGTAAAAAGACTGTGAGAAGTGAAGTTACCTTTGATGTCAGTGAGGTAGAACACGGATATAAATTGGAAGAAATTATATTCTATATATGATAAAATAGCGCTGAGCAAAGGTAGGACCGACGACAACAACCTCCCGCAAAAAATGTTTTCGTTATATGGTAATCGAACACACATCATATTTCAATATTGTATACATTCACTCACTATATCGAACACATAACTTCCAAACCCACGACTTTTGTTAGGATAGAATGTAAATGTATTCGTTTTTGTCTCGCATATATTTATAAACCATACAAGTATTCTTATATATAATATAACTTTAAATGGGGTGTACGAAAGGAGTAATGTAAGTTTTAACAACAGCAAAATTATTGTAATACGGAAAAACATTGTGCATTCATTCAACAAGTAAATAATCGCATGTAAGAATAACCAAAGATAATAAGTAAATAAATAACAATACATAGCGCGCAAATACCGATTGATACTGGCGAAAGGAGCCTGTGTGCGAAACGGGTGATGTTCGACATCTACTGAAATTCTCTATAAACAATTTGGGTACTATAAAAATGTTTCTGTTAAAATAAAATAATTTTCTCAAGTACAAATGAGCCCTTTACAGTCACCCGTTCAAACGGCCCCGTAAGACATGAAAAAACTCTTAAGATTGAAACAGAAAATAAAAAAATATTGTGTTGGCGAGGCGAAGTTAAGCAAAAATAAAACAAAACTACAAAAAAGTACAATTGTATTGAAGTAAAAGGGCAAATGGATCATTCTTAAGATTTTATTTCAGCCATTTTATCATTTTTTGTCGTGTGAAAGTTTTATGTCTGGTTACCTTCTTATTACCTTGTTATTGAAATTTAATTGAATTTTATTTTTGCTGTTTTGTTCAAAGTCTGTCTCTTGAGTTTATCAGTTTTTAATTACACACAGAAATTTTTTTTTGTTTAAGAACGCACAGTACAACACGAGTACACACTGCGCTTGCGTTCAGTGCGATCGCAACAAAATTGCACATACATGGTATCGTAAAATAATAGAACGATATAAACAGCTAAAAGTGTTTAATAGAAAAATAAAATATTAAAAAGTGAAAGTGAATATGTTATTACTTTATTATATGATTATTATTTTATATTTCCAAATATAATATACATATTAATTTTATAGAGTATGTGAGTAGGGGTTTCAAACCATTGCTATGACCATAAAATATTTTGCAACGGCTAACGTTAAATATTTATTCTATTACAACACATATAAGCAAAAATGCATTCAAATGTTTTATTATGCATTGCAAAAGCCTTAACTATTCGAAATGGGCTCAATAATTTTAGTAGCGTTCTCCAAATCATCAGCCTCCTAACAAATTGTAGATTAGTTGGATTTGTTAAAAAAATGTACCCAAATAATTCATATTGTAATAAATCAAACAACTAAACTAAATTTTGAAATTTCAAAACCCTTCAGAATTTTGTCGCAGTGTAGAGTCTGGATTTTGAGGATCGGAAGTATATAAATTATCTATATATAGCCCAGCACGGTCTTTTCCCTTTTTCTCTTCTCACAATTATCTTTCATTCTTCGCGATTCATCTCAACCTGACCGTCCAATGTCGTCGCATCAGTGTAGCCTCAGTATTTTCTACTGCTTTCAAACCAAGGCACTTCGAGCTTTGATCCATTCATAAAAAATTATTTCTTATTTGGTATTTAGTTGAGATACAGGATTTTCCTAATATTGCTTTTCATCTCAGTTGTTACCCAGTAGGGACAAAAGGGTCGATTTTGAAAAAAGGGTGTTGCCTTTTACACCGCCATACATGTGCCAATATGATGTTACAGCTCGCTCAAAATTTTGAAATTCATGGTTAATTTAAAACTATTGTGGAATTCAAAAATTCAGTTAACTGTTATTAATGACACCAGATTGAATAAAGAAATCACCGAAAACCCAATTGTTGCAGCTCTCAAGAAAACTAAAGTTGTCCCTCTCTATTAACAAAACGTTAGGGGACTACGCACGTAGTCCCGCGAAGTAGTTTTGAATTCCCCTAATTTACCCATAATGTTTCTGCGTTAACTGGAGACTAATTAAGGCAGCAGTTTCTAGAATTTGAATATTTTACAATCGATTTTGTAGATATCCCAGTAGAAAGATGGCCAAATTTCTGATATGGTGCAGAAGAGTTGTGGCCGCGAAGGCCTTTGCGGTTCACTTTGACTTTGTATTGTCCATATATTTATTACTCTTAGAATTTGCTAAGAAAATAACAGTGTTACTAATTATAATGAAATATGCTTTAGAGAGAAATCTGCTTACTGATTTGCTATCTGACATAGATTCCAGTTCTATAATCAATAGCGTTTTGAACAGTCTATCCCGCACATGCTTCAGAAAACAAATTAATTCGCATTGCCACCTTGGAATAAAAGATAACAGCACAAAAAATCAAATGGCTACCCTTAAATTTTAATTATCTAGACCAGTTATCGAATGATTATTGCCTCATTCCCACCATATGTTTAGACAACTTTTCAGTCAAGCCTCATCAAGCCTCAGTAATTGATAAAATTAATAATTATTCGGCCAACCCAGATGGTGTTCCTGCTATGGTTTTAAAAATAGCTCATTAGTCATCCAATCACCATTCTTTATCGGAGCTCTCTTTCTGTTGGGGTTTTACCATCATTGTGGAAAGACTTTTTCATTATTTCCATTTATAACAAAGCCTATAAATCAGACATTTCATGTTACAGATCTTTTGCAAAGCTCTCTTGCGTTCTAAACTTTTGAAAGCATTATTTATTATTATCGAGTTATGTTCAGAACATAAAAATCTCAGCAGTTTGTGTAAACGGATCTGTCTACCACCGAGCAAATATTTTATAAATAGAAAGGAGGAATAATAAATAGAAAATATAGTTTGCGAATATAGATTAGACAACAGGCAGACAACATAATAAACAGAGCAAACTATTCTCGCGGCTTTGTTAAACGCTCGACCGCTCGACGAGTTTTCTAGCCCCTTTGTTATCACTTTATAATTCCTTCGTTAGTGCAACACTATAGTATTCCGTACAAGTTTGGTTACCGTAATACAACATAGAATTACTTTTCTAGAGGCTAGCATTCTTTCGAGGGTCTACGCAAAGTGGCCAACTTTACTTGAAAAGGTTAACTTCAACCTTAATTTTCGTTGCCTGAATAGAACGAAGTATGGCATTAATGAGCTTGTAACAAGGAAAAATTTAAACGCTAACAGTACCCTATTTGACTACAATATAAATAAACCAAAACTGAACATAGTTCTACTTTTTGTACGGTCGCCAAATATAACAACCGTGGCCACATTTTTGTGAAGACATAAGAGCACGGTGTATGCCAATAAACCAGAAACAATTGAGCACATTGGCCTCGATTTTACTCAATAGGTTACCAACTGTCCTAATCGCCAATTGTTTCCATTTTCTACCTATGTAGTTATACTAAAATAAAATAGTAAACTTTCCTGGCGAACACCTTCTATAAATCAATCCTGATGTTTACAATTTACTCATAAAACAAGGTCCGAGAGGCTACAGCAACGGAAATGAGCTGTAATTAAACTTTGTTTATACCATAAAATAAATTCTACCTTTACGCGCTTACATTTTTAACTATTAAAATTGATTGAAACTCTTATTTTTATTTCAGAAGATTAACAGTTCCTTTGTATTATCCGCAACCAAAAAATTCTGGATAGCTGGAGATTTTTAACGGAGACGAACTAGCAGTTACCGACGAGGTAAGGAGTGGTCGTCAAAAACTTGTAACTACTCCAGAAATCGTCTTAATAATGATATTGGTAAACCAACCAAAAATGTATGCAAAATAGCTCACATCACCCAGAAATTAAAGAGCCGTATAAACAGTGCACATAATGCAGTTCTGCATGACCAAAGAAGGACAAAACGATTCCCATAATGAGAAGGTAAAGGCTTCAGTTTTTTGGTATGCTGGAGGTACATTTTTACTACAACTGAACCACCGGGAATCCTGAAAAAAAGATTTTTATCTGACGAGGCCATAGTTCTGATAGTTCTAAAACACAAGTTTTAAATTCTCTTTCTCTCTTTAATAAGTTATTTGTTGTGTTCAGACTGTTACTTCAGCGATCGCAGTGCAGAATAAACAATGATGTGTTACAGGTTTTATGGTGCCAATGTATCGCCATTCCAGCCATAAAAGAGTTTAACACCGTTTTTCATATAACGGGTACGATTTATTACAGACATTCTGTAGTTATTATGTACGAGAATTACATAATTACACCAAATTCAAATAGGAAAAATAGCTCTGATTGGAAATTAGTACAATCTTAGACGTTTGAGTTCTTTTTAGAACATAACTCAAACAGTCTTGTTTGAGGATTGTTAGTTGACTTAATATCCTATTTCATGAACTAAACCGGGCCGAGTTCAGACCTAACAGTAGCTGATAATAGCCATCCCAATGTAGGTTGGAAGAACACCGCTACAGCTAGAAGTTTAAAATTTGCAACAAAAGGCCTGAAGTAGTAGCCGCCATTCATTTCTTATTTTATTTCAATGTTGTGAATTAAAAGTAGTTGTTGTATGTTATTGAAAAATGTAATATTTTTTCTAAAATAAGAGCACATATCTTTTGCTTTATAAATTGAATATATTACTTGTCATTGTCAATTTCTTAAATTAAAACAACAACTACTTAGAAAAGCAACAAATATTCAATTGAGATTGGCAAAATGGAATTAAAATATATGCAAAAATATCTGGAAAAAATTTCATAAGGCTTTCAACCCTATAGAAGCTGAAGAAAAGTTTCAGACATACAGCTACATTCAGGACAAAATTCGGGCTTGCACCGAACACCAAATCAAATTTTAAAAAGCTATCACAACCAGGGAGAATGAGCAGTTTGATTGGGTAATTAGAGAGGTATAGTTACAAGCAAGTATAAATGATTTAATAATTCGAAATTAGTTTTCCTTCAATCCCATAACTTGACCAAAGTTTAAAATTGTGAATTTGGTTTATTATCTAAAAAGTATGTGAAGATTCAGAAACGATTTTGGTTTCCTAAAATTATCGAATGAATTGAATTTCATAATAAGATCTTGTACTAAGACAAGTTATTATTAGTACTCGCACCATAAAAACCAAGAAGTCCCTCAACGATTAGAAATACTATCTTTTTCAAGGTAAGTAAAGCTTGATAGTATAGTATTTTATTTTTCACAATTACTAGTGCTTAAATCAAATTTTCTATTGTTCCAGGTGAATCGAATACATGCTTAAATATCGTCACTAAATATTTTAGCAGAAAAGGTGTGGATTGGTGGTAAAAGAATAACGGTTGCAATAACAATTGGTCATCTTGATAAAACTGGGTTCATTGGCTCTATTTCAATCAGTAAATATTGCAGAAGCCAGCATTGACCACCAAATTTGAGTATATATTTGATTATCTTCTAGGGTTTACCAAAGTGAATTATTTGTGGAATTCGTCGAACCTGAACCTTCTGTTATATTTAGAAAACGGTGGACAAATAACCAGAACTTCTATTTTGAAACTTATAACTTAAATAATGAAGAGGGTATTAATTGTCAAAGAATGCAATTGTATACAATTATAGTTTTGTTTTTAAACAAAGCAATGTTTTGTTAAGGAAAGGGGTTTCCCCTTTCCTTAACAGTATCAGTGTTCAACAAAAAAGTGTTGAAATGGAATGTGCACGGTTAGCGTTAACGAATTGTCCTGCTTGTGTAAACGCCATGATAGGTTAAAAGGATGTTGTAATTTAAAAATCCAAGTATGTGCTTATTTTTTATCCTGCATAAATCTTAAAGTTGTTAAGTTTAACGAGTTCAAAAGTTAAGTTTCGGAATATCATCATTGACATTGTGTAACACGAATTAATCAACACAAATTATTGCGCTTCACTTACTTAAATGTCATCTATCACATAAAACATATGAGTTTAGCTTGCAGCGGTTTAGATTTTAATACTTTCTGTCTTAAAATTTATACATAAACATTTTTTGTAGATATTGACATTAAATTCAGCTTAAAGGATTAACTCATACTTAATTCGTTTGATTATGCAAAAAATATTAAAAATACACACAAAAAATAACATCTCTGCATAAGATAATATCATTATATTGAGCTACGTCCATTTGATTCTTGCGAAAACTTCAAAAACCAAAAAAATCAGATTACGTAACCTCATTAAAATTTCCTGAAATAAATCGCAAAGTTTTTTTTTTGTATTTTTATTTCTTTTCCAACATATATTTACAATTTAACGGTCATATAAACAACCACCTACTCAAAATTATATCACATTAAAAAATTATCTTAAAGCAAGCAGCAGAGAGCAGCCGGTAAGAGCAACAACAAAACGATCTGCAATAAAAACTTAAACGTAAAAAATGCGCGTGTACTTTTGTGTGTGCCCACATTTGTATTCTAATCTCATTTCTAAGATATTTTGTGTTTTCTGGTTGGCATGTTTAGAATGTTAAAAAAATTTAATTCACGACGTGCTTATATACGGAGCCGCGATCAGCTGATGATGATACATCATCACCCTGTGGTGGATAAAAAGTTTTTTTTTATAATTTCCCATGTTTTCTTTGACCATTCATAAACAAAACACAAAATATTTATTTAATCTCAAGTTTTTTTTTGTTTATCTCTTATTTTTTAATATCGAAATGTCAAAAATCAACGACATTTTGAATTAATGAAGAAAATGATCTTACCATTAAAAACAGAAACTGTATAAGAGTGGAGCAAAGATACACTGCTTGTGTGTGTCGTAAAAAGAAGAATAATGGAAAAAATTGAAATACGTTAATGGTAAAAAATGGTAAATGTATTTAAGAGCCTGAGAGTTCTTTTCTACACCGTCTCGAGGGCTCCAATGGTACAAAAAAAGTTTTAATGTACGAGTATCTTATATACAGCAAGAATAAAAAATTGTGTATATATTTCTTAATGTACCTTATAATTTTACTGTTTGGTGAGTCATCTTAGATCCTCTCCATCCTACAGATTTTCTCTGCCATGTAAGATGATTTGATGAAAATTAGATTTTTTATTGTGGTTTAGATCTTTCCAGGGTTATATTTTAGGATGATTAGTGATTTTTACATTCTATTCTATATTTGTTCTTAATTTTAAGAAAAAATATTCGGTTAGAACATAATTTATATTAGATTTTGGGAGACGTTTTATTAAATATTTTGAAAAGTCTGAAACAACACTGGGCTGAAAAAAAATTAGGAACTAACCATTATTCAGAAACTGAGAGTGGCCTATAAACATGGCAACGTCGTAAGCATTTTAATTTTTCGATTATGTTAATTTCCTGAATGTGTACCAACAAAGTGCCTACTTTAAGCACTTTAACTACAGATACAAATACGGAATGTTAACCTTTCAACTATTTAAATTTAGGAGAAACTCATAACGAAATAAATACACTTCAGAAAATGTATCCTGGATTTTTTGCTAAATTGAATATAATTGCTAATATACTTGGTATCAGATTGTCGATTGTTGAACATGCATGTCAGACATTACCTACTTGGCGATTCTGGTTTTGGAAAATTAAGGTTATCCCTGTTGAATAATAAACCCAAAATATATACCTCACTACTACCAAATCAGCAAAATCTCAACGAGAAAATAAACATTAATATCGTATCATGATCTCACTCAACACAGAGATAAAAAGAGCATCGTCGAAACACATTTAAAAACAAAATCAACAAAAACAAGACAACAACCTTACATGATCAAGTCTACCGTCTCTACATAGATATACCCATACAAATAAGAATCATATAAGAATATGCATGTCGGCAACAGTGTATTGCAACAACAAGGGGGTTGATCGCATAGATCGAGATTTAAACATAACCTCACAATTTTTTGCAACATTAATTTTTTGTTTAATTAACAAACTTACCTTTTTAATCATATAATGGCGAAACTTAAGTAAATATCCGTTTTTGAAACTGCATTAATTCCCACTGTAAATTATTAGGTTACAATAAAAATTATCCTCCTTTAAATATTACTCAATTATCACTCGAGATAAAATTCACTTTAAGCCACCAATAATATAAATTCGCACTTTTCACACATAAAATTAATAAAAACCATAATATAAATAATAATAATAAAATAAAACAAATAAACAAAAGAAATTCACATTTTATATTCGTATATAAAAAAAATCTTATTTCGCTTAACTTGAGTAATATGACTTAAGACATATTCATATATCTTTTTTATGTAAGAAACGAGCACAAATCTTTTAGTTAATTCACTATTTTGTATTTTAATTAATTCATTTTTTTTATATGTATGTATATTTAGATACTTAATTATAAATAATTAATTATAGATTTTTTTCCAATTTATTTTAATACAAAAAATCACAAGCAGGTGTCCGTTCCGTATCAAAACTAAACTACCTCCAACAACAAACTATAGAAAGAAAAAGAAAAAATTCAGAAAAAAAGAAAAAACATCAACAATAATGGAAGTCTGTAGAGGTATTGTGTTATAAGTGCACAGATACACCACACAGAACGTGGTGTATTGGTTCAACTAAAGTGATATCAATATTGCTGTACTATTATGCTGCATTCACAAATATCAGGACGGCCTTATATTTAAGGAATGCCAATTTTAACTTTTTGAAACAATATTTTAAGTCAGTTCTAATAAAACTGGTGATTTAGTCTGTTTAAATCGATACTCAATAAAAGTGCCAGCACTATCTAAGTGAACGCTTTTTCAAGCACACCTGTAAATAAAAATATACGAAAATGCGCACCTCATTTGGATGGTGTAATAATCGAATGGTATTAAACTTATCCATCTCGCTCACATTGCTAGCATTTTCGAATGAAACAGAGAAAAATAATGAGTCGATTCTTGAGTGTACCACGATCGTAAGAAAAATAAATGACTGTATATAGGATTGTTGGTGTGTGTTGTGATTTTATTTATTTGTTGATTTGTTTTTATTGTAGGTGACTATTATTAGTGTGTTGTTACAGAAAGCGTACATGAGTTCAATTTCGTCAAAATTCAATGAAACATAAAATATTTTCTTAAAGAAAATATATATAAGATCATAATTATGTATTCAAATTCCTTACGATTTAAACCTATCGTAGTTTTATAAAATAAAGATGGAGAGCTTTAAATTCAAAAAGTCGATCGTAAAGTCAAAAATATTGATGATGGTGCGCGAGAGATTTTAGGTTTTTGATTTCATGATTTTTTCTTTTATTTGTGTTGTAATGGAAATACGAAAAAAATCAATGTATACACACTGATATACAAAGAAGATGATGGTAGAAAAAGATGAAAGAAAATGACGACTACGACAAAGAAGAAGAATATAAATTGAATAAAAGTAATAATAAGACAAATAAAATTATAAAAGCAAGACGAAGGCCTTTTTGTTGTTCGTTTTTGTTGTTGGTTAAATGGAAGAAGATATATTATGGTGCGGTTATATTGAGAAGCTGCACAGTGGTGTAGGAGAGCATTTTGTATATAGAATAAAACCAAAGAGTTCGTTCAGGCGACGAACCCGATTTTTGTTACTTTTACATTTTTTACATTTGTGTTTGGGAAAACTTATGCTAATGCTAAAAAGATAATAAAGGTGTTCATAAATAACAGCTCCGAATCATTCCTTTGAAAATTAATTTTAATAATTTCCCTTCAGGACAGTAACAATTTTTGTCTAATTTACAAATCTTATATTTTAGTAAGGATAAAAACTCATTCATCAAAATTGAAACACCACTGTACACGTTTCTTCAGACAGCCTAACCCCACGGCAATCAAAACGTTATTAAACTTCAGGTAGTATAAGTTTATGTCCAACATTTAAGATAGATAAACACAAAAAAATTGCAACCATCTCTTTTTAACTCTTAAGAGAAATGGTTCTTAAGAGCTTTTAAAATGTTTTCGTTTCTTAAATTCATGTACAATTATATATTTTGTGTATTTTCCATATTCCGAAAATCGAACCAGTGCACACACAATTGAACCAAGAGAGCAAACCAAATATACCAATATATTTACAAACGAAATACAATTTTAATTTAAAGTACACTCAATACGAGTATTATAAAACTAACAATACCAATATCTCGAAAATATTGAGCGTGACTTTAAAACAAAATATTATTGAAGACCATTTATGTATAGGTATAATAATTCTTGATCATCATCATGAAGAAGATGATCGTGATCAACAAAAAAATACGAGAAGAACCAACAAACAAAAATTGTTTCAGAAATAACATTAATGATCGCTCAATAGTGTATGTAAGTTTCACAGATTATCATAAAATGATCGATTGATGATTAGTCTTTATGTTCTACATAATACATATACATAAAAACACCACTCTTGATCAATTTTTGGCCATTTTTAAACCAAAAAAATGTTAGGAAAGCGCATACACTAAACTAATAAAATTGAACTCCTGCTGGTCCGACAAAAATGTTATATGTATAAATTTAGCATCCCCGTTGACAGCGCATATAAATATACAGGGTCGGATTAATGTATAACTCAGTACTTGCATTGCAGTGTAGGTACAGTACTTGCTAATCTTTAGACTGATGTAAGTGAACCATTTGTTAAAACTATTGATATAGAAAATGTTAAATCGGAAGGTTTTGTACATCATTATATGAATTTAATTTTTTTTTGATGAATTCGTAGTAAATTTGATCAGCACGCTTAACTACAAGCAGAAATGAGTAATTATTCTTACGATATCAATAAAAATCTGATCGTTATTCTTCAAATCTTACATATCTAATAATTCTTTAAATCAACCTAGACCAAAAGCGAATCTTCCACATCTTTTCAAATAGCACGCACTTAGTTTAAATATTTGTGTTATTAAATCAATGAAGTTACTCGTAGCAACGTTCTTTGCATTAAATGAATTATATTAACCCCAGAAATCATCGTTAATTGAAGTTTATAATTAAAATAACAGTTTTCATCTTGTACTGATAGCGAATCACATATTATCATTAGAAAATGTGTGTTTGTAGAAGCACCTCAATATGGTTTGTTTTCATTGCGTAAATTATTTCATCTTTAAATGTTTTAAGCCACCTAAAATAAGCGCCACTCAATTGATGCGTCGTCTTGCAGTAACAATACGACTTTGAAAAATGTTCTCCTTTTTAGTATACACCCGTGATAGTGATATCTTTACTTTTAAATTCGGTCATTAGAGTACCTTCCAACTCCAAAAGACTGTTTTGCATTCCTAGCAGAAGCAACGAACTTCAATTTAGGTGAGTAGCTCACCCATTCTGCATCACGGCATGGGTTCTAGTTTTAATTCTGCTTCTAATGATGGATTTCATGTCCAGTGACAAACATAAAACGTTTTTGATTTTATAATTACTACCCTAAAATACAGCCTAATGATAAGTGAATTAAACGAAGAGAATTTGTCTGTGGTCTGAACATTTTCCTTGATCAAAATCTTGGTTTTAAATCGATGAATTAAATATTTGCATTCAACATAAGGGTTTAAATGAGCTGTTGTTGAGGGATGTTCTTAAACCTCACCTATATATAAATAAAAATTTACAGAAAACTACATTCATAATTCCAATGCTGAATCAATTCAAAATCCGTGCAAATATTTATCCTCACCAAATTAAAATTAAGTCTTCTTGAGTGTGTAAAACTTACTTCTACCAAATTTAATGGGCACAATTTTCAAGATTTTGATATCATCGCTATATTATATCGTTAAGGTGTGGGCTCTAATTACGAGTACATAGTTTTTGGTGTGAAAACACGCGGTGAATCCAATACGATTCAGAATTATCTTTCAACTTTGTTCTTTATTCAATGTATCACTATGTTTCCGTACATACTAATGTGATGACTATATACAGCAATGAACTTCGATCTTCATCACATCATGGGTTTAGATAAGGAAGCACGACAACAACAGTTGTAACTCATACAAATTGTTCGCCTTGGGTCAATTTTTCAGGGGTCCGAATACATTCGATCATTTCCGTTCCGCTTTTATATCAAAATTCAATTTTGACAGCTTTCATATTATTTTCGTCAATAAACGGAAGTATTAGGTATAATACATTAAAATTATACGGAAAGACGGATAGGAAGACGAAACGGACGGAACGGATGTATTCTGTCTCTATAGCTTTAGATATGAAAAAAGTTTCTGAAAATTGGGCATCTTGTTTTTAAATATGTAGATATTTTGATAACTTTGTGAAATAAATTTTAATTAACTACGAATGCTAATAATTTAGGAATTATTTTATTTGTTTATAGTATTGGTATTAGTATTAGTTTATAGTAGAATTAGAATATATTATATATATTTCAAACGGTTACACTTAAAAAAAATTGTATTAAGATCCTGAATGTTTTCAATTTGGAATTACAAAACATATTGATATGTGGTAACACTGTTTACTCATATCTGAAAAGTTTACGTAGAACCGATTCACTTTCAAACCAGAAATAGCTTACAGATCGATTTTACTTTCAGATCGTAATACAGTAGACCTACATTTTAATATTTGATGAAGTGAATAAATTTGCAAGGAATAAATTTTGAGTTTTCTGAGCATTGCAATCACTTACAAGTTAGCACTGTAGGCGATTTATCTTCTACATACGAGTATTAATAATAATTTTCCATTAATTATTTAAACTTTTATTGGTTTAATTCCAAGTTTGAAAAAAATTATATTACATATTTTAATTAAATGTAAATGGCCCACTTTAACAAAAAAATTTACAAAGGAGACTGTTAGACTGAGAAAAAGAACCTTAAGTTGGGAAGGCTAAAGGAGATTGAAGGCTCGGTCTTCAAGAACCCCAAAATCTAATTGAAATATCGCTTCATACACCTATTCCACTTCTGAAATGTTAGAATGCCCTTTGAAGTTTATTTGTTGGAATGCAAAAAAGTTTAATTTCCAGATTATACCTCTATGGACTTTATTGAGAACGACATTCTCTTCAATTTCCGTTGAACTGATTCGAGAGTGAATACTGTAAAGGTATCCGAAATCAATCGGCAACTGCATCTACGAGTATGTAAACGTAGCTCAAAACCGGTTCAAAAAACATTAAAATATTTTTTTCGAACGAAAGATTTAAGTTTTTTTAGAAACTCCGTATCTTCCACGATTGTTTCCAATTTATTCTTAGATATGAATAAGAAAAGTTGGTTGTTAAGTTCTTGATATTATTGATGCTGTTTAATAAACATAATGACTAATTTAAATAATTATAATCTGTAATTAAAAATGAAATTACCCATATTATGTATGATTTATATGTGTATAATAAAAAGTAACAGTGGAGCCTCGGTTCATATGGAATTGATGTGTATGAAACCTACCAAAAATTATTCTCCCAAATCAAGAATTTATTTACTGAAGATATAATTTTTGTTTTACCAATATAATTATTGCTGCGCTGGCTATACTAAAGTTCGGTCTGCGTGGGCTGAAATATGTGACATACTTTCCCCATTTCCGGAAATCTGAAACATTCGAAATCAAATTCATCTCGCATATTAAATTATAGGCGTCGGGACTTCTGTGTCATCTGCGAATAGAATTCAAAATGCCTAATTAAAAATTCTTTGCATCTCTGATTGATATATTGTGTACGACAAGTAGATCACTACTGAAATAACCTTTTATCGGCTTACGAAACATTTGGAGATATCACTGATGGCGTCAACATGCTACAAACTAAAAGGCTTGGTTCCGTTGTGCGCTTGCTTAAGCACCAGTTAAGTAGACATTGTTTCCTCCAACGTGCACATTTCTCTGCATTTATTCTGAAACGCAATTATATTATTGTGGGTTTGTTGTAAAAATCTCAAAGTAAACGATTTTCCACATACCAGCAGGGCCGGTAAAAAATATTTGCATTGGAATACGGTCTTAGTTACACATTACATTGATGATCTTCAAAATTAGCTCCCTTTGTTTTAGATTGATTAACCGTATCATAGAACTATGATCTCTGCTAGATATCAAATTATTTCTTATTTTGACTATGGATGATATATACAACTCATGTCGAAATCATCGTTGCTATATCCTGTGTGATAAAACTTCCAAATCCGATTTAAATTTTTTGCGACCTTCCAGAAACACTCATTTGTATCATAAATCTGTAAGAACTTGTTCCAATCCAACACTACTTCCATTTCATTTTGGAACGGTCAATATAACAAAACCATTTTACGTGTATAACTTGCGTGGTTTGCCATGTCATAGTTTTTGTAACGTATGGTCGACGGTGGTCGAATGGTAATGTATTGTGTTATGGTACATGAAGTCCGGTAGTTCGACGTTCGATACGGAATACATTTTTATGCTGTGAATATCATTTGGGGAGATTGTCAAAACATCACAATCGAGATAAAGTGGGGAACGTTAATAACGGAATAGGATGATTGTGTTATAGGATATTCAGTGAATAGTACAAATGCACCAAAATGGAAAAATCAAGAACTGTTACAGACGAGTATATAAGCGTCACCAATATTCATTGCGAACTCAGTTTGATTTAAACCAGTGATTAGTCAACAAGTAAAGCAAAAAAGAAAACAGTAAATTGACCAGTAAATGTTATTAAGTAAAACTGTACAGTGGTTAATGTGTGAATATTGAATTAAATAGGCAGATCTCTGTGATATTCAGAGTTATGGTTACCAGTGTAGTGTACAAATAGAATTGAATAAAAGCGTAATGCAGTGTTTCATTTGAAAATTAAGAATCCGTTTAAAATCCTAATATCGTAACAATATAAATTTAGATGGAAAGTCCGTCAAATATGCATCTTTCATATCATCCATAGATCTCTTCTAACACTTCCGCACTATGTTACCATGCCAAATATTAGTAAGGTAGTATTCATTATCCAGAAATTCATTCGACATTTGACATTAAGTTTTTTATTTTATGTGATTCATGCTGCCAACATGCATATAATAGCCCTACTTGCCTCCGACATATTTTGCCTTTACAAATACCAAGCAGCTTCCGGAGAACTCAGTTCGTTACTGCGTTTAGTACATTTAAACAAACGTTTTTTAACAAATCGACAAGATCCAGATATTCGTCTTGTAGTTTTACAATTTCCTTGTGTAAGTTGCTAATGCCTCTGTTAGACTTATTTACATATTTGACCACATAGCAGGAGCATTCCTCTAATAGTTATATGTTGTAAACACATATTAGACTGGGTTAAAACTGTTTTTGACAAGCTGTGATATATTTCGTTGTACTAACAACGTGAGCCTTGCAGTATTTGCTCTTATGACATTTAAACACAAGTATTCATTCGTCACCAAATTATGTTTCGATAAAAACGCTTGCAAGTTGTTGTACATGTTTTCATATAAATCTTGACGAAGCATTTTTCCTTTGTGTGGGTATTCTTTACGCCGACCACTAACCACTCTCATAGACACAACAACAACAAGTAAATGTGTCTTTAAATGTACTTGATTAGTGGACATATGTTACAGGTAGAAAGATTCGATAGAGAGTTTTTATTAGTTTAGTGGTTAGATCGGTGCTAGAACTAAATCCTTTACTTAAAGTAGTTACGAAACCCTAAACTTTCCAAATGCAATCTACTCGTAAGTACCAGTAAAGTTTACTGGACCTTGATTTAACAATTCACTGCGTTGTCGCGCTCATCCAGTTGCGGTATTAACTTTTGCATAAACGTATTTTAATGACGCTTAGAGTAAATAAAATCGTAGGCTTGCCCAATTAGCATACCAAAAACATCCTGTACAGAAAAGTATAAATATAAACAATAGAAAAGCTGCATACAAAATATTTGCGGACTTATATTCATAGTAATATATGGGATTACGCTATGGTTGTAAGTTGACCAAATAAAATATTACAGATATACTCTAAATGGAAAAATAGAAACAAGAACGTTAGGTAAAGTTACAGAAACACCAAACGTATATTCGAAGAGTTGGAAAGTCTTAGGCATTACATTGTAAAATGCAGCTTTATCTCTCTTTATATGACTGTTGTCTATCTATCCTGTCTCTTTTGATGCCAATGATGTACGGGGTTTGGAATAGATCTCAGAATAGAAAACATTTTCTCCACGTTCTAAATATTCTTTATCTTCACTCATCCGTCTTGTGATATTTGATGTTACTCCAACCCAGCGAAATGTGCTATAAACAGCTAAGCCGCATAATTTTCATCGACATACTCGTATATAAGATGTGATTAGGAGTCACGCCCTGCGGTCATGCCTTTTAATTCCACTAGTCGCCATCATAAAGAGTGTAACTCGCACATTTAATACAAATATTCTTGGATGAGCGCAATAGATTGACGGAAACGATAATTCTTCAGCATGTCCATCATATTAAGCACAATGGTATACTCCTTACACTTGGGACTAGCTCGAAATATTTTTATTCATTCTACAACAAGGTTTATTGCTGCGTGATTAATAATTGAGCATCATTAGAACGTTGATCAATAGGTTCACAATCAATATGTTTATCTTGCATATTCATAAATTCATTGGATGTTTTATTCTTGAGTTGCTTGAATATATAATGGCGAGTGTACAAGATGTTGCAACCACTTTTTTATGTAGTATTGCTCTTGACGTATACGGTATACCTATAGAAATATTTATATTTATTATAATGTGTCTTTTCATGTGTACGTTACATGTATAATCATCACCCAGATCTCGGGATAATATCGTAGCCACCGTAGTGGCATAATTTGCGTCTAAATTAGTTAAATGGCTTGGATAAGTAGGATACACATTCAATAATGAAAGAATTTTACTTTCTTCTAAAGTAAGCCAGCATGTATTCCACACTTTAAATAGAGCAACTTTGACATTTCGTTTCTTCACGCTGTTTACTTTAATTTCTTAACTTGCACTGTTCACTGTTAAATTACACCTGTCGCACCTGTTATCATAGCTCGCGCTTATACATACTTGTGCAACGTTGTTCCAGATTGTTCCATTTATTGTATTTGTCTTGATTACTCCCTTGATGATTAACGTCGTTGTAAATTTCAGTATTCTCCATGATGGGTATGACCGCCGCGGTTACGATTGCTTTATAGTTAATTCCATGTTCTCCTTCACATCACCTGCCAAGATCACCTTGATTTTTGACTTGCTTTGACGTGGTTTTTTCAGCTTCGGCTCACCTTTGGCACGATATTCGGCCGATTGATCGTCTGTTTCCGGGTCGTAAGCATAGATCCAAGACTCATCGCCAGTCAGTTACAATACGTTTCATGACATCCTGGTAGTCGGAAAGCATTGTTTCACAGACGTCAACGCGACGCTGTTTTTCCAAAAAATTCAGTGATTTTGGAACCAATCGTGCTTTCACTTTTCTCAGGCCCAAATGATCTTTCAAAATGGTTTTCACTAATCCTTCCGATATTTCAACGATGCCAGTAAGGTCTTATTAACGTGTTGATCATCAGTTGATATTGATGGCCGTCCTAGACGTGGTTCGTCGTTAATACGTTGTCGACCCTCTTTGAACAATTCGTAACAATCAAAAACACTTGCTCGCGACATACAATTATCACCGAAGGCCTTTTGCAACATTCTGAACGTTTCGGCACCACAAAATTGATTCTGCACACAAAATTTAATGGAACTTCTTTGTTGAATAATTTCACTCATTGTAAAAATCGCCGAATGCACTTTTTGTACTTCAGAAAGACAAGCGTATACTAAACACTAATGATTATTTCGATGTGACATTTGGCTCAGATGTCACTGATAGTCATACCGACATAGTAAAACAAATATTTCGACGAATGGTTTTGCGTGCGAAATTTAAATTAAAGAGTCTTACTACTTTTTGCCCCCAGTAGACCTGCATAATCTATTCATCAATTCTTCAAATACTTTATGATGTTGCTTGTTCCACTCAAATGGTTGACTTTTTTAGGAGAGGCGATGAAGATTCAACCGCCCGGATACCTTGTA
The DNA here is from genome assembly GCA_963691935.1 of Nephrotoma guestfalica. Taxonomy (NCBI): domain Eukaryota; kingdom Metazoa; phylum Arthropoda; class Insecta; order Diptera; family Tipulidae; genus Nephrotoma; species Nephrotoma guestfalica. Next base: position 264,859,690 of record OY829915.1, on the reverse strand, counting down.
GTACATGCTTAAGATTGTTAATATGTTCATCAAATATACGGCCTAAAATACAAAGATGTCATCCAAATAAACCACATATGTTTTCCAATTTAGGCCTCTTAGAACCTGCTCCATTAATCTCTCAAATGTAGCAGGCTCGTTGCATAATCCGTTTCCTGTTCAAAATGCCGTCTTCCTTCTTTCATCAGGAAGAATTGCCAGTATCCGCTTTTAAGATCCAAAGTACTAAATATGTTGGCGTCTGACAGCATGTTTAAGGTGTCGTCAATGCAAGGTAATGAATAAATCTCCTTCTATGTCAATTCCATTAATTTCCAGTAATCTACACAAAATCTTGTTGTGCCGTCTTTTTTCAGAACAAGAACCACTTGCAAAATCGATGGGCTATTAGACTGCTCTATCACTCCGTCTCTTTACATTGTTTTAGTAAATTCGGCCATCTAGTATTTCCTTTGTCGGTTCCGTGCCGCACAGTTTTAGTTTTTGCTAATTCGTCATCATTAAGAGCAAATACATCGGCTAATCCATTAAGTGCTTCCACTGTTCTACTGGAACATAAATTACTGGATGGTTACATAAATTACGTGAAGTTTTTCCCCATTTTTCACATCACGTCAAAAATTCGATTCTCGAGCAAATATGGCGTATCGTTTATTACCTAAAACATAAATAGCTATTTTAAATTTTAAAGGAAAATTGTACAGTAGTTATCGAAGTTCTTATTGTTGTATTGCACTTCCATACCAAGAGGACTAATTTCTCCTTTTCAGCATGGATTTTATCCAAGTAGGTCTACCTTGTCTAACTTGTCTTCATTTTGTGGTCATCTATTTGACAGCCTAAACTCCAAGCAGCAGCTTGACATTGTCTGATCACTCCATTCTTATTAGCAAGTTGGAGAGTCTCGACTGTGATTTCATTTCCATCGACTGGTTGCGTTCTTATCTCTCAGATCGTTGGCAATCTGTTAGGATTCTGGATTCTTTCTCCCCATTATTTCGGGCGCCATCCGGCGTCCCTCAAGGTAGCCATATCGGTCCACTGTTATTTTCATTATTTATTAACGACGTTGTAAAATGTTTTAAGTTTGCCAATTGCCTCCTCTTCGCAGATGACATAAACATTTTTGCCCGGGTCTCTAGCGGGTTAGACTGCGAAATGTTACAAGATGACTTAAACCGCTTTTGCAGCTGGTCAATAAACAACTTACTGACTTTAAACGTGAGTAAATGCAAAACCATTTCTTTCTTCCGTATCCGCTCGCCAGTTTTTTATCAATACCAACTTTATAACGAAACCATTGATCGGGTTGAGTGCAATTCGGACCTTGGTGTGATCTCTGAATCTGATTCTACATTTACCAGACATGTTAATGCCATTATTTCAGAATCGTACATTATGCTTGGCTTCATTAAACGAAACTTCAAGGACTTTCGTGACCCGTTAACTTTGACATCATTATACGTATGCTTTGTTCGGTCCATTTTGGAGTATGCATCTCCTGTTTGGTCATCCTCCTACCACTGTGATTCTGAGAGGATTGAGAGTATCCAGAAACAGTTTATTTTGTTCGCGCTACGACATTTACCATCCAGTCGTGTCATGGACTACGTTCTTCCGCCTTATCAGAATCGATGCAATCTTTTGAAACTGCAACGTCTAGACAATCGCCGAGACGTAGCTTCCGCGCTGTTTGTGCGTGATATCATCAATTCCCGTGTCGATTGTATCGAGTTACTAGCACGAATCAACTTGTACGCTCCCGAATGTCGAATGCGTCAACGCGATGGAGCTTTATTCATCGACCGAGCGATAACGAACTACGGTCTTTCTGATCCAATTCCGAGGGTATCGCGAGTATTCAACAAGATCTACGGAGCTTTCGATTATCACTTGTCGAGAAATTCATTCAATAAAGCTTTATATAATCTTTCGTAGTCGAGCTCATAATTTTATTTTTTTACCAATTGTTTTGTTGTGCCGATTGTAGTCACTGTAGGCACCATTTATAAATAAATAATAAATATTAATATTACCGTTAATTCTTTGAATGAGTTTACAAGTTCATTCACTACTTAAAGTCAATCTACTTGTACTATCTAAACAAGAATTGTTTGCTAAATACTAGTTGTGTACCTGTCATACTCAATATACTGTTGTACCTCTGCTCAGACAGAGCCTCAAATTCAAAGTGATTTATTCTAGGTAGGTCCAATGCAGACCTTGATTCATTTGGCTTGTACTTCTTTTTCTATTTTAAGATCCAAAATCATGGATTAACCCAGATTTTCTGATGAAATATTTAGCTAACCAAAGTTTTAAAACAATCCGCAACTTATTATCTATTCCTAAACGAAAAAGGTTTTATTAGAGCTCATAAATCTTTTCTAAGTACGAATTGCAAACTTTATTTCCTAGTTGCTTACATATTGGACCTAATTTGATGTAATTTGTAATTTGGCACTTGATTAGAATTTAGGCCTAGTTTTACACAAACTGATCAAAATTATGCAATACCTCAGTAGTCCGGCACGTTTATTTGAAATTCGAAAGAAATTTCTGAATTCTATTGTAATACAACAACTTTTGTTTTGGAATACATATAGTAACTCCCAGTGGCTGTTCTGGGTTTCCCTCAGAAGAGGGACTGGGAAAAATATTTACATAGCATTTTTGTCTAAATTGTATTTCTCTGACCTACTGATTGAATTTTGAAGTAAATATTTTTGAAACAAAGACAAATTGGGAGTTATTCAGTAGGCCAGTCTGATGGAATTCGTTTTGTGTCAGTATTTTAGAAGACCAGTTAATTGGGAAACGTTTGCTCCACAAAATATTTATAGGGAAAAATAATTATCAATTTGTCTTTCTTTCAAATATAGTTACTCCAAACTAATTCCATCAGTAGGTAAGAAAAATACAATTTCCCTAATCCTAAGGAATTACCAGGATAGTGCCACAGGCCTGTAAGAGTTTCAATAAGGTAACTACTTTTATTAGTAAACGTACAAGGCAGCCCAATGTACCCATATATCAAAGTATATTAGTGGGTTATTAGGTAGCTATACATACATACACACATATATGTATATAAATTATACATGTTAAATTTGCCACTGCCCTTTAGGTACAGCATACGAGTAATATATCGAACACAAGCATAATAAATATGATAAAATGAAGAAATTCGAATAACGAAGTAACAGAACACAAAAAAAGGATTTCACATATTACCGCGAAATACCATCTTACCAAATAACAAATAATTTTCACACCAAAATTAAAAATTATTTTCGGTTTTTGTGTGTTTACGAGTATTTATTTATTTTTTCAATTTTTAACATAACATTTTTTGAGAAAAACGATATAAAAATGTTAAATGTCAATAATTGATAATGTATATAAAGAGTGGCGCACACATTTAAGAAACTTGAATTATTCTTAAGAACCTATAGAGCAAACTGTGAGATAGCTTTTGTATTCTAAACCATTATACTGGGCCACTGTAACTTTGTGTAATGATATCTTTAGTAAAAAAATAAAAATTAAAGTTGGGCCAGGGTTGGAATAAGATTATAAGTCCTATCGATGGCATCTATATTATATTTGTATGCGGTATACATTTTTACAATCACCAATTATTTTCGAACGAATATCTTCTGTGCACGTCTCAGAACTAAGATTTTTTGTGTAACGGTAAATGATAAGTCAATAACTTACGATTTACGATACACAAACATAACACCTTTGTTCCTTACACATATAAAATATTACATTTTTGTATAAACTACAACTCATATCCCGCAAAATAGTTTTTACTATTTTGTCCTGTCCCGCCAATTACATTTATATAAAAAGGAGGGCCTTTTTAGGGGCAAATGTACAGTAGTATACATGTTGAACGTTTTATATACACATTACATAATCAAAAAAAAACTAAAACCAAAAGTTTACGATCACTTTAACCATCAAACTCTGGAACACAGAACCGCGTTTTTTCTTATTGTACTTCAACTTCTTTCATACATTATATTTTAATCTTAAATACATAAGAATCGTATAAGAAACAATACATAAAAGAATAAATTCTACATAAAACAAAACAAAAAACCTTTTAATGGTCCGAGTTTTATATCTAAATCCATTTAATTTTTTGTCTCTGTTTTTATTGGTTTTGATACTTTTTTGTCTTGGGACCTTAAGAAAATAAAAATATAGGTAAAATAATTGTAAAGCTAAAACTAATAACACCACTAAGAAACACCAGCAATCTTAAAATGTTAATTTGACCAAAGCAAATACAGTGGAGCAGTAAGAAGTAGATATTATGAAGAGATGCTGGACATTTACTTAATTATTTTGTAAACTAAATTTTTTAAAGAAAAATCTCTCTCATGTGAAGGACGTGTGAAATGTAAATAGCTCACTTCGAATTTCTTTCAAATAAAATGTCTTTCAAATTTACCTCCTTTATTCGACGAAATAATAATTTTTTTCGCCGTCTTTCTTTTTAGATATTCACGTTTTGAAGCACAAAACCGAAAACATTGTACAATTAAACAAAATTCAGAACTTCTTTAAAACCAAAAAAATATATCATTAATCCGCAAAAATCCGTCATCATTATAAAACTTTAAACTGTTCTTCTAACAACTATAAATGTTTAAGATGTCTGCCTGCCTACCCTATATAAGACGACAGTATCTCGCATCTTTTATCGGTCAACTCTAGTTCAAACACTAAAGGAAATCGATCGTAATTACACGGATGTAAATATATAAAAGAAAAAAGAAGCTCTAACCTCTCATCAACATTAATATCAACAAGACAACCAACGCTTAAAAGATTTAAACTATAATTCGTTCAATAATAGTTAGTAGATCTCGGTGGTCATTTTATGGTGGTTATATCTGATTTCGTGTTATAAAGTGGGACCTCAAAATAATTTTGAATTCTTATTGGCAGTTTCTAAGGCAGTTTCGACCACCCCTATTACTGATTCAAAACAAATATTGTCACTTTCGCTGAACTGACAAAATTTATTAGTGAATCCATTTAAGTGCGAGGTTTAACCTAAAATATAAAATTTTTTGAAATTACATTTACTAACTTTATATGATATATTTGAATACTCACAGACAATAAAATTATTTTAATTGTTGTATTGATAACCATATAGATCATAAACGATTATTTTTATTTATAACAATAATATTTTTGTTCTCAAAAGAAATAGACAATAATGGTCAATCAGATGCATTCAGGTTGTATTATGTTAGCAACATATAATATAATAAGATGATGATATTGATAGGTAGCGATATCATGTTGTCGAACCTAAACGCGCCCAATGATATCACAAAAAGTCTCCAGTGTGACATAAATTCGTCCGGCAAAAATATTTTTGAAAATTTGTATAGATTTTATTTGATGAATTTGTGTTATGATTTTACATGGACAGTTTACTCAACTAACAATTACTTGGTTATAATTATTCGAAAATATGTAAATTGTTAAACTATTTTGAAAAACTCTTAAGAATTAATACATATTAAATTTTTGTTATGACAGCGACAGCTATGTTTTGACGTACAGAATCAATATATACATTTTTTCGATTTGATCGTTCACTCGACAAAGAGTCATACGGAGTGAAGTTAGAGCCGCAAAAATATCATGATAATTTTTATCATTTTTGTCGGACTGGACAACGTTCGCCGGTTACCACCATAAAATGACCAACCAGTACAACAATTTTACAATCCATTTTATGGTGGTTATATCAGGAATTTATATCACTCACTAATGGAGACTTTTTTTGAAGTAAAAGTGATAAGACGCTTCGTCTTATAAAAGTTTTTGTTTTCGTATAGCCATATGAATGTTTTCTTACGGAGTGGCTTTTATGTGGTGATACAAGTTATAATAATTTCTAATGTTAAAATAAAAAAAATGTAAAATTTCCAAATCACATAAAATAATGCTTAATAAACACATTTTTTTAATCATTTTAGCAAAAATAAATTTTGAATATTTAAAAAAAAATTCACAAAGTTTAAAAAATCATTCGTTCAATTTCGGCTTGTTGTTGTTAGGCTAGTTAGTGATTTTTTAAACTTTGTGAAAAAAAATTTTAAATATTCCCCTAAATTCACCTTCCTTCATTTGAAATTGGTTAGCCAACTGCCTTCACTGCTTATTAATATTTCGCGCTGCCTGTGCCAGTATTCGTTCGCTATATGTAGGTTTTGTGAGTTCGGGACCTACAAAAAGAAATTTATTTGTTTATAGTGATTCTTATTTACAACAAAATTAAACACAATTGTTTTGAACTTACGCTAATTGTCCCACCAAGTTAAAATTCACACATTGAAGCACCTCTATACATATGTACCATAGTATTTTTTTAACCGATTAATATAAAATGCTGCTTGTATGTTTAAAGTATAATTCCTAGCTGAGTTTAGGAAGTAATTGGGTTAAACCATTGGGATAGAACTCGGTTGCTATTATGAAAATATCCGATTTGATTGGAAAAGCAACCCCGGATTCTCTCTCCGGTAAATTAGCTCCGCTAAACTACCAAGTCGGAAAATAATGACAGTTCAATAGAGTGAGGTCTTAAAACAATGCTTCTTGTAGATAGATGCGTTAAATGTGTTTATCTGTTTGCTCTGTTAGCTTTTAAATTTCAAAGCCAAAAGGATGTTTTAAAATTCCGTTTTATTTGACGCGAATCTAGGTTTTAAATTATTAAAGTTTTTAAATTTTTGGTAACCTTTCATTTCCTAGATAATTTTAATTTTTGTTGGGTCATTTTTAATGACGAAATATCGACCAAAAACTGTGGAATCAGATTTTGTTTTCAGATAATTTTTCATTGGGTTATCTCCCGCAGAGCCGATTTTTCCTGAAATTTTAGTCACACAGTATAAAATTGACATAAATTTCTGAAAGCCTGATTACATATGTTATGTAATTCAAAATATATATCTCATCATATACCGCAGTGTCTTACGATAGAAAATATAAAGTTTGTATAGCCGACGATGTATAAAGAAAATATTTCTACTGTTACAATTAAGTAACTGTATCTTAACCTGAAATGAAAACAATAAAACAAAACTTTGTTAGTACAGCAATTCAAAAACGGAAAAACATACCTTCAAGCGAAAAAGCGAAAAGCTAAAAAAAATTAATGAAAATTAAGAAGGTGGATATTTGAATTAACTATAACAACAAACCAGAAAATGTTTACAGCAAGCAATTCTGTGACATTACTACAGTAAACACTGACAAATGGTAATAATGGTTTGGTTTGGTTTGGTGCCTTTGGGCAAGAAAAGATTATTTTAGACTTCATGATTGTCTTACGTATGCTGCATGAATAAATGCAAAGAAAATAAATAAGATCAATTGAATAATAATTATAACACAGTTTAGTTAAGGTTTGCATACGTACTCGTACGTAGTGTAGCGTATGTATTATCCCTCGACTTTTATCAATAATTAAAAAAATTAATTTTTCATTTTGAATTTTAAACTTTTCTTTTTGTTTCGTTTTTTAAGAAAGAGATTTAGTATCATTGCAACTGTTTTTATTACTATTATTGTTTAATCATTTATTTTTATAGTGGCTCAAATTAAATATGATTTATATTATTTTATTTGCGGAATGAGAAATGAATTGGAAAATTACTTTCAAACTGATGTGAAATGAGGGCAGCAAATGCTTAGTGCACGTTTGGGTGGTCTGAATAATTATAATCGCGTTATCTGGATATATTTTCATGGAATTCTTCCGGGAATCTATATGTACCACAATGCAAATTATTCAAATCTATAATATTATCTTATTTATTCTTGTAGTGTTTTTTATTACATTTCCAACACAAAACAAAACACAAACGAAATATGTTACCGATAATTTTTTATTTTTTTGTTACAATTGGAATTGCAACTGCAATTACACATTCATATACTCGTATACAATTGAAAAAATTTAAAAATGATAAAGTATTACAAAAAAAAATAGCAATAAAGTGTCATTCCAATTGCAACTTGCAATTATTATTGCTTTTAGTGCAACAACACCAAAAATAGCGCAATTTATAACAAAAACTTTTGCGTGACAAAATTTTGATCACTTTGCAGTTCGTAACATTCGCTGTTTAAAAAAGCAAACTTCTTAAAGAGCTAAAACGATTTTCAAATAAAAAAACAGTCCGTGCATGAATGAATGCATGTCTTGATTACTCTGTATAATAAAAAGAACGGACTTTGATTTTGTGTTTTGGTTTGGGTTGATTGGATTTTATTACGAAATTTTTGTGTTTGTGAATGCTACTAACGAGAGAGTTTATATCGCGTTTCCCCTTTGATAGAGTGGAGACGTAATTGAATTAGATATTTAGAGTTTTAATTAGTTTGCTTCGCTGGTTTGATAGGAATACACATTTTTGTATGCGCACATATTATTGTGAGTGAAATAGTTTTTGCGTTAACTGTAAATATTACATAAAACAATTTTTTACATTTCCTTAAATAGATAGTAAATAACGTATTGAAGATATGTATTTATGAGAGAATGATGATTTATTGAAATTCTTAGGCTTGTTGTGATTTATTATTGTCTGCCTCGATCTCAATTTGAAAGATTAATTGTGATGCTTTTGGGATTTCAGCGCTTATTGGAAATAATTATTATTTTTTGTTTGATTTTTTTTTTACTAATGGTCTGATTATAGAAGAAGTAGAATAGAATGTCGTTTAATATAATAACAAACTACCAGCAATGTTCAATTCTTCTGATTTGAACTAATACTTGAAGTAATGATAATCTGGTGACCATTTTAATTTATTTTTTTACCGATTTATAAGAAGCCTAACAAATCAACGTTGCTGCAACACTATTGGCGGTGATGACGAAAGATTGAACTCATGTTAAAATATGTAATTTTGAATTTCACCGATAATTTTCGCTTTGCAGTGTGTACTTATGCCAGATAATTCGAAAAATTACCTGGGTGATGCGAAACTGAAGTTAAATGGAACGTCAGGATTCAAGGAATTTGGAAGTGCTGGGGTTGCTTTCAAACTCTTCCGGGATTATACCTTGATAAAACCATTCTATCTATCAATATGCAGAGTTCATTTTCATTAACGAGTCTTTAGTTAGATGCCCTGGTAAGGAGTTTAAGATTTCGCACCTTCTTGAAAACAGAATTTCATAGAACTAATATGGAGACAACGAGCCCTTAAGCAGGGCGAATAAGTGTGAAATCAGACGACCATTAAAAGGAATTAATTCAATTAATGAATTTAAATAAAAAATATTTACTTGTGTATTAATAAATTAAAATTGTACTGGGACTTGTGGTTCCCTATTAATTTTCTAAAATAAAATAAAATAACCGTTAACTGAGCGCATCAAGGTAGAGCGACATGGCTCAGGACGATAGTTAAGATGTTAAACCATGGGGCACAGAGGACGCTGCTAATCTAAAAATTGTCGGGAAGGACAAAATAACGCAACCACAAATTGTCTTTGTGGTAAAGCAACCACAAATTTTCTTTGTCTACCTGCTACACTTCAGAAACGAGACGATTGAGAGAATAAACCGCCGCTAGCTGTTCTAAAACAAGGAGCAATGGAACGCGAAGTGGAAGATACCACCGAAAAAACATAGAGAACTCGGCTATATACAATTAGTCATCTCTATCTCACCGAAAATACCAGAGAACCTTAAAGAAAGAACCTTACAAATGCATTACAATCAGTCAAGAAGCCAAATGGTTTACAGATTACATTAAACTAAGAGACTATTAGCTCATTAGAGAAAGACCACTTCTCTGCCTGCATAACTCTGGGGATTTAGGAAGTCAACGAGGACTTTAACGCGCAGCCAGTTTTTATTCATCAATTATTATTTGAAGCCCTGGAGAAAGCAGAATTCCCTCTGTTTTGATTACACCACTGTCGCAGCGACTAGAGACGGTCCCAAAGAGGAAATATTTTCAGCTCTTTTGTGACTGCTTCCGACGGTTATTTATTCATCAGAACTAAAAACGCCCTCATTATGAAAATTAGCTATGCTGATGTCTTAGTCCCTCCCGATTTGAATTGAAACAAGAATGAAACGCGACCATACGACATTTGGCACAGACTAAAGTCATCAGTCGTCGGTTTGGTCGTGATCATCATCGTTAATATATCCAAGCACACTAGAGATTTCTTATCTTCATTACTCCTTTAAATTTATGATTAGTACTAAAAATTAAAATACATCGAGTAATTATATAGAGACCAAGAGAAACCTAACTGTATCTCTATATTCTTCTCAACTTTGGGTAAAATATTGTGGCTCGTTCTCGTTAACTTTGATTTACAAATTTCTTCAATTTTCATTGGCATCCGTAATCATATGATTGATATTTGCATATATTTAGTGGAAGTACTACCTCTCTTGACGAACGGAATTGTAGGCCTGAATAAAATACATAATAATTTTTATACTTGTACGGCATAAGTACAGTCTTTAAATAAACCTCTTATTCTGAGTTGCTACCACTGATAGTGAACTAATATCGTATCGTGTGTTCTCTTGGTAGACCCTGTGTAGACGGATTCCATATTTTAGTACTTATTATCTTTTTCGTTGTTACCTTAATCAATTGTTGTAAATAAATGCTCAGTGCAACCAGTGGGTTAAACTTCGTTTGGTATATACAGACAGAACAGAATATCTACCGTTTTACCTGATGCTGAAGGTATTTTACCATATAGAAATTCGTGCCAAAAGTCTTTTTACGTGCTTGCAAAATTCAGTAAAATACCAATTAATTGTGGCTGCGAGTGGTGATTCTCTTGAGGTGTTGGAAAATAAATTTCAATAGTGCTTTGTTCTAATCTTATCAAACCAAGATGCAGTTTCGAGTGCTGGTTGCAATTCACATTTTCTTGCAGAACGAATTTAACGGATTTAATATGTGGCGCAGCATCTACAAGTTGAACGGCATATTTTTTGCTTCGAACATATTAAAACCAAATAGATAATTATTAGATTCACTGGTTTGAAAGCTGATCGAAAATTATTCCATTATATTGTCGCTAAACATACATTTGGTCGTTATCAAAGCTAGAAGGTACCTCTAGAAACAATTAGGATGCTGTTTTGCCTTTAGCAATTCCCAAGTTAGTCGATGTTTTACGACCTGTGTTGATAACGATCTTGCCACTATTGAGATGTTCGAGATGAAACAGATTTATGTTGGCCGCTAGGATCCATCCATAATAGCTAAACAAGATTTCGAATTTAAAATTTCAGAACATCGTAAGCCAGATGATCATGTTTGCCTCAGTTTATTCAAGAAGAATTTTCAAAGAGCTAACTTATTCAATAAAATATCAGATTAAAATTGTGCGCAGGAAACAACAAAACATTTTCGCGCTCTGTCAACCAGTTCATCGAAGTCTATCCCGGAATCCAACCTTTGGTTTACAAAACTTCTAAAATAAAAAAATTAAACTAGTCGAGGTGAGACAGTTTTTAACTGAATATAGTGAAATATGGTATTTCCGACGGATACGAGAATTTAAAATAATTGTTGAACCTTTCTCTGTAGTGAGTAGTTGGGACTAACCCGTACTGCAATTTGGCATACTCCATATGTTAACTGGATTATTGAATAAGGTTTAGATGAAGTTCAGAAATATCGTCAATTGGGATTGGCTTATAGCTAAATATAATGATATTCAGCAAGTTTGTAATCTTTTGGAATATTCCATAACTTAATTCAGAAACAATATTACTGTAGACTATTTGTTTTAGGATTAGCAAAAAAATAGTAAATGCGCGTTATCGAGTTCAGGATCAGACATAAAATAGAAGCATCGACTAAAATAATGGTTATAGAGAAGTCTCAATAGCAATAAGAGAAATACCCAGCGGGAGCCAATATAATTGGGGTTGATTGGTTCTTATCAGCACATAGAATTTTAAGATGTTTCAATCTGTTCAGAATTGGTGATATAATCAGAATAACAAAACTTTTTAATTCATATTCTTTATCTGTTTTGAAACGTCTCTATTATTTTCGCCTAAGTATAACAAGTTTAGTAAAGGTAAATGAGTTTGTACTTTTTATATTTGAATTTGTTAATTTAGTAATTTAAAAAAAAAATCAGTGATGATTATTTTCGTTACCTAGTGTAGATGATTTTAGGTTTAAACGAATGTTTTATCGATTATAAAAAGGTATTCTTATGGTCGTTATCCGGTCATTCCATTAATAAAAGGTATTTTTATGGTCATGTTGAAAAGGACGGCCATTTTTTCAATGAAATGGGAAATTTTATATTTACATCATTAATTAGTTTCAACATGGAAAAAATTCAGAACTATGTTCAAAATTATTGTTAGATTTCTCCTGCTTCTCCTGACAATCCTGCTATATACAAATCAAATTTGACTATAATTAGTAAATTACCTATCAACATTGCCGAATTTTAGAACTACCTTAAAAATTTGTTTTAGAATTCAAATCCGGTTCTAAATATCAAATTTAACAATAATTATTTAATAATTGGCCAAATTCCGTACAGAATATAGTTGAATGCCAGAACTTCATTCAAAATCCATGCTAAAATCTCAATCTAGTTCTACATACCAAATTTAACCATAATTTGTTAAGAAACGGCTTAGTCCAGTATGGCCGAATTCCAGAATGGGCTGGGTACGGTTCATCGGTTCAAAAAGAAAATTCCATTAAAACAACATTCAAAATTTACTTTTATTTTATAATTTATTTTTGAATTTACGCTGGAATTTTTACGCTGAAATTTTGAATTTTTATTTTGAATTTGTAAAATGGAATTTTAAATTTTTTCGTAAAATGTGGTTTTGGAATTTAAGTCTGCTGAAATTTGTCGTAGGATAACCGAACCGCCCCTTTTCAAAATTGCATTCAAAATTCAAGTAGAAATAAAATAGCATGCTATCAAATTTGACAATTATTGTTTGAGGAATGGCTAAGTTGCATTGGAAAGGCGTAATTCCAGAAAATCTTGAAAAATTGATGTTAAAATGCAAACAACATTCCGTATTGTAAAGCTCAATGATCGGACAAGAAAAGGCCGAGTTCTTAATAAAAATGTAGATACATTTAAAATGTTTTCAGCAAAATTTTTAAAATTTCAGCAAAAGCGGTAAAATCCCGCGGAACCGTAATAGTGAGTTTTTGAAAAGAGGTATATGAAAAGGAGGGATTTTCAGATTGATCCCATTTGTACTTTTCACTGGCCAGAAAAAATTATGATTTTAAAATTAGTATTAAGTTCATACTGTAATATATAAACTAAAATATTTTTCAAGTATAGTCCCCCGAACATTTGGCTAACCGATTTTAGGAGAATTATAGGAGATAGAGTATTACTGTTTGCAAAATTAAATTATTTTGTTTACAAATCCAAGATCATTAACATAAACCATTTTTCAATATTTTTGCTTCGGGAATATTTGGGCTAACATAAACTTTCACACACTCGGTGGAGACAGATCAAAATTTATTTCCCACAATTTTATCGATATATTAGCGCACACCGATAGAATCATTGATCTTAGCGGTATCTGATAACATTTCCTGATACGTTATTTAAATTATGGTTAGAATCGAGTTACATCTTTAACAAATCTAAATAAAATATTGGTCTCTTCATGGGCTTCATTGCTACTCATAACTCTAAACAAACGATGCTAAATCAGGCTATAAAAATTCGAAATGAAAACTGTATTGACGTTGAGGCTGTATTCAACCAATTTCTCAAAATTTAGGGGTTTTTGTGTGGTTTTTGCTAGACTAAAATTTAGTATTGTGTTATAGAGTAATACAACGAGGGTGATTTTTAATATCGATGAAATATTGGTTTTCTTCTCGCCTACTGAGATTTACATTTGGCCGACAGATTTAGTGTCTCTATTTTATTCCACTGGAGTTACAAGTATATCCCCAGAAATACCCAACAAGCCTTTGGTCAAACTTATAAGGATTATTAACCGATGAGGATTTGTAGGATCATTTATTGTATCCTTGTCTGAGTTCACTTGTTTGTGTGTTAAATGTTTTAATTTTGCTGTTCATTTAAACATTTATCTAGAAAAGCCAACAACTATGGCTTGATATTTCTAGACAATTCACAATGTAACACATAACGCATTAAAAACGTCCAGTTGTAACTTTTTTTTGTCACCACCAGAAATCGAATCCGGGACCCCCGAATTACACAGCCAGTGCTCTACTTACTTTTCTATCGAGGACGACACATTACACTACATAAACAGTTTGACAGATCTGTGTTTAATATAAAAACTTATAACTTGTATCAATTTCCCCTTTTTAACAAAGGTGTCTATCTTCACTTTGAAATGGTTCCATTTGCAAAGAAATCATAGGATTTTGCGTATTGCTAACAGAAACATTAATTTTCGACATTTTCGACATATTGTCTACATTCTCTACATAGTCGACGCCACTTGTCTAAATATCTACATGTATTGTCTACCCACAATACGGCGCAACACTGAGGCCCACACTTTAATAATGATTATTAATATGAAATTGTATAGTATTGTGGCAAAAATTCTTACAAATCACTTGATGTTTCATTTTTCAACAACAACTGTCGAACTCTATACCTTGAAGTCAAAAAAACCTTCATAATTATTTTACATTTAAAATAAAAAATTATTATATATAGATAACCAATCCTATGCCATTCAGGGTTATATAACATGTTACAATTATTTGATTTGACATTTTGACAATTCATTTAAATTCATTTTTTTTATATT